>BMAO01018296.1:0-358363 GCA_019973975.1 Trichonephila clavata | reverse complement strand
TTAGTTTTTAAGCGATCATTTATTCATTGATGAATTTATCCTTGAGTTTGACATTAGAATGAGACTGGCAGCTGCTGGAATTAGTCTTGCGTTAATGGATATTATTAATTAAAGGATCAAAGTGTCTTTATTATCTCCATTGGGGCCTGGATGGAGTCCTGTATTATATTAAGATTCCCGTCTATATAACAGGTCAAACAAATAAAGAGTGTTAAGAAGAAAATTCCGAATTTAAAATTTTTAATGCTTCTGTTTTATAACAAACTAAAGTAAAATTCCTTTTAGTTTTCTTCTTTTCACATTTTCCTTGCATTATCATCCACTTCCTGAGCTATAGTTCAAATTCAAATATCTAGCTCATCAGTGCAATTTAAAATCAACTACAAAATTCTGCGGACAGACATTCCAAGAAAGTAGTTAGCAAAACATGGTAATATTAAATTATCAATCATATTATACCCTTTAAGCGTATTGCTATAATGTTAGTGCATTACAATCGCCTAAATATATTGCTTTATAAAATAAAATATAGCAATTTAGAACATAAATTTTTCCTGCATTAGCCTTCTTTATTTTCATTTTTCAGAAAATACTTATTTATATTTAAAATTACTTACACACCTCACTTTAACACTAAAGACATTTTATTTGTTTTATTTATAATATAAATTAACCTTTCACTTGCATAGTAACTTCAATTAAAACTATTTTCATTTCTGGAACACATATGCCAGTCTCAATCAGATTAGTCACCCGATGATTATCCATTATTCTGTGATCTGACAGGACAATGGGACAAATTATCCTTCCTTATCTCATCTGGTTCTGTAGAATCTCATTTTGTGTCACTTACTAATGATAATAAGTTAAATCTTTCAAATAGTGTCCTGATTAGTCTCATCTTGTTCCTGTGTCATTCTGAAAATTCTCAAATAGGCTGAAGCAGTTGCGCGTGAAATTGTTGCAGGTAAAATATTGGTCCTTATAACCATTGCAAATTGGCCATTGTGCATTTTGAATGTACTGTGTGCATTTTGATCCAGCTCCTGCAGAGTCTCTCATAAACACAGAGGCTCCCCTCGTCTATAACTAGGCAGAGATCTCTTCTCTCAAATCTTTCTCTCTCTTGAGATCTCTTCTCTCCGTCTCTCTCTGTAATCTCTTCTCTCCGTCTCTCAGAAATCTCTTTTTCTCTTGAGATCTCTTCTCATCTCTGTTGCAGATCTCCTGTTCTCCTTGGGATCTCTCTTACTCTCCTTGGGGTCTCTCTTCCTATAAGATCTCTCTTCTCTCTCATGAGATCTCTTCTCTCAAGATCTCTCTCTCATGAGATCTCTCACTCTCTGCAGTCTCTCTCTCCTTGAGATCTCTCATCTCTCTTGAGATCTCCTCACTCTTGAGAAGTCCTGCTGCAGGATCTCTCTCACATCTCTTGCAAGTCTGTCTCATCTCTTGCTTGGATCTCTCTCACATCTCTTGGTCTCTCATCTCTTATGTCTCTCATCTCCTTAAGTCTCATGCATCTCAGGAACTCTCTCATCTCTTGAGGAACTCTCTCACATCTCTCTTGAGATCTCCCTGCACATCTCTCAGGGTCTCTTTCTCAGAGATCCCATCTTTCTCATGAATGTCTCTTGGGGTCTCTCCATCTCTTGGGGTCTCTGCATCTCTGAGATCTCTTGCATCTCTCAGGGTCTCTTGCATCTCTCTTGAGGTATCTCTAGCATCTGTCCAGGTATCTCTCATCTCTTGTAGAATATGTCTCTCATCTCAGTCTCATCAGGTCTCTTGGTAATCTCTTCCTCATTTCTCTCCTTTGAGATCTCTCGCAGCATCTCTCATGAGATGCCTCTCTTCATCTCTCATGGGGTCTCTCCATCTCAGGATCTCTCTCTGTCTTCTCTCCTTTGAGATCTCTCTTAGCATATAAATGAGATCTCCATCTCCTCTCATTGAGTCTCTTACTCTTGAAGATCTCATGGTCTCATGTAGAAGTCTCTGCATCATGCCAGATCTCTCTCCTCATTGATCTCTCTCTCATATCTCTCTCCTTGGACCTCTCTCACTCGCAGAGATCTTGATTTCTTCAAGTAGTTGTTGCCTTGTTTGCCACATTAATTCTTTTATAGGTCATGTTGTATTGCTGCCATGTATTTTAAAACATGTCTGATATTTCTTGCAGGATATTGTTGAATTTTTATAGCATTGGTGACGAAGACTCATGAGCTTCAACGGCCTATATGGCCTCTCAAAGGGCCATGTAAAGTACTTTAAGCGCGCGTAAAGGCTAGCCGGCTGATTTTCTTTATTGGCCTGTATACATTTTTAAAGAAACAACTGCAATGCCTCAGGAATGGATAAGTCAGCAAGCACTAAGATAAATAGCCAAGCATCTGATCCCCTATCAGCTGTGAATTTGTGTGTCTTTGATATCTTAAACAATTCCTTGAATTCATAAATCTTTCAATCCACTATAAAGCACTCAAACACAGAACTGCTCATTTACGAAAACTAAAACAGTCAAAATAATGATGGAACAATTTTTAAAGCAATTTTTGTCTTTTACTCACTAGTTACTAAAAAATTACCACCATATCAGGTTAATAACAATTATAATAAAAATTCAACACAGAGCAAACATCAGTTCTTACAAAATAAAGTGCTGGGTAGTATGGATCGATAATCAAAAACAGAAAACTATTTCCCAATATTTTTCGTGGACTAATTATTTGATTTTATTCTTTGATGGAATTAATAAGTCTACTTAAGTTGTTTTATAGTTGTCCATTATTCATTTGTGTAGTCTTGTGTTGTAAAGTGAAAAACTATTAGATATTAGGATAATTTGTAATATCAATGATCTGAGTGTCAATAATTTATAATAAATTCAAAGTTTTATGATATGAGCTTTACTTCTCTTCAAGGCAGTTGTTAGACCATTCAATTAATAGGTATCACCTAGAAGCTACCAGATTATTTTCCATAACAAATGGTAATATTTTTCAACCTTAGCCTTTTATAGTCATGTTCTAAAGTCTATAAAGATTAATGGTAATTTCAACATCTAGTTCTTCCCTTTGGTAACAATGAATGTTGTGATCTTTAGTTCCTATGTCTCATTTTGGGTGTTTTCATCTGTGGCTATCCATAAATGAGATCTCAAACCCCCTTCTGCAATTCTTCAATGGCAAATATTTCCAGGCAGCGCCATGTTATGTTTTGTGAATAAATGGATAAAGTTAATAAGATTTTTGGAGACTGTCTGGTGTGAACTTTGAAACAAACGCCATATATTACGTAAACAAAAATTGCCAGAATACAATTTATTAAATATTTACTAACCTTCTAAACATTCCTTAATAGGATCAATCATATCTTCAAATATTGCATATCTTAAAAGCCAAAATGGACATCTATCACTGTCCAGCATCTTTGGCTAGAAGTCATGACCGGCTGGACTAGATTATATAGGTGTCTGTGATGGTAATATAATTATCATAATAAACAAGAAAAATTGTTTAATTGTAGCTAATATTTAATTATAGTCTCATTAATGATTAGATTAGCAACATTGTTCTTCTTATTTTTAAATTTGTAAAAATAGAAAGTACAGTTAATTAAACTTTTAAGTTAATCTATAATTTAAAATATTTTCTCCGTAAATAATAACAAATTCCTGTAAAATCCGGTATATAAAGCACTTTAAACAAAAATGGCTCAAGTTACAGGTGACATTATCGTGGTATAAAAGATGACAGCAGTAAAACAGGAACAAGCAGCCTGGCATGCAGTGCATTACACATTAAGCGCCTACTTTCTCTAAGGAATTTGTCCAATATTTGATTGGAAATTCGGATTAATTTGTAGTACTGGACATGGTGACAACATCCTTGAATTATAAACAATTACATAAATATGAAAATATCTAGAAGATGATTTGTATTTTGTAAACTATTGATCATTGCTGCAGAATCCAATGTGTGGTGAGAATTAGCATACTCAGCACCCTTACTGGTTCTTCAGTCCCTAGTAGAAACTTTCCCTCAGAAAATATTTTATTGACTGGTATTTTAGCTAAATGCTCAGATCGTTTCTAATTGAAGTCTGACAATTTTGTATTATAGAAGTAAAGCGATTGTTAAAATTACTAGTTCACATTTTATTTAACTTCTGACAGAGAAACCTGCTCCTATTTTATGTATCTATTTTCTTTGTGTATATTAAAATATAATAAATGCAATTTCAGATTTTTATATTTGTTGATGATGCACATTTATGGTACTTATTTTATGATGAAATATCTTTATTGATGCAAAGGTCATCTGCGATAGAGCTGTAATTTATATTATTAGTGCCTCTATTCTCACCCATCATCCTTTTATTATTCTTGTTTCCAACATACAAATTCTTTATCTATTAACACAAGTTTTAGTATGGATTTTCAGGATAATTTAAACTAGAAATCTGTGTGGTTTATCATTACCAAGGATTAGAAGTTTATGCTTTCTAGTCAGTTAAAACATGGTACATTAAAAATTCATGTACCTGTTTAAATTCTAAAGAGTAACCTCCACATAAGGCAGTCAAATGAAAGGATAAACACAGGAAAGTATCTTATTCTCAAAAGTATAAAGTTATCAAAAGATATCAATGTAAACAATGCTATTATAAATAATAGTTTCTAATTCAAAGGTGCAAAAATTATTTTAAGAATTAGTGTCAAAAATTCAGTATTTTATTTATCTAAAATGGGAGAAAAATTGTTAGAGGTTGACAGAGTATATATGTTAAGGCGGTTTGCATTTATTTTATAAGAGTGTTCTATTTTTAAAAATGTAGAGTTCAGACTATTGCCCTTCAAACAATAATAATCACAATCAGTGAATTAAAAACCTTTTATTATATTCATATAAATATATTTATGATATATAAATGGATCTTATATAATCCTTGCTCAACTTACCATTAAATGATCACCATGAAATAGGCCTGAATGCTATGTTTTTGGTTTGTTATCCTGGATGGCGCTTAACATATCGCTTCTGCCGTTCATTCAATCCTTAGATTGCCAACATGGTGGCCACACCACCTGGCCTGAGAGTTGGTTTGGTGGTTTCCCTAATAACCCAATCTAAAGTATAAAATAGTCAAGCTTCCTCCTATTTTATTCAATGATCCTTCTCAAAATTAACATGTACTCTCTTTTTGTGGAGAAGGTTGTGCTATCATCTTTGTACAGCTCCCACTGAGTGGGTATACAGCAATAACCACAACATTAAATCAATGTCATAGAGTTGCCAATCTGAGCCAAGCTAATTATCAACTTAATCCTATCTAGCTTGTTTCAAACAAGTTTCATTGGTCGCCCTAATAATGTAAGAAGCGGTGCTGCTTTCCAAATATTATAACTAACAAATAAATTCTGTAAGAAAGTAAATATTAACATATGCATCCAAATATAAATTATTTGCCTATTTTAAGCGTACCATTACACATGGTATGTCTATAGTACTTTTACCTAGACAACAATTAATTAAGTGTTTTGAAATCAACTCACAAGAGTTACTAGGCATTATAAATTTTAAAAATTTCTCAGCTAATGGGACCAACTGAACTAATTTAACAAATATATTTTCTTAGTTAATGAGATATGCATAAAGCATTTTTGTAATTTATTCACATAAAATTAACTCATTAACAACCTTATATTTAAATCCTGTATTGTTTTAATTTTCTATTCATGTCTTGAAGAAAGAATTATAGCCTAAATATAATATAGTTCTTTAAATTAAACTACCCAAGTGTTGGTACAATACAAAACAGAGCAGCCTAGCAACGTTCGGGCTTCCTTGGATATATTGACCCTCTGAATTAAATAAATTACTATTTAAATCATATATAAATAAGTGCTGTCACTCCACCTATTGAATCTAAAACTATGTTAGACTTTGAATTCAGTGAGCATGTTTGGATTTTGTCAGAAATTACCAGGAATGAGTTTTCCTGCCTAAATTGACTCAAGGTAGCAAAGATTTAGGGATGCAATAAGAAAAATTCCCATTTTTGAATATTAGTCAGACGAAAATTCTGGCAACATATTTGTTGAATATAGATCTAGCGTTTAGATTCACCGAGACAGCATTTTACGCATTATATTGATTTCCATTCGGATGGTTGTATGAGACATATCACGCTCCTAAAGGAGTGTTATGCCATCAGATGTTACGATTAAAATACCGTTTTAAATCTTAAGACCTTAGTTTGAAATTTGGTTTTCTCCAGTAGACCCACAAGAAACTTAGTTTAAGAAAATCTAAACAGGTGCATTAGAGAGTTAAAGAGTATCATACCAAATCCGTGCTTCTTCTCTACTGGCTTTGGCATTCTTTTATTTAGCAGAGACCTCGAGTAAGGAGGTTTTCAGAAAATCGCTCTAGGTACGCAGGCATATTAATCAAAAATCAGCTTGGAACCTATAAGCCTACATGCTCAGATTTAGCTGGTCTTGATTCAAGGTTATTATTACACTCTCTCTCCAGCTAAGAATGGTTTACTAGTGAACATTTCACAGGTTGTATAGGAGATTAGTGGCGAGAAGAAGTGAATTTCCTTTATAGTGTACTTGAATTTGCAAGTTATTGTTTTGAGAGCTGAGATCCCTAGTAGGCAGGTTCTGTTAAGAGCTTCAATTTGGACAAGCTACAGAGACTCAAAAACATTTACTCCTATCTATAGAATTTCAGATCTGTCCAATTAAAAGTGAAGGCTTAGGATTGATTTTCAAAACTGAATACTATATGCTAGGACTTAAAGTGTGACGTTATAACAATATATTCAACATCATAGAAATATTAAGAAGCAGCAGTAATGCCAATCTCTTACATTTTCCTTGTATGATCTAAATTCGCATCAAACATTCCCATTATAGAAAACTTCAATCAATAATGAAACTCTCATAAAGGAAAATAACTTAACATAACAAACTATTTTCAAAGATAAATATATTTTTAATTATCATTAGTTAAAAGGAGAAGAAAAACAAAATGCAACTGTGGAAAATTTAGATATATGAAATATTTAGTAAGAGTTTAAAGTAAACATTGACCATTATAAAAGCAGTCATGTGTGCAAATACTTTATTATTTCAGATTTAAAAAAGGATGCTTTTCTTTTCATCCAAAAGTTTCAAACTGTACACACAATCATTTTCAATCAGTAGAAAGACAATTTAAATTATTTTAATGAAATCAAACAGTAAAGAAAATCTTCATTTAAAAATTACCCTAGTTCTAAGTAATTGATACGAAACTGATTAAAAAAGCATTTTTTATGTTTTATTCAAAGAGATAAGTTGATTTGAAAATAAATGCTTTAACAGCACATTTCGATTATGCTTAACAGGACATATGACTTCCATGCCCAGAGTTCACAAAAGGTGCCTGATCAAAAGAAACTGTGGATGTACCACAAGTTATTTACAATGAATAATATAGTCCATTAATGCCTTGCATATATTTTTGTTAAAACAAGTCTCATTATGGCTTTGGTTAAACACAGTCACTGTTCAAGATAGTATTTAAATAATTGAAGATTTACAGTTAATGAATTTAGCAACAACTTGGTCAAATTACTAGCATAACATATTAAAAACCAAAAGTTATTCAAGAAAAATGATATAACATGAGATTTTCAGGATATTACAGAATGCAAAAACATCAGAACTATTGGTATAGACACATATATATCGCATTTTAATAAAGTGACAGGCTACTATTAACAAAAATATGTGACAGCCTTGGTTTTAATAGTTTGTAATATTGTCACATTTTATTACGTCGGTAAGATTTTATGGATAGGAAACTAAGTAATTCCCAACAATTTTAATTCATGCATATTTTCTCATCTATTAACATTGTCTAAAGCACTTTAGCTGAGTCTATCTATTCCAATTATAGAGTGAACACAGAATCTATTTTAAAAATAGGAGGACTCTGTCTTTAAATTTATGGGCTAAAAGATTATCTGGTTACATTAATGTACTGTTAAAAGAATTCTAGTTCTTAATACGCCTTAGCTACTCTCATTTTGGTCAGTGAGAATAATAGTAAACCAGGAAATGAAAATTGCTTATGGAATAGAGACAATTTTGTCATGATTTTATTGCAACATCATGCATGCAAATTAATGCTGCCCAAAGTAATCCTCTGGGTCAATCACTTTTAGTCTCACTGAGCACTGATACATTTTCACCTTTATTTCAATTTACTATCATCGTAATTTGCTGTGTTTAAAGATGTTGGTTTGGCAATTGCTTATCTAGATTTAAATTGCGTGATTTACATACTGGCAGATTAGTCTGAAATAAATCCTTGTATTTGGAAAATGGCATTTATTCCAGATAAAATAATGAGCTGTAATTAATTTGCTCAAATACTGCTGTGCTTAAAAGACTGGACAATTTGATCAACCATTTAGTATTTGAATTATCATTTGTCTGCTAGAACAATTTTCTATGAAAGTTTTTCATGTTTGTAGTTTGCTCCTTCAAATTATCCTAGACAGTATGCTCTGAGAAGACGATAGGTTTTTCACTGACAACAATAGGAAATGCTATCTGATAGCAGATGAGTGTGTTGATAAAGTATTGATTCACAGCACTTGCCATGTATGGTAGCTAAAAGCTTGTAATGATAGTTAAAAACAGGATTCGAAATGATGGATATTTGAGATACAGAAAACAGAAATGAATGTAATGATATAAGAAAGTCTGATCAAAGATGTCTGGTTTAAGGAAGACCAGATGAGTATTGTTCAGATTTTATGAAAGGAACAGATAACTCAATTTCTATTCTTGCTTGTGGAGCTCACAGAAAATGAAGTAAATCCAGCAATTGTAATTGTGTTACTTTTCTCAACGTTCTCCCATAAGACTTATCCTGAATGAAGATGCTTTTAATTTTCCTTTTTTAGCATTTACTTTGTTTTTCATTTTTAAGAAAATATTAGATTAAAACTTTATTCTAATCCATAATTGATAACTTTCTATAATGTATTAGCAATTATCCTTATTGTTTTTTACCCTTGGAAAATGTTTTTTATCTCTAGGAACAATTATCAATAGTTCAGTGGCTGCTTCTTGTCATCAAAATATTGCCTTAACCCCAACTGACTTGCAGTTGTATTCGCATCTGAATGTTTTGATTACTCACAGCTAATAAAATCTTGGAAACTTGGAATGTTCGGGTACTAAATATTATCTAACTTATTGTTAAGTACTTTAACGAGCAATTGGTTTAATCAATCCAGCATATGACACAGGAATTCTTGGTTCCCAACTTGCAGAGTTATTTATAGTTTGTATTTTTGATATCGTAAGTACCAGTCTGACAAACTATTTTTCCTTCAGTTTTCCACCTCTTCATTTATGATTATTCATTTTCTTTTCTAGCATTTTGACACTTAAACTTTTCAAATCCTCAAAATTACTTATTTTAATTTATTTCACAAAAGTAAGTCTCATTTTAGTTTTTAAAGCTATGAAAAATCATTTATAAGGAGATATACAAGACATTCAGCAAATTATTCACTGTTGATTTCTTAAGTTAGGCATCATCTTAGATAAAAAAAATTACTGGTTTATAAATGCTGCAAAATAAATTTGAATGCCATTTCAAAACACATACGATAAAGAAATTGGTCTGATCATGCTTGATAAAACATTCCAAACAGCCTTAAGACTTACAGAACACATTATTAATATCTATGGCAAGAAGGTAAACTAAGTTTTCAATTTCTGATCATTTATTTGTAGAACTGGAAGCGAAGAAAAATAAAAGATAAAATGACTTATTAATAATATAAATTTATTATAGAATTTAAAAACACATCACTGAAATGGATCAGTATTGATTGACCGAACACACACACACATTCAAATGGACAAAAAAAATATGCAATTTAATATGATGCATGAGATTATATAGCATGTCTTACAGAAAAATATTTCAAACAAAGCACTTTAAATTTTAACATTTCATACTTCATTCATATTTCTATATTTTAAAATAAATACCTTTGCATCAACTAATAGTAATACCAGTGTACTATGTTGTATACAAATAGAAACAAAAATCAACTTCTGGCTCCTTCTAAATTGAGTTCTAACCTTTTTCCAACTTTTAACAGAATGCATGAATTATATGCAAGAATTTTTCTTCAATTAAGAAAAATAAGATCTTTCAACAAAGCCTAAATAATATTTCATACTATCTATATATTTCTATATTTTAAAAAAATAAAACCATACTTTTACAACACAAAATAGTACCTCAGTGTACCAAGTAGTAGATACAAATAGTAAACAAAATCTGAATAACTTTCCTTCTAAATTATCACCTTTTTCCAACCTTTCTTGAATTAGGAAGCTTACAATGTTCAGAGAATTACGTCAAAGAACTTATTGAGTCAGCTGCCTGAGAAATTTGATATTTCTCTGTAAGTAGGATTTTCGATGAAGTCTAACAAGAACTTTTACGAGGTAAAAGAGGAAGCGAGGGATACTATAGGTAAAGGGCAATGGGGGATGACATTCATGGGTTACAGAGTAAAGCAAGTTTTCCTCTACGCCAATGTCAGCTTGTTTTGAATACGATGCCAACATGTTCATTTCTCCAGTTGGCTAGACGTATTCTTTACAGGTACTGAGCTTACGCTGGAAGTATATTGGATTGAAGAGTATAAACCATATCTATAACCATCTTTTTCGAAATTGCAGTTTAGATACATGCTACAAATTTTTAAATTATTGATTGTTCATTTTTAAAATAAAGTTGAGATGTCAATTGTATTAGTAAAATACTTTGATTACAGAGAAGAGCTCACATTCTTGTTTATGAGCTGTTTTTGAAGAAGCTCCGGGTTTTTAAAAATTTTAATTTAAATAATACGATTGAGTTCCTATAACCTACTAACCAAAGGTTCTATGAATAAGTATTCAAATAAACCAAGGTGATTATGAGGAATTTTCAAAATGTGAATTACTGTAAGCTGCAAAGGGTAAAGTAATTTTGATACAGAATAAAGCGTTTATTAAAGTGATTGTGTGAATGCTGTGATTTTCATATTAAATTTTCTAGCCACTAGAATAAATATTATTATTCTTATACACTTGTTAATGTAAATATTCATTAGTTATATTTATTAACTCGATTATTTGTTTCCTATCTATGTGATTCAAATTAAAGTTAATCTGTAAATACTTGTTTATATTAGCACAATCTCAATATTATATATTCATTAAGGAAACGAAGTCAGATGATAAATTAGCGGAAGCCATATCTTCACTGCATGACAAGATCAGTTCCTCTGATACTTTTATCACAATCCGAAAATTTAAAAGTTTAGTAAAAATTAGTGACTAAATATTCTAGTTAGTATACAATAAAAGCAATTAGTAACAATATTTTCTCACATTTGAAAGCTACACGTCAGATTATAGCCACTCATTTCAAAACAATTAGTATATCCACCCATTATAATCATATCTATCTATAATGTATAAGCTCAATCAATTGTTTCCATATTTATCTTAGCAGAAAAGGATTTCATTACATATGTACTGCTAAATGCATATTTAATGTAATGATCTCATTTTTACCAGATGAGAATTGTTGTTTGAACTAATCCAGCACATCAATTACATACACCTGTGACAAGTTTTTAATTAGATGGAATAAAATCCTAAATGTTATCAGCTTACTAATTTGCAAGTGTCTTTCTTATAAAGAAAGATAAAATTTAAATCATAAAATTTCGTTCGATAGAAACATGCATACTATCTATGGTTTCCTTTACTAAAATAACTATAGTAGATGACTGAATTAAAATAAATTCTTTTAAATGCGACAAAATAGCAAAGGTTGATTAAATATTTTTATCTTCATCAAAAGTAGAAACTACAATTTCACAAATTATTTCGTGAAATAAATTTTAAATAATATGAAAAATTATGATTCTCTGCTGAATGGATGAATAAAGTATTATTAACAGGAGTTGAAAATTTTAATTAATATAGCAAATAAATATATACATATAGGAGGTACTATACGTAGTAATAAAAGGATGCATTTCTCTATATTAAAATCTAGCAAGCAATTATTTACAAATTACTAAGAGCATTTCTAAAGTTATTTTATTTAAGTCTTTAAAGCAATGCGTAACTTCAAAAGACACTATTGTTGATTGAACTAAAAAATGAAAAATAAATTATAGTTTTAAAAAACTAAAAAACACGCTTCTATACTAAATCAAACTAGAGAGTAAAAAAAAAAAAATTTCAGTCATAGAGACTGCCGATAGAAGTGAAAACTTAGAACTTTAAATATTAAAATTTGAAATTACATAATGTTTGAATGAAAATTATCAACTTCAATCTGGTTTTCACATCTATTGACACTCCGAGCAACAATTATATGCATGTTTATAAGGTTTTTTATTATTAAAATATATTACAGGCCGTTCAAGATCATGACAAAATATAAATACAATTAATTTAAAATAACAATTAATATACAATCATATTATTTATGGATAGTATTTGTATTTACTTAAATTTCAATGTACTTGATTTTTAACATTATTTTAATTGTTTGCATCATTGTCATCATTAATTTCAACAATACCTAGACCTTTTGTACTTTCAATTATTTCATTTTGTTCTAAAAAAGATACAATAGGCTAATGGTAACTAAAGTAAGAAAGGAAAATGTTTGATTCAAATTTATCTATGTATTTCGTAAAAACCCTATCGATCGTTGATTTATATTTTGTAGTACTGAGTTTTCGATCATTAGACATATTTAAATTAAGTGTTTCATTTAGAAATTCAATTAGTGGTAGATTTTTATCATCTGCAAAGTTAATATTGAAGTCTCTACTTAAAATCATCAGTACATTATCATATTTTTCGCCAAATCTTTTTTTGAGTATTTCAGAATCATCTTTTGTATAAATCATCAAATTTTCGAATAAAAATTGTTGAATCTGTCTCATAGATTTTCCAGGCGAGATATAAATGGCAACCATTAATATGTATTGCCCATTCTCGGAATCACAACGAGCAACACATATTTCGCCTATATCAGAAACATTAACACCAATGCTTCTAGTGAATTTAGTATGTATGTCGTCCATATGTGAAGTAACGAAGTGTGACGTATCTTGAGTATTGTGGTAAATAGCTACTCCTGCTGCTGGAACTGCGGGTCTTTAATAACTTACAACAAAGTTGAAATTCGGAATATCAAGTGGATCTTCATTTTTCATACGAATTTCTGAGAAAAGCAGAACATTTGACTTTCTTACGATAGCATCATTTTTTAGGTCAGCTGCATGTGCATGCAAACTTTAACAATTGAATGAAAATATCGATAATCCTTTCTTGTTGGAGATGAATTCTAGGAAAGTTTTGGTTACCGTTTTTAGTATATTGTTTTGTAACCTTTTAAATTCTAATGTTAGATCCTCTCGATGACTTGTTGATCTTTTATGATGCTTATTTGCATTAATAACCATATTTTAAACTTCAACACATTAATCTTGAATTATTATTAGATTTTATAAATTTTTTAATTTCCAAATCCACAATAAAAATATGGTTGAATAACTAGCAATCTGTTTTACCACAATAGTAAGAAAACATCTAAGTCACTTTGAAATACTAATCCGGATTGCGTGATGCATTCAGAGGTTAAATATTAGAAAATAAATAATGCAAAATTTTAAAACGCAAGAATAAATATGAAGATTTAAAATAATTTTAAATAATATAAAAATTTCAAATGCCAAAATAAATACGAGTTTTTGAAATAATTTTCTGTTATTTATTTTTTATCTTAAAAAAATTAGTATATTTATTTAGTACTCACTATTGTACCACAGAATGATTCTTCAGTTAAAATTTCAAATAATAATCAAACAAAAACACTATTTCAACAATGCACAGAAAAACACATTGAACTTTTCACCAAATCCATTCAATTTCACTTATAAGATATACACAGCACTATACGTCAGCTGTATAGCTACAGATACACTGCTATAAGCATGTCAGTGACGCGAACGCACGAGATTTCACTCATTCAAAAAGTTTCTAAGGCGAACAGCACACTGCGCATTCGCCTGTCAGAGCATGTCGGTGACGCGAACCCATAAGATTTTCCCTACCAAAAAGTGCCCAACGCTGCTAAAGAAGTTTTCACTTCAATAATTCTTAATATAAGAGTGAAGTGATAAATGAGAAAATTGCAGTAAAAGCATGGGGTGCTTTGTACTACATTTTTACACTAACTCAGCATTTCAGAATAGAAGTTCGAAATTATAACAATTGATGTATTTATAGAACACCCCAAGCTTTTACCCTAATGACATTAATTTTCTCGCGTTCATCATTTTATTCTTATATTAAGAATTATTTCTTTTACTTTTTAGTTCAATTCAGTAGAAAAGTGTTTTTTTTTTGGTTTTTTTTAACATGCTCTTATAAGTTTCATTTGTATGTAATAGAATCTTATAACTCGATTTTTATCCACTTTAAAAGATCGGGTTAATTCGAAATTTTGCACGCTTGTCAAAGACCGATGACAATACAATAATTTCATAATTTTTTTCCATTGTCCTTATCAGGAATAACGATAATCAGACTTGGCGAAAATTCCATATACCACTTCCAGATTTGGGAACTTATTAGATATACAATGTTCAAATTTGGCAACTAATTCCATATACCATTTCCAGATTTGGTGACTAATTCCAGATTTAGCGACTAAAAGAATAAGGTGTAACCCTAAAGCGAGTATTTTTAATTTAAAGCTAATTATATGCAAGTGTAAAATATACTTGTGGTTAATAAAAATAAGACAAAAAAAGTGAGAAAGTGGAGGGTTGGGTGGGTTAGCAATTTCTAAAGATAATATAAACATTTTTCTGAAAATGAAAATAAAAAAAAAGGCTAGTGCACATGAAAAAAAAAATTTATCTTCTAACTGCTAAATATTTTTTTATTTTTATAAAGCAATATGTTTAGTAGTGATAATACGAATTAACATTATAGCAATATGTTTAAAAGGGGATAATATGATTGACACTTAATATTATCATGCTTTTATTAACTCGCTTTCTTGAATGTCTGTCCGGGTGGAATTTTGCAATTGATGAAACTGTGTGATTTTCGATGAGTTACAGATTTAAAATTTGGACCATAGCTCAGTAGATGACAATGCATGAGAATGTGAAAAAAGAAAGGAAAAATTGAAAAGGAGGAATTTTACACTTTTTTAGTCCATTATAAAAACATGGTACATTAAATTTTTTAAAATTCAAACTTATTCTACTTAGCACATTTTTAATTGTTTGACCTGTTCTATAGAGACGGAATCTAATATAACGACATGGGACTCATCCGAGGCCACGTAAATTGAGAGAGTAAATACACTTCAGACCTTTAATTAATATCCATTGAAGAGCAAGACTAATTGTAGCAGTCACTTAATTCCAGCTCCAAATATCATACTCAAGGATAAATTACACAATGAATAAAGTTGCGAGGCCCCAGTGTTTCAAGGTTAGCTTTGTAGTTATACTCTGTTTCACCTTAAGTTGGCAGCATTAGGAAGGGTAGGAAATGTAACAATCCGCTTGAAGAATAGTTCCAACTTGTTTTGGAATTTAAATGAAAACAAATGCATAGAAAATTGTTAAAAAGTATCGTGTATTATCGAAATTGTGATTTTAAGGATATATTTTAAGTTAATCACATCTTAAAAGCATTTATTCCTTAATACCTGTGAAGGAATACAGTTGAAAAACAACAATTTGATGAAACTTCACTTGGCTAAAAACTGGTTTTCAAGATTACATCCTTGGCGTAGTTACCTAAGCATTCCCACCAAATCAACTCCATTCGCTTTGCGTCGTTGCTATTGTTCTATGTACTTTTTTGATATCTCGTGCTACTATCTTTGTTCTTGTTCTTGTTTTTTTTTTTTGACATTTTAAACATGTCTGAGATAGAAATGTCACCAACCTCGCTGTATATATCATCAAAGCGAGGAAAATCTATCCGAAGCGGAGCTCGGAAAAACATTGAATGTTTATTCTCGACTTCGAGAAGAGAACCCGCAAATTACTAAAGGACATGGGGTTCAAATTTGAAAAAAGGAAAAGACAGGCTGTGCTTCTTGAAAGGCAAGATATAATTTTGTGGTGCAGAAATTATTTGCGAAAAATTAGAAATTTAAGACAAGAAAATGTGCCAATCTATTATTTGGATGAGACCTGGGTGAATGAAGGACATTCAGAAACTCGAGTGTGGCAAGACACAACTATTAAAAACAGTTATGAAGCCTCATCTTCCAATTTAACAGTAGGTTTGAATGCATAAACATCATTTATACATATAATGTGGATAATTATTACAAAACAACGGTGATTAATTCTTGAAAAACAAGATAGAAATTTGTATTTAATAAACGGATGTAATAAATGAAAATTAAAGAAAATTTAGCCGTTTATTTTGAAAGTGGCCTAAGTCGCTTAAAAATCAAGTTAATGAAAGCATGAATTACAATTTAACGGTATTTTTTCATTTAAAAAATATTGCTATCAATATGTTGAGAACTATTGAGATTTTGTTCGAGAAAAGTTTCGTTAGTTTATTCGTCAATATTTCTAAACATATTGAAACGTAAGCCCTTAAATATCTCCATTAAAAAAATGGCTTATACTATTTTCTAAAAAAAAAAAAAACAGCTCCTACAATTTTAATGAAAAAAATTTTCACCAGCATTTTTTCCCCCCACTTGCCAAATATGGTGATATTTATTCGTTTAGTCACACTCTTCTCCTAGAGTAACCCAGCAGCGGCTGTAATTCGGTCATCGTACCTCACCTAACGCTGCCAACTTCATTTGAAACAGAGTATAGTTGATGGCGTTGAATATTTATGAAGTAAAGTGTGATGCTTTTGCTTACAGACAAAACAAAGGTTTTTAGAATTGCACTTTGGCACAGCATGAAATTCACTTAAACAATTTGTGCGAACACGAATTTTTTTAATGAAATCAGAGTTCTATCTGATAAATTCATTGCTTTAAATTTATGGTATTGATACAATGTGTACATTTGTGTTTAACAGACGTTTCATAATTCTGGTTTATTAGATTTAATAAGGGATTTTGATTGGTCATAATTTAATTTTTTTGGGAATGTTACTAATGCTGCTCAAAATTTGGTATTTTCTCTCTTAAAATTCCAAACACACATCAAAATCAGGAACTTCATTGTCTTTTAATGTTAATTCATATTGTTTTCTTATTTCCTGATCTAGTTTATCCAGAACCACATTTAATAATAACGAGTTTTAATAATGTATCTCTTTCAAAGTCTAAGATTTTTAATGATCTAAGATTTTTCTTAATATTATCTAATAGGATGCACAAATCTCCGGAATATTCGTGTTTCATTGCCTGCACATTGAGAATATTTTTGATATGACAGTCAAGAATAATTCTTTTATTTTCGTATCTTTGTTCCAGAGCTTTAAAAAGTGAAAAAAAGTAATTATCAGAAGTTTCAACTATCTTAGCATCTCTCCTCAGAGTGTCGCCCAAAAAATGTAGTTTTTCATTATCAGAAAGCAGAAAATTTTCACTTATGAGATCATAAAATTGAGTTTTGAATAAACTCCATTCCTCTAATTTCCCATTAAAAGTTGAAAAGGAATTTTAGGTAGTTTTATTTGGGAGCCTTTAGACTGACTACTGCTATTGTTGAGCATTGACAAAGATTTTGCGTCATATTTAAATTTATAAAAAGAAGTTTTCAGACTTCTAAATTTTGCAGATCACCCTCCACTGAATTCAGGACTGACTCGGCTTCAGCGTATTCCGTTTCATTTCTGATCTTGTAATAGTTGTTCTTTAATAGTTAAAATTTGTCCTGTAATTTTAACACAACATCTAGTTTAGCTTGTAGTTCAGGTATCGACAGTTGCGTTTGCAGTTTGACATAGTAATTCCTGTTTTGCTAGATGTCATGATCCTGCCTGAATGATTAATGGCAAAATCCACAAAACAAAAACTGCGGGTGGTGAACTAGTTGTTCATCAAAAGTACCTCTGTGAGAAGGACCAAAATGTTGGGTGGCATAATAGGGCTGGTTCAAAGGAAAATGCTGACTTTCCGTCTAATAGCTTTATTGCGAAAATGTTTAATGCATTTTATACTCGCTCTTCGAGAGGTTACAAAGATTGCCAGATTGCGGGGAATTCCATCGCCAAAGCCGATACAGACAAAATACAGAACAGTTGTAAAAGGCAGGACTTTTGCTCAGGAATATATATATATATGAATGTGTGAACATCACACCCTGGAATACACTATAAATAAACACAGCCAAGTCAAAAAGGTTGTTGGCTTCTTTTGACTTGTTATAGATTCCTATTTTTTAAAAATTTTCTCTTCTGTGCATGTATCTGTAAGATTGCCATTTTTTGTAAGGAGTTATGAAAATAACTATAATGAAGGAATTGTGTAATATATGATGTCAAGTGAATTGGGCAAGCTCTTACTTTTGTAATATGATAGGAGGATTTAATATAATGTTGGAATTTTAATAATAGTTTGATGCGAAACTTTTTCAGGTATAAGTCATTATATATATATATATATTTTTATAGTTATGCAATTTCTGTTAAATGACTAAAAGCTGGAATATAATTGAACTTATTTGTTTATACATAATTCAGCTTTATAGGTATTTTTTAAAAAATATAATGTGAGTTGCTCTTATAATTTGCAATGTTAAGATTTTAGATCATGTTATAGTTGTACTACAGAACAGTTTTCTGTTACTGTTGCTATCTCTATTATTCTTGAAAATTTGGGGGATCTTTCTGATTTAAAAATTTTGTGTGGATTGCATTCTCTTTAAAGGAAAAGAAATAATTTCAATTATATTGGTTCCTTAAAACCTGATTGGAAATGACTAATATTTGCCCCAGAATTTGTTGCAAAATTTCCACCAAGTTGTTTGGCACTTTTCAGTGGGTTTAGCTATCTTTTAGTTGACCTGTTGGAATGTAAGGGGTATGGATTATATGTGGTTCCCAATTGAATATTTTCAGAAATTTGTTCTGTGAAATAATTGTTATAAAAATGGATGTTATATAATTTTTGTTATGAATATGAAAGATAAACAAGTTAATCAACTTCGTATAGAAATATAAGGTTTATTCTTCATTGAAATAGTTGCAGGATTAGGTTCAACACATAAAATTGCCTTTATTTTTCAGTGTAGAGTTCATATTCAGTTTTATTGAAACTATTGTAATTTTTTTTTTACTTTAAATAATCACATCTGTTTTGTCCTTCTCCCTTGAATTTGTTCAATTAATTTACAACATTCATTGAACTATGAATTTTTCTTTATTGCAAGTTTACACTTTTAATTAATCCAAACTTAAATGTTTTTTCTTGTATATATTTGTTATTTCTATAAAATCTCACTCTTAAGCATGTTTATTTCTGCTAATAAATAGACATAAAATTTTTTGATCAATGGTTTGATGGTCTTATAGAATATTTTTTTGCCATTTCATGTGTTTGTTTCCTTTTTATTCGATTTATATTCAGTTTATGGAGTTCTCAAACCATATATATTTTATATGAGAACCACACACTGTTTCCACAGCTGGGAAAGGAAATTTACTTTGCCTATTTTTCAAATAAGGAATATCTCTTTTTATGTAAATTGTTTGCAATGGGAATTTCCTTTTTGGAAAAATATTATCCTTAGCTTCCTTTTCGGTATTTATGTTTATAAACCTTTATTAGTGGGGTACATTCTTAAGATACATCAGAATTGGTATTTATTTGAGATCCTATTCTTTTTTCACTTGTATGATTATTGGAGGCAATATTTTGAGGAAATTTTTAAATTCATTTGTTTTTTATATTCTGATCCTGTCACAGAGTAGAACAGTTGTTTTATCAATTTCATCTTGTTGCACTCATTTATTAAATTATTCGGATGGTAATGAATATGCAATAAATTCATGTAAAAAAAGATGTAAAGTGTTGTGGCCAAATGTATGAATAACTGATAAAAATACGTGTTAACAGCTAGCAGATTACCAGTTGCAAGGAGCAATATTGTTTCACAAATACGTATACATATTCAGGCAGTTTATTTTTTAAAAAATGTAAGGGACATATGTAATTAAGTATCTGTTCTTCATATTTACCAATAAAGATCAAAATGACACCTAACAAGTACATTATAAAAACACTAAACTATTGTCAGAAAAGTTAACTGATTTCAATCATATTTAATGTGTGTCTAGAAAATGTCATGAAGATTTTTGTTTGTCTCTTTTAGGCTTAGAAATCATTCTTTGAATTAGCAATGCATCAGATAATTCTGTTTTCATTCTTTTCTTTTTTAAAACAATTAAATTTTTCAATAAGTTAATATTTTTTTTCTTATATGATTGTGAACATCTGTGTAAGAATTTTTAAGCTTTGTGTTGCTAGATAAAATATTATTCATAATTAAGAGTAAAATTGCATTTGAGTAATTTTATATATTAAAGAAAATGTGTTATTTATGATTGCTTAGTTATTTTTATTACTATTGTAATCTATTAATAATTGTACTATCATTTTTAACATAAGTGAGTGAATATTAACGTAGCACTGTTAAGCTATATATATACACAAGGGCTTTTGGCGACGGACCTCATAATTTTGAACCATAGTCAAGTGACGAGGATGACACCTGAGCTGGCACCCCTCTCCTAACTATCACACCACACCAACAGGAGGACGTTTGAGCTCTTGACAGATTTAACATGCATCGCTCCCCTGCATGGTGGGTCTTCAATGGTACTAAGCTCAAACTCATGGCATGCCTGCCACATGTTTCAACATTTCTGACTGTCTAATTTTTTACATATATTAAAATAATTAGATTAGTATGAATATTATATACATATATATATAAATAAAATACACTAGAATTCTGATTAAAAATTATTTTACACTGAAACTATTTGTTTTTCTTTTGGATGAATAAAGCAGTTAACATCTTTCTCCTAAATTTCATATAATGTGTTCTTATTTTTGTGCTATATATTAAATTATGAATATCTTATTTCTGTTTGCTTTTTTAATATTTAAGTTTCCTTTTAAAGAACAGCATTTCTGATTACAATTGTATTTTTCCCTTTGAACGTTGATTTTGGTGTCTTAAATTATTTAACCCCTTAACTGCCACTAGCATGTGTACTTATATATTTGGCTCAGTCATTGTGTTAACTGTCCGTAACAAATATTTATGCCTTTCCAAAGTACAATCCATTGCATTGCTATCAGTGAAACTATTCCAAAGGTTTTGAAATGCAATAAAATGACCCTGATAGTATTTGCGAAGGATTGACTTATTTCAGAGAAGGATTTAACTTAGTACTTTTTCTTTTCTAACCATAACTAATCTGCGCCTGTGTGAAAAACAGTGTCACTGAATAACAAAATGTGTAATTTTTCCTTAGCAGTTAAGGGATTAAAATTGTCTGCAGTTATTGTTATCAGAATCTACATTGAGAATAAATTTTTTAACAAGTCAAAATTAAAGTCATTTATAGCAATTAGATAACCTTCAAATTTGTGTGTAAAATGTCTGATTAAACATTGATAAATTGTTGGTTTCCGATTAACACCTTTTTATGTATTCCTTTAATATTTTACAAATATTTATTTTCAACTTTATATTATTTCAAAGATTAACTACTAATGACCTTTTCTTTAACTGCAGCTTTTCATGCAGACAAAAATAAGAAAGATAATGCTTCTCTTTCACCTTCAAAATCCAACGCAACACCTAAGCCTAAACGGAAAAGATCGAACAGTTCTATAAACAAAGATACTGAAACTCTGAATCTATTCAATAGCATTGAAAGCTCCATTCCTGATTTGCAAATTGATGATTTAGAAAGGAATTCTATACTAGATGCTGTTTTGTAACAATTTTCTTAAAAGAATATCCATTTGTGTTGTTCATTCATAAATGTATATAGTTGTATATGATGCATTTTGTATATTTTCCATTTTTGTAAATTTTCTTTTCTATTTTTATTCCTTATTCATAATAAAAACCACTTTTTCTTTTGAATATTCTCAACATTTTATTTCCTGCCTTTTATAGTTATACATTTTTTTCTTATTTTTGGACTAGTGCTATACTTGATTTTTAGTTTCATTTGAATTATTTTAAAAGGCTCGTAAATTTATTTTAAAATATGCATTCTTAATTAATAATTTGGCTTATTTTAACATAACTGAAAATCATTTTATCTAGAATTTTTCTCAGCACTTAAGATTATATTGGTGCGGATAAAATTATTTATAAATCTTTTTTTAAAAAGGATCTTATTTCAAATTATATAATATGAAGGATAATATTATAAAGTAATAATTAATAAAATTAACTCATTAAAAATGCTATTGCAATGTAATATTGAGTTGTGACATAAGGCTCAGTAGATTAAGAACAGAATGTATTCAATTGGTTTTCTCTGAAAAAAATTGTTGTTCATTCCTTATTCTTTTTCATACACAATTACTGCATATATAAATGTTGCACTGGAAATAATTTATTCATCTGCATTACTGCTTTTGTAAATCACTTTATCATAATGAAAATGTCAAACATATACTGTACTGTATACTCTGTACTGTGTACTCTTCCCTAAATAAGCAATAATCCATAAATAATTTGTAATATTTAATAATATGTAGATAATTATTATAATAGTGTAAATTTTTTATCGCCAATACTTGAAAGACGCAGCTAAAATGCAAGTAATTTTACACACCCATTTCCAAAGTGCTAAGATAAGAAGATAAAGGTGAAATTCAGCGATACCGAGGAAGCAAAAATATATAACAGATCTAGCAAATACTGCCGTATTGTCATTTCCACATCTAAAATTACTGTTTTCTATGTGCACAGTTGCTTCAAACTAAGCAGTTAGTACAGTTTTACAATCTATACGTAGAGTGGTTAATGGAGTGCCTGTTTCCTTGAGGAACCTTAACCTACTATCTTTGAAGATTGGGTGTAGCTTTGTTTTGGCTTTAACCTTAGCCCAGTACTGCAGTAAAGTATTTAGTTTAGAAAATAAAAATTTGAATGTGAATTTAATGAAGTTTCTTTTTTTTTTAAATACTGAAAGGTGAAGGAGAAATGTTGTGGAGATTTTAAATAAACCTGAGATGGTAGTGATTAAAGTGGACTGATAAGAATTAAATTTGAGTGAAAAGAGATTGAATTTAAAGTATCCCAACACTAAGTGCATCGGGAGACCGAGTGCGCTTGCGTGAGGGAGTTGTCTTTTGGTGAAGAGCGGCTAGCTGGTTGTCCTGTCTAGTCGGAGTCGATGCTTCAAGGCTATCTTGATATTGGAGAGCCCAGCACCCGAGAGTACTTCTCCGTATGAGTCGATGCTCGGAGTGCGAGTTGCCTATGAAGAAGGGGTTTATGAATAACTTTAGGAGAAACAGCGCTGGCCAATCGGGTTGCAGCCTCTCAGAGTGGGAGGGACGCGTGAAAGTGAATATTTGGAAAAGTCTGCTGTCGTGAAATAGTGAAGTTTAGAGAAGTAGAAATTGAAAAAATGATTAACAAAGAATGCTTCTGGGTCTGTTAAAAAGAGGGTCCGGGGGTATTTTTTGATTCTTTGGATAGCTCTATTGTCATGGGTGTCAATAATGATAAAGAATTTAATGGCAATCTCTCTTTTTGATTACCTCTCTGAGGGTTTTGAGTTTTAGAGAAAATCTGATGTCGTCATTTCTGATGTACCAATCTGCTTTTGTGATGGCACGAATGATCATGTTTTAAGTTCTTTCAATGATATTTATATTCAAGCAGGCTGCATGGCCCCAGATTGGGCAGGCGTAGATGAGGGTGGGTCTTAGGATTTGCGTATAAATAAGCATTTTGTTTTTGAGAGATAAAAAGGATTTCTGGGAAAGAAAACCCACAGCACTTTTTTAAAGAGAAATTATAGCTCTTATGATTAAGAATTATTAGGATTCCCTCTTAATTTTAAACACTTCAAGCATTATTTAGAAAAAGATCATTTGCTATTTACATAGACGTCATCAATATTTGCTTTTTTTATATCAAAAACTTAAAAGCTGCCTTAGGCTATCTTATCAGTTTCTACATATCTCCCAATTTCAACTGATATTAACTGTATTAAAAATGAAAATAATATTGTAGAGTAGTGTTTCTGAACCTTTTTTATCGCTGCGGGCTGGGCAACGTTTGATCATTTTACTGCTGCCCACTGGAGGGAAGGTAGTTGATTGTTTATATTTTAGATTGTTTTTATTTAATAATTTTAATTTTTAAATGTATTTAAACATGCCTTTTCAGAGTAAAATACAGTTACACACAAAAAAAACAACAAATATATATATAAATATAGGGATTTAACATGGAATATACAGTGATTCAATGAAAAATCATACAAATCGGGGAGAAATGTTCCACAATAAATAAAATGGAAATATTTTAATGTTCATTGGACGATCCCATACCTATTGATTCGTGGACCGGTCCAGTGGTTGGGGACTGCTGTTGTAGTGGGTACATTATCGAGAGTTAGTGAATTTTCACACACACACATCAATAAATTATGAATGATAGATGAACTCAAGATAATGAATTGAAAAGTTTACAAACTAATATTTCTTTAAATTTAAAGAAATGTTAATTAGCAATACTTAAATATATATTCCCCAAATTTTCTGGAAGTAAATCTTTCACTAAATTCATTATTTATCATATCTGAGTTACTAAAAATGTCATTTATTTTACAATTTGGGAAATCAACACTAAATAATTATTTTAATGGCTCAAGTGCAGTATAGGGGGGGGGGGCTTTGGATTTGGCAATTTTGATATAGATATTATGGTGAGATAAACTAATTCATTCTGGTTACATTTATCGCAAGTAGGTTGGCGATCGATTTTTGTCGCCAAAAGAAACTGACATCACCCAGGCCCCCCCCATACTACACTTTAACCTATTTTATAATTATTAAAAAGAAGGAAAGTGCAGAACATTGCCCACTGCTTGGCACAATTTAAAAAAATTGCCAACTTGAGGTGCTTTCACAAGCTGTCCTCTGGAGTTGCAACCCTCCAGAAGTAACTCAAGATCGCGATATTCAAGATGGTGAAAATTTATAACCAAATAATGGATAAAAGATGTCGCCAAATAAGTGTGTGATTCTGCACTTTAGCCTTAAAAAGTTTCAAAATTACATTCAATTTTTTAATTACTTTAAGACTCACACTCTTGATTAGAAACACAAATTACTAGCTATTTTGGTACTTTTTTGTTTTTCCGGTGCAAATCTCGCCAAGTTGGCGTTATTGACAACAACACACAATATACTCATAAAATATTAGTTCTCATTGGTTTTTCATCCATTTTTGATGAATCAAAAAGTTACTGATAAGAAAAGACCACTTGTTTTAAAAATGTGGTATAAGGTTATCAGCTAGAACATTCCGTTTGGCGTCGGTTGTATCATATTTGGCGACTTTATCGCCAACGAAACTTAAAAGTACCGCTATTTTTAAAATTTTGCCACAAACAATACTAAATAACAGTTTTAATACAATTCAAAATGTTCCATAAAATATATAAATATAAACATTAAAAACAATGAGACAAAATATTTATATTAAATCGAAATGGTAATATTTAAAAATATTTATTATGTTAAATAATCAAAAATATATATTTTGATGCTAAGTTGCCAATTCTTGATGTGCTATAACTGAGCCACTATGATACATATGCACTATAGGACTCAAGTGTAGTATAGGGAAGGCCTTTTGGGGATGGCGATTTTTCTTTGAATTTGGCAATTTTTATATAGATATGGTGAGATAACGAATTCATTCCGGCTTTCGGAAACCTATCGCTAAGTGAAGTATCTTGGCGATCGATTTTGGTCGCCAAAAGAAATTGACATCGCCAAGGCCCCCTCCCCACATGTTCCTCTGAATAAAATTGTTGATAAAAATACTTTTTTAAAAAAGTAGAAGACAAAATAGAAAAAATTCATTTTAGAACTGAAATACTTTTTTATTTTGCCAGCACAAAACACGCCGAGTAGACTATTGGCGACAACACTCAGTACACATGTAAAAAAATGTTGGTTCTAGAAATCTTTTTACTTCAAGGGAATAAACATTTTATATTTAAAATTTTTTCATTTTGTTCAATTTAAAATATTCCATTTGGCATCAGTTGTATCATTTTTGCCGACATTATTGCCTATGCTGGTGAAATAGAAAAGTACCAAAATTGACAGATTGTTGTAAGGCTATGTAAAATTTTCCTAAAAAAATGTAAAAAATGTTTTTTTTCCCCAATGAGGCTGTATTTTAGCAACTTAGCCTTTGCAGATACAAGTCCTCAAATATGTGAGCCATTTTATGGTGGCGGCCTCGCTACCAAATTTTGACACTTGAACCTTTGTTAAATGTTAACATTAACCAACTATAAATTTTGGTCAAAATAACTATATTATTCCTTAGAAAGCAATTTGAAAATTAAATTGTAAAAAAAAATAAGTCTGAAATTTTGAATTAGTAAAAACTGAAAGATCTTACACTAAAACTCTCTATTTGAAATCCAGGCGTAACTTAACATACTAGAGTAGTCAAATGATTTTTTTTTAGACTAATCAAAATTGTTAAATTTAATCTTTTGCTTTTCCTGAACTTCTATAATTTCTTTTACAGTACATAATTAAAATTTCTGTCTCATTTTTCCTGATGGTTGCACTAATCATAGCTGCAAATTCATGTCTGGTTTTGTTTTTGTTGAATTCTGATACACCTTTTAAGACTACTGTATAGAGAGGGTGCCAGCTCTCTAACTTGTTCTCATCATTTAAATGTTGTTAAAATTATTAGGTCTTAATTAATTTTATTTTTCCTGATAATCGAATGCATATACATGCCAACTTTTACACTTTGCGTGTAAAATTTACGCTTTTAAATGTATTTTTATTTTTTACATGGTTTTGCAAAATTTCAGTTATCCACCAACTATTTCGTTTCCTACAGCTCTTATTTATCACTTTATATTCACTTTAGGTAAACAAAAACTGTTGAACCTGTTGTCATTTTTATGAAACTTCATAAAAATGACATGTTGATTCTTAACTCATTCGTATGCACAATTTCATTAAACGAAACATTTTTACTTTTTTTTCCCTTTCTCAGTAGCAATTTTTTGGAGTTTAACTTATTTTCTGCTTTGCACAAGTTAGTATTTTCTAAGTTTTCAATGGTTTCATACTGCTGAATGATTCATTATTATTTACTATTACTGTGATGTCGTGCAGAGGCAAGATAGTATGCTTTCAAACATATAAAGAATGTTACAAAAAGAACTTGATTGTATTAACATATCCCAAAGGGGGGAGGATATATGCATTTGGTGACCAGGTTACAGTTGGACCAATATGATACCACCCTGAAAATTCCAAAGCTCCTTGCAAATGATAAATCAAGTAAAAGTTGCTCAAAAGTAGATCGTTTTCTTATGGATGATATCTAGTCAAATATAATCAGGGCTTACATTTCTCAATGTGTAGCCAATCATGATTCTTCTGTTTTGGAAAATGTTTGCATAATTTGATTTTACTAAGCAGAGTAGATGTGCAAGGATTGAAGTATCTGCTGTGATTTGTGAACTAGCTACTAGTTAGCATAAAAAGTAGTCCTTTTGCAGCAGCATCTAATGACAATATTGATACAAATTATATCCCATTGTGGTCCTTTGATTCTGCAAAGTGTCTAATTCAAGGGGGCCTTTTTGCAGTTCTATACTTGAACATATTCCATTAGAGGAATTTAAAAAAAATGGGAGATACATTTGAAACATTTAGTTTCATTTATGACTGATAATATGAAGCCCAATGGCTGAGTGGTAGCGTATGGCACTTCCATACCACAGGTACAAGGTTCAAGTCCTGGGGTGGGCAAAGTCAACTCAGCCTTTCATTCCTTCAGTGGATCGATAAATGAGCATCAAGCTTGTGCTTGGGAACTAAACACTGGGGGTTTCATGCCTGACCGGGACATCTGCTCATGCATCTCATTGCCCAAAGTCTCTTATACTGATGGGCACAGTAGGCCTTAGCCCTCATGGGCTGCTGCGCTACTAAGTTAAGTTTTAGTATTAAAGAAAATAATTAGAACTTAATAAATATAAGTTGCTTGTGTGATTTAATAAATTTGGGATCAGAAAAAAGTGCTGCTTCTTTATCTTTAAAAATTGATGAGATACTCAAAGGTATATTCTACTATCTATAACGCTTTCTAAGTTTGTACGATCAAGAAGTCTCAAAATTTTAAAGCATTCATATACTTGATGGTTATTGCATAGTCATAGTCTTGGCATCAATTTCTAACTAACTTGATTGTTAACAACCACTTTCTTGTATGTTACTTTACTTATGACTAAATTTATCTTAGAGTGTATGAGCAACAAAACCGTTCTATAAAAAAGAAAAGTTTCCTATGAGTGCTTTTCTTGCCAAAATATCGTTAGTGTGGAATTTTTTTCGCATAATTTAAATATTTTTGTGTATAATGCTTGTGGTTTTATAAAATTTAAATTGTTTATCCTTTATTTTAAGAATTGGCTTGAAATGTCAATCCTGAATTTTTTTTATACATTGCCATTTTCAAAAGTTGGTAGCTGGGAAAATATATGAAGTAATGTTATTGGCAATGAAATCTAAAATTTACATACTATTAATCTTGATTTTTCCTAGAAAATTTCATTTGATTGTTTTTTAGGAACTTAGATATATAAGTGATTATAACATAACATGATACTTGAATCTTATTGTGCAGGATACAAACTGCCAGCTGCTAGTAAAATTACGAACATTAATTTGTTGGCTCTGTACACGGCATTATAAACATTTGCTGTGTGTTATACTGAAACAATTGTTTATGAGCTACAAAAGTTTGCCTGAAATTTTTAGTTAAGTAAATAAAAATAGTTTTTGTTTTTAGTGTATTATTCAAACTTGAATTCAAAAATTGACCCCTAAAATGTCATGATAAAGCCAGATTATTTAATAGAGATACGTAACACAATGCTATGCACTTTTAAAAATAATGAATGGACAGAATTTAGCGGGAGAAAATTATGTGTTTGCTTGCCCATGATAAATTCTGTATTTAAGATCATTTGAAAAAGAATGCAAAATTTATATGAAGAGAGTATTTAACCATCACTGATAGGAGTAGGTAAATACAAAGTGTTTTATAGGTTTAGTATGAAGAAAGTAAAGTCTCGATTTTTCAAAAGATAACCCCTTACCTAAAGGCATTGCATATTGAAAATGTAATCTCAATCTGTAAACAGAATTACAGTTAAAGTGTAGTATAGGGGGTCCCTTGACGATGTCAAAATTTTTTGGCGATCAAAATCGCTCGCCAAGCTACTTTACTTAGCGATAGATGTCCGGAAGCCAGAATGAATTCGTTATCTCACCATAATATCTATATAAAAGTCGCCAAATCCAAAGGGCCCCCCCCCCATACTACACTTGAGCCAGGGGGCAATATGTACCGTTAAAGTGTACTGATATTCAGGTGATGTGATTTAGTTCTAAGCTTAACTTTTGGCGCCAAAAATTTTGTTATGCAATATCAACATCAGATGGATTGTTAGCCCGCCAACGTTTGTGGACAAAGTTTTGCCAACGTTATCTGTGTATAATTTTTGGTGGCTTGTAGTAATGCATGTTGATTGCATAATGGAACAACTACCCATCTTGCAACACCTATGGTTATTAAAGCTACTATTCTTATTGTTTGCCACTTTTAAAGATATTTACTTCCCATAAAATGTTCTATTTCATTTTATGCTCCTGAATACATCTTTAAACCTTTTTGCTGTACCTGTAAAATTTTTGCTTCCCCTATGTTTATTAATTTTATGTTATTAAAGAGTCAACAATGCAAAAACATATGTGCATATTTTGGTACTAAACAGTTGTAAGGACCTTGGGTTTGCACGGTTGCTTTTCCTTATTCTCGCTAACCTGAATGTTGGTGGTATTATCAATCTACGGTTGTTCTTGGGGGCTACAATTCATGTGATTTTGATATCATGACAACAGAAAGTAGTCAGCCCCAAAGTAAATAAGGCTACAAACTAAATCATTGCATGAATATCAGTACACTTAAGCGGTATGTCTTGGCCAACTTTTAGCGTAACCACAGCCAAATTGGTGACATGCGGATCACTCCTTGATATTAAAACAACAAAGATTTTTACGTGTTTTATATGAAAAAGAAAGATCAGCGGTGATGTTGATACATAAGAATACAAATTTTTATTTATATATAGGATTTTCTGACAAGTTCTTTTTTTTTTCCTGAGCTGTTTATGGTAGTTTCATCAGAATCAGACTTTTGCTTATCTATTTAGGGTTGCTTTTCGGTTTGAATTAATGTTAAAATTTCTACTATATGCTAGGTTACTTCATATATATTTATGTTTAAATTTTTTATACTTAAGATTTTCTGGCAAAATTAAGGCTTTATTTTCTTTTGTTTTTGATAACCTTTTAATTTTAATTAATGGCTATATTTTCTATTTTAGTGTAACACAGTTTTATATTTGTTTATTTTCTGTACTGTAATTTTCTTGCTCATTGTGGTTTTAATTAATTATTTGATACTGTGAATCAAAAATTAATTTTTAAGCCAAAAAATGATTTGTGAAGCTTTTTGTAAACAGAAGCTTAGATAATGAGTTACTTATGTATTAACATCGCCACATCAAAATTGGTGCCATGTAAATCACACCTTGAGACCAAAACCACAAAGATTCTAAATTTTTTATAAAAAATCAATTAGCATGACCATTTAGTCGGAAAAAAGCAGTTCCTATGACATTTCCTTTCATTGAGAAATAAAAAGGGGTACATATGCATTATTGCTACATATTAAGGACACATATTAAGCACTTGGCTGCCAATTCAGGGTGTATGACATACAGGAATTAAGGGTTGCCAACTTGGTGAGTTATTAAGAGTTGGCGATTTTTGCAATAATACGTAAGTAGCGAAAAAGGTTATTGCTTCTTTCCTTTATCAGCTTTCGTCGATGTAGCAAAATAGTATTAAAATCTAGCTTATAACAAAAAGAAAAGGTACTTACGTATTATTGCCAACTTAATAACTTGCCAAATCAGCAACCCCGATTTCATGTGTTGTATGCGCTTAATTGGCAACCATATACTTCATTTCATGTAATGCCACCAATAGGTTGCGATAATATGTAAGTACCATAGAAATTGACACTCCATTCAAACTAATTGGGATTATCAGAGTGCCAACATCGTGATTTAAGTTAGAATTTATGATACTTACATATTAGTGTCATCACAGCCAAATTAACGCCACGCTAATGGCTCCTTGATATCAAAACAACAAAGATTCTTTTTATATGAAAATAAAAAATCAGTCAGATTTTGGTGGGATATAGCGTGATTTGTGTGTTTAGTACCAGTTTGGCTGTGGTGCTGCTAATACGTAAGAATACGAAGGCTAATACGAATTTTTATTTACCTATGAGATTTTCTGACATGTTTTCTTTTTGTTCTGAGCTGTTTATGGTAGTTTGGTCAAAATTAGACTTTTATTTTTATATTTAAGGTTGCTTCTTGGTTTGAATTAATGTCATAATTTCTACTATATGTAAGGTTACTTCATATATATTTGTTTATTTTCTTTCTGTTTCAATTTTTCAAGTTCAAGTTCTATGAGTGTTTTGTTTGTTCAAAGCTCTGGTTATGGTAATTTCATCAAAATTAGGGCTTAATTTTTCTGTTTTAGATATTTTAATTTAAATAATTATTTTCTAAACTTTAAATTTCTTGCTTATTGTTTTACATTAATTATGTGATACTGTGACTGAAAAAATAGTTTTTAAGCCAAAAAATGATTTGTGAATCTTTAGATTATAAGGTACTACCGTCACCGCAGCAAAATTGGTGCCACACAAATCACACCTTCATGTCAAAACAACAAAGATTCTAACATATTTTATATGTGAAAAACCAATCACATACACAGTCAGATTTTGGCAGAAAACGGTGCGATTCATGAGTTGCCAATTTGGCAATGGTGACATTAATATGTAATCACTGAGATAATACTTGCTCATTCATCAACACAAATATCAGTGGATTTTTTAGACAATGGAATTAAACAAACAAAAAAAATAGTACTAAATTAAACTATTTGCTATAAACAGATTAGCAATATTTATAAAAACTACCTTCCATTTTTGTCAAACATGTTATTAAATACATTTCGGTATATGTTCTACATGTTTCTTTTTTTTTTTGGCCACAGAATTTTTATAACCGATAAGCACTCATCTTTTGATCTCATGGAAAGATTGTTAACTTTATTCATCAAGAAGATTTTCACGGAAACTATTGATGGGATTGAATGCATAACTAATTTTCTTTTGCACTTTAAAATTCTGAGTTAATGCAATTTTTTGTTATGTTGCATCATGGTTTAATTTTCTTTCAGACAGTCTGTTCTTCTTATAGATTTTATACATATGCATTGTATATATTTGTTACTTATGCATACATTTCTATGACTTTTTTTTTTTGGTTGAAAAAAAAAAAGGTTATTGCTTTTTTTCCTTTATCAGCAAATACCATGTTTTCATCATTACAGGAAAACGCATCAGATGCCGATCAAATTTTTTGTCATATGGCATAATTTTGCTTCTGATAATCTTCAAACATATAAATTTATTTATACCATTTGTAATCCAAAAATGTTAGTGGAAAAAAGATGCAGCTTGATACAATTTTCTCATATTTCTCTTAGGATTTTTTAAAAAATTCAATGCTGATGCGATTTTTCTTCTCATGGCATCACGGTTTAACTTCGCTTCTGATATATTCCTCATTTAGTTTTATGAAGATCATATAATTTATACAAATGATACTGTCCATATATGATATATTTCAATGATCACTAATTATTTATCATTGTATTTTCTCATTTGTTCTTTGCAACTGAATAACAAATATTTTTAATCAAAATATTGCAAAAAAGTATTGTTTAAAAATCAATTTTTTATCAACAAATTTATTATTTCTCTCATTAGGTTCATAATTGTTTTTTTTTAAATCTGTTTTAGATGGTTTTTTTTTTATTTTGGTTCTTACTAATTTAATTTTTTCACTATTGTATTACACCTAAATTTTATATTATATGTAATATAGATGTTGCATAGTGTTGCATGCATTCCTCATGTAATTTAGTGCTGCAGTAAATTTAATTTAATAGTTTATTACAATATAGGCATTTTAGATGTGTTTTTAAATTTTAAGTTGTACTAATTTAATTTTTTTCCAATTGAAGGCTTCCTAATATTTTATTTATGATAGTATTTTAGTGAAATGGTTTATCAGAATTAATTTTTTCTTCTGATTTATATATTTCATGTTATTTTACTCATAGTTCCCATAGCAGAAATATGCTACTATTATTACTTTTCTGTTATAATATTTATTTATATTTTCATTCTTTCATTCCTATTTACCTTTTTAGCATGTTAATTTTCTCTCTTACATTCAAATATATGTTTTCATGAAATCATTCTTTATTGTTATTCAAAATTTCAATGTGAGCACTCATAAAAAAATTATTTTTAACTTTTGGATACACTGCCCTGTAATGGCGGAATCCTCTTTAAAATACATCATGTCTTGTTTAGATTAATGCTATTAAATAAATGCAATTATTTATTGGAAATAGCTTTATGTGTGTGTGTGTGTGTGCAATTTTGAATTGTAAAGATTTAATTTAAATTGGTATTTAACTTTTTAAAGTTTCATAATTCTTAAATTTGACATGTATATCTTGTCAAACCAAAGCACTTTTTATTCCATAAACATTTACATTGAATTTAATTGATCTAAACAGAAATAGATTTGTCTTCCACCAAGCTACAACTGTCACCTATGTAATTTTAATGTATTCTAGAAGTTCTGAAAATGTCAAATTGCATTATCTTAACTGCTTGTTACTTGAACCTTGATTTAAAATTCAGTCCATTGCAAATTTTCTTTGTGTTACTTCAAAATGCAACATTAATAAATAATCAATTAAAATGACGTCTTAATTTTTAACAGTACACTCTGAAGTATATTGATATAAATCAATTTGTAAGTTGGCTGTAAGTTTTCAGTGGTCAGAATCAATAAATACTTTTCCAATCTCCTACAAAATATTGTAAATTTTAAAAAAATTAACAGATTTTCTATGTAGATTTCTATCTGGTAATATATATAAATATATATATTACCAGATAGGTTTTATATAAACAGGAATAAAAAAATTTATACTTATATTTGTAATTTTAAGTATGATTGTTTTTGCTTTATATATTAATATTAGAAAATAAATTTTTTACAATGAGCCTAAATTTTAGAGGTAGTTATGAATATCAGAAAAATAAGTTATACTTTCTTTAACAGAATTTTAAATCCTCAAGAAGTTTAGTTAGCATAACATTTTTTCATTGTTATGTATACTGTTTAAAAAACTAAGTAACAAGTTATTGGTACTAGACCCCCAAAATTTAATCTGATATAACAGAAAAATCTACTAATGTTAATTCTCAGGTTCTGGTATATCTTATTTAGCTGCTTTTTTTACCCTCAATGGTAATTTTTTGCCATCATAAAAGTAAATACTTAATATTGAGTTCTGAAACATGTTTTATATTCATTTTATATTTCAGGCCAATCAGATAATTTCAGTAGTATCTCCTTTTAGTAAAAAAATTTAGAATTATTAGTGAAATAAAAGAAATTCTTTCATTTTCCCATAGAAATTGATTAACTGAATTTATAGCTTGGGATAATGTTTACCTTTTACCTATATGTCATGTAGGTTAGGTTGATTCATAATCCCATATTTTTTAAAACTGTTGAAAAATTAGGGTGTTATAGTGTAAATACATTATTATTATATCTCTATCAAGTTATGATGTTTGAGAAATAAATCAAAAACGATAAAATACTAATGAAAAATTTATTAAAGTTCGTGGAAAAAATCGTTGACATAGTATGAATGAATAATTTTCATGATTTTCATTTTGTATAAGAGGATTGTCTCAATTACAATTCACAATACCAAAGGACAAGGCACAATGCACTTTGATTGATGCTATATATTATACATTTCTAAATTGCATGCAAATATGTCAAAAATAATGAAATTGATTTATTTTTATATATATGAATGGAACACTTGTTAAAACATTGCTTTCAGTATTTATACTTATCTAAATAAGAATAATCAAGATTTCTCAAAACAGTAAAAATTATATAAAAAGATATAAAATATTGAACATTTTTTTTTGTTTTTTTGCACAAATTACCTTTTTAAATTAAATATTTTTTTTGATTTACAATTTTCATTTTGTGCAAGATTTGCTATATATTATACATTTCTAAATTGCATGTAAATATGTCAAAAAGAATGAAATTGATTTATTTTTATATATACGAATGGAACACTTGTTAAAACATTGCTTTCAGTATTTATACTTATCTAAATAAGAATAATCAAGATTTCTCAAAACAGTAAAAATTATATAAAATATTGAACATTTTTTTTTTTGTTGCACAAATTACCTTTTTAAACTAAATTTTTTTTTGATTTACAATTTTTATTTTGTGCAAGATTTGTCTCAAAATTACAATATGCAAGACACAAAACATCTTCATTGGTGCTAAGAATTATACCTTTCTAAATTTTATGTAAATATGTCAAAAATAATAAAATTAATAAATTTTTACAAATGGACATTCATTGGAGCATGCTTACAGTATTTATACTTATCTTAGAATCAAGTTCTCTCTCTCTCAAAAAAAAAAAAAAATGTAGTTAAAATTAAAAACAAAAAAATATGAAATATTGAACATTTTTTTTTTACAAATGACCTTTACAAATTAAATTTTTTTTGTATATTGTATTCATTTTCACAACTTTTTATTCTGTTATCCAAACAGACAAGTTTTTTTTAATCGACATAAGAATTCATTTAGACTTATATATTGAGAAAATTTAATCATAATTTACATTAGAAGTCAGATTTATCATACAATTGCATTTTAATATGACAATATAAATTTTTTTGAAAATTTGAAACAAATAGAAGTTGAATGTGTGAATTAATTGAGTTTGAAGAATGCATCTTATTCTTGCATTCTATTTTTAAAAGGAAAAAAAAAAAAGGTTCATTCTTTACTAACTGAGCAATATAATTCACACATTCATCATCAAAAAAGTTTTTAACATTTTTGTTTCAACAACAAAACATGATTTTTTCATAAATTTTATGGATTTTTTTTTTTTTGTGTGTGCATATAAATGACACATACTTGCATTAAAATGATGAATCTTTTTTAATTCAAAAGATTAAAAAATTTCACAGTTTGACATTTTGTACAGAATTTTAAAATATACTGTGTTACTAAGAATAAACGTACAAATAGTATACTATTTCAGAATAATGTTCTTGAATCTTATTGTCTCTTTGGTTATGTGGGATTTTTACTTATTAATGATGACTATGAAACTAATTTTTTGCGCGAACTTGTATTAAAAGGTTGACTTGAAAGGTTTTTATTTCTTTTCAGTAAACAGCTCATTCCGTTGTCGGTCAAGTTGGTTTCCTGAAAGGAACCAGGTTAGATACTTAGTTCCTATCCACCTTGTAGCAAATGATGCATACAAGAGGAGGACTCTAAATTTATGGTAATAGTGCAATTGATGTCATTACACATCACCGCTCTAAGCGTAGTTTTGCACAAATTACAAATGTGGATTTCGCACATTGTAAACGTACTTACACAGAATTGAGAAAATTGGAGAATCTTGAGTTCGACACAATTTCTGTGAAAAATTCAACAGAGAGATAGCTATCTTTTACAAAATTCTTTATAAACCAGTGATCAAAACTGAGTATTTCGATACCCGTTGAATCTTTTAAAGAGAACAACCAGAGAAATTTAAAATTTCATAGGTCAGTCGCACGTTTGAGATCCCCGCGATAATTCGCTCTTACAATTGTCAAGCGCATACAGTTAGCGTTGCTTCTAAAGACATTTTGTGCAACAAAAGAATTTATTCCATTTTATATTGGTATAATGAGTATATGAAAATTATAAATATTTAAAATATATTTTGAAGGAAGTAAATTGTTTTTGATAAATAATAATTTTCTTTTCATTTTTAATCTAGAATAAGAATTTTGTAGAAGAAATGGTAATTTGGTGAGGTTTATTTAATGTTTAGACTGAAAAACTGTTGGATACAGTTCTCAAAAAAGAGTATTTAAAAATAAAAATATTGTGTAATATTTTAATATTGTGATCCTTAAGACAAGACTCGACGTCAAATTTTGAGGTCATTTAATAAATCAATATTGAATCGCAAAATCCTATTTTAAGTTTTTGCTACATTTGAGAAGAGCTTCTGTCTTGTATATTATCCAAATTGTATATTAAGAGAAAACCATGCGATGTCTCATATCGTGAACATTTTCGAATCTTTTCAGGTTCCAAAATTATGAGGTCCGTCTTCAATAGTCCTCTTGTAGCTTCAGAATGCGAACTTGATGAACAAATCAAAATCCAGTTCTTTGATTCATAATTTCAGGTGATATTTTAATTTCTGCAGCTATTTCCTTTGTAATTATTAGATCAGATATATATAATTCATGGGGCGTGCACAAGGTCATGAAACTGAGATGGGCACAGCAGACGTTGGCCCTCGTGGGCTGTTGCACCACTTTAATTTATGATGCTTTTCAAAGAATATTGGTCTTTTAAAAGAAAATTTGCTCCTCAATATTGGAACAAAAGATAGGTATTTGCGTACACACATAGAGATTGACACAAAGAACAAGATGTTCCTGGGGTGTCGGCTGCCCACGTGCAAAGACCTTATATGCCGCTCTTCCAGAGATTTTTTCGTATTTTGACTAATACTTAAAGTTGACGTGTTATAAACTCATCTACCTGTATAAGAGTTAGAAGTAAAACACCATTAAAAATACAACTAGACGCAAAACTCACTTCTTTCCTCTATTTTGTTTTTCTAAATTGTAAGGCTATTATTAAATTGAAAACTTTTAATTTCCCCAAATGCATATTGAATTTAAGTACTCCTTAGGTCTTTGGCTCCTTAGTATGTCTTAGGTAATATTAAACATATTAGATATTTTCGTAAAGCAACTTTGGCAAAAAATAATTTTTGAGATGCCTTTGTTAAGTATCGATCCACAGTGCCACTGATAAGCAACCCCACTCCCCTTTTCTTGCGGTATGGCCGACTGATTTAGCCACGAATTTTGTTACCAAATGAAGGATGTGTATAAAGAGTAGATATTAATATATGGACCAACACACTGTGCACTAACATTCTATTTTTCTCAAACAATGCTATGTTATCGGGACTTGTTTTGATTTTTCTTTAACTATTTCAAATTATTAAGTTAATTTAAGTTTTATTTTGAGAAATTCGTGGAAAATTTTGCTTCGTCGCCCACGTGCAATGTATGCGATGCACACCTGCTGGATCGGCCCTGACAAAGAAGACAACTTTGTCTTAGATTAGTCGAGAGAGACGTGAAATGTGCATACTAGTATCAAAGTGTGTATATGTTTGGATTTAAGAAAAGGAAATGAAACCATTTTGATTTTGAGAAATTAGTCGAAGTGCACGGGGGCATCTTGTGTGGGTTCACCGTTCGCAATTCCTTCGAGTCGCCCGTGACATTAGGCTTATGGGTCTCAAAATAAAAAGAAAAATTGAAAACTTCTTTAAGGTATCCGACTACCCTAAAACTGTGAATTTTGCCAAAAATTGACAAATTTTTTTTATGATTTTATTTTATGGGCCATCTTATTAGCTTTATAAAAGTACAAAGTTTATCATTTTCCGTTAAAAAGAACAAAAACTACAAGTGTTTTAGTAAAAGCAGATGCCATTACTTTGAGCAAGATGTCATACTTTAAAACGCGTTTTACTCGAAATGTGATTTTTTGAAAATAATCAAACGGGGTCAGCGATTGCTAAAAAAGTTTTGAACATAATTACCTAAAATTTTTTGTGTAAGTTCTGTATAATAGTAGAATCATTTTAATCTTCAGATTTATCAATCACTGTTTTATTTCAAAATTTGCAGTCCTTTATGTGAATATAACCACTGTCTTTTTAAGCATTTTCATATAGTAACCGAGATAAAGTGCTCTAGTTTTTGTAAAAAAGAAAATATCTCTTATCCTGAAGGTCATTTCAAAATTGAATAATATAGCAACACATTAGATTGAAAAAAAATTGGAAATTTGTTCATAAACCTTTGGTGCAGAATGGGCCGCGTTTATGCTATTTTTTGTCAATTTTTACCTATATTTTTTCCCATTTTAGTAATAATAATTTCTTTTTCTCTTCTTAATTTTAGCACATTTTTCTTAAAATGCACTAAATAAATTTAAAAATAACCAAAAAATCCCCATATCTCCTTTTATTAAAAAAAAAAAAAAATTGTCACAACCAGTCAGATACTTTAATAGATCTTTATTGCGACACATTATTCATGAACTAAAATAAAATAATTTCGGGAGGAAGGTGTTTTTATTATTGCATAATCTAGTCCTTTTTGCATTTGATAATTAATAATTCTTGGATATTAGATATGGTGGATTAACTTTTTTGAAAGGGGTGTTTTAAGTATATTAGCACATATTTATATTTTTAAAAAGTTTTTTTGATTCTGAATTTAATCATATTTTGATTTTATTTATTTTTTACCAGTAAAAAAATATCTGAATTAATTTTATAACTCATGCACGGTAAAGTTTTCTGAACTTTTCAAAATGATGAACATATCTTAATATGTTCATCATTTTGAGAATTCTGTACATTTTATAAACACAATTTTCTCCCACAAAATTGCGTACTAGTGAGATACATTCCACGTGATATTTGTAAAATGAAAATTTAGCGATAGAGTACTTAATTAAATCCTACTAAAAACTTAAAGGATGGCTAATCGATGTCTTAATGGAATACGAAACTATATGAAATCGAATTTAATCAAAGGAAAAACAAAGGTTCTATTGTATAAAAGTCTTTTAAGATCAGTTTAAGCTTATGCAACGTGAAACTTGGAACATGTCTAGAACAGATGAGAACATGATAAGTATCTATGAAAGGAAGATTTTAATATTTATTTTTGGAGGAATTCAGGAAAATGGAACGTGGCGAAGATCAAATTTCGAACTCTATCAGTTATACAACGAAATTGACATTGTCAACTTCATCAAAATACAACGAATTAAATGGGCAGGTCACGTTGTCAGAATGAAAGAAGACCGCGCTACTAAAAAAGTCTTCCATGCTCAACCAATGGGCACACGAAAAAAGAGAGGCCGCGGTGGCCGAGTGGTCTAGGCATCGGATCATGGCTAACGTGTCATGAGTTCGATCCCAGTACCACTAAAGATCCACCGTGTAGGGGAGCGATGCACGTTAAATCTGTCGAGAGCTCAAACGTCCTCCCGTTGGTGTGGTGTGGTAGTTAGGAGAGGGGGTGCCAGCTCAGGTGTCGTCCGCGTCACTTGACCATGGTTCAAAATTACGCGGACCGTCGCCAAAAGCCCTCGTGTTGCTAATCAGTGCGACATTAATATTCTCTCACTCTCACTCTCTCACACGAAGAAAGAGCAGGCCAAATCTTGGATTGATGGCCTAGAAAAAGATCTCCTAGTTTTTAGAACTAAGAATTGGAGAACACTAGCAGAGGAAGAAGGCTGGCTTGGAAAAGGCTTCTTGAGAAGGCCAAAGCCCACAATAGGCTGTCGAGCCACTGAGGAAGGAAGGAAAAACTTAAATGCCGTTTTTTCCAAAGGTACAAAGGTTGAATTCAAACATTTTCAGATAGAAAAAGGGTCTCAATTTTCATGAAAATTTGCAACATTGTAATTCATACCTCTGCTTATAAAATAGCGTTTGCATAATTTCAAAATATTATATAGATAATTAATTTTTCCTTTCAACTTGCAAAGGGATGACTTATTTAGCATCACGGTTTAGATCAGGGGTCGGTAAACTTATAGTTGTGGTGTGCCAAACGAATCTACCAATAGGATTCAGAGTGCTACGCAGAAGGAAATATTTGAAACGACTAAATTCCCCTGTATCCAGAGTTAGGGAATGCATACTGTGGGAACTTAAGCAACAATGTAAATTTTAAGCAGATAGCTATGAAATTGCAGAAACTGCGATCAGTACAATGAACATGCAATCCAGTAGAAAGATGATGTGTATGCAAATGTCAGGAAGAAAACGTCAAGTGACGTGAGTGCATGCAAAACGCGTGCGGTCTTTCAGCGCAGCTCGAGACTACAATAAAAGGAAGAATGGAGGCGCAATTAAAGGCATTCGCTGCAAAAGTGAGTTTTTTCGTGAAATAGGGCTAGAAGAAATCACTTGGACGACTTCACAACTGGAGAAATGATGTTTATATGTAAGAATGAATCTCACCCAAATAGGAGGGAACTACGTGAATGAATTGAATTCAGTGAATAGAAATCACCTGAGAAGAATGCTCACAGAAAAAGCAATTCAGTTAAAGAAATGGTTGCAGGATAGCCTCGCAGCAGCCATATAAACGGAAAAAGAAAAGGAAAGCACATTTTAGTGGAAACTGCTCTTTTACTATTGTTATCTGCGATTTTTCGATTCTGCAATCATTTGTTTTTCTGGGAGAAGGAGAATAAGAGTGTGATGAGGAAATTTCTGCTTGTCTACGTAAAAAAAAATCCCCTCATAACCCCCCTTCCATTAATTCCACTTTGAACTTTATTTAAGGGTCACGGTATCCAAGTCGTTATGCTCACGGAATAATGGTTGGCGTGTCACGAGTTTGAACCCTTGTGTCACTAAAAATCCACAATGTAGGAGATTGAGGCACTTTAAATCTTTCGAGGCTCCAAAGCGATTATTTTTTACAATAAAAACTGAACGTGAGGGTGGTTGTTTCCCTAGGAATAGGTTGTAACTCTAAACCCTCTTCGGGTGAGCTCGGTTCCTCTGGGCATTCATCATCATCCCGTTGACGTGTCTGGTAGTTTGGAGGAGAGGTGCCAGCTCAGGTGTTGTCCTCATCACTTGACCGAGGTTCACAATTACGAGTTCCGTTGCCAATAACCCGCGTTATATTTTATCCCTTTCAACGGCGAAGGGTTAAATCAGAGGTTCCCAAACGTTTTTGTCTCATAGACCCCTTGCCGTGTTTTTCGGTTTGGGGTAAACCCCTTCTTAATTAATATTGAATTTTTGCAAATTTATCAATGTCTTTTTGATAGCTGGTACAGATATTACTTTGAAAGAATAAAATTTCTAATTGTAATGAAGTATCGTGATTAAAATTTAAATAACATATGCTAGTTATAATTAAATTAAAAGTTATTTAATACATAATAACTAAACAAACAAATTGTTTTAATGGGAGGGATGAATCTGGCGCTACAATAGCAAATTTTCAACATTTGATATCGATCTTGTCAGCTTAAATCTCCTCTGTTAGTAGTGTCCAGTTTTCTTTCTTTGTTTCGGACATCGGCAACAACGTTGAAACTCCTTCTTACTACGAAAAGCAATTAAAAACTTCCTCACGATATTTTATTATTCGGGACAAATAACAGGTTTACCATTTTAAAGCTAAAACTGCTGACATCCGTTTCTAAACTTTAAGATATTCGTTAGTGCTTATTATGATCAGTTCATATTGTAATGTGGCATTTTGTTTTCAATATAACCATATGAATTCAATGCCTACAGTGGTATTACCATAGTCAAAGCATTCTCAAACCTGGTTTCAAGATCTGAATAAAAGCCATTTAAATGTTGAACGTAGCTTTAAACGTCCTGCCAGATTGTCTGCAAGAAATTGAGAAAATTCGGGCCCTCTAATTTTATATTTCTTTAGTTTAATTCTGGAAAGAAATGCTGGAATGGTTCTTGTTTTAATAAAATGTATGCTGTCACCTTGTAAGTGCAAATTAACTTCATTAAATTTAGTAAATAAATCCGTTATATAGGTAAAATTTGATTTCAACTAGATGAAATTTTCTTTTAAAATTAGTCACGATCTAGTTTAATGAGAGTTACTATCATAGACCCCCATTTGCACCTCATGGACCCCCAAATTATTTTTATGCTGACGTGGACCCCTTGCAGGTCGTCATAGACCCCTGGGGATTTCTAGACCACTTTGAGAATCACTGGGTTAAATAATAAATCACCTTTAAATTTTTTTTTTTTTTTTTTAAAAATAAAAGCTATGAGATTTTTAACAATACTTTTTTGTGTGTGCTGAAAATCGATTTTTAGTTCTTTTTGGCATCAATAGAGGGCAGCACCAAGCCAAATTTATTGTAGATTTAATTTGAACAAAAATGTTAAAAATGTGGTTTATCTTACAAACCACTGCTCTTGAAACGGTTAGAGTGTGAGTTACACGTATTTATTTTGAATTTCTCATTTTTTTTAAAGTACGTCACATTTATTTTTTTGTTTCCAAAGTAGGGCATACAGTACGAGAAACTGCCGTGATTTTTTTTTTTAAATTAAACTAAAATTGAATACGATTGAAAAATAAATAAAAAGTAATAATGCTTTTAACTGGTACATGATTTTTAATTTTCTGTTTCTCAAAAGATGTAATTCAATGAAAATGATCCGATAAGCGAACAACAACCCAGGAAAGGACGAGGAAGAAAACTCGAAGTACTGAATAACTTTGTAATATTATGCTTTACTACCGCCGGGAACTGGAACAAGGTTCGAAGTTTACAGTATTGAAAGTAAACCGCCGTTTTTTTAATATATATTTTTATCATTTAAGAAAGCTCAGTGTTTTTTTTATAGTAATAGGATAATGACTGTGCAGATGCAGTCGGACTTCGATTTAAGGAACCCCTATTTAACAAATATCGTGATTTAACGAAATTTTCTGTTTTCCTGCATTAAAATGAAGGCAAAACCCTCTATTTAACGAATGATAAACTCCGAATTAACGAATTATTTCAACAGCTGAAACTTTTTTTTATTGGTTTGTATTAGAAAAAATTTGACTTTTTAAAATTGTCCTTTTTGTGTGGAACAGAGAAAAAGATTTTTTCTTGCAAGTAGCAAATTTCGATGGGAAAGGGGGCAGAGGATTCATGAGTGTGTGGATGATTAGAACCCGTGACCCATGGGTTCGTAAACACGTAACATACCACTAGACAAAAGTGATCACTCCTGTCCGGAGGCTGTTACTGGCTTATTTAGATACCGTCAAGCTTAAAATTGTTTGTCGGCAGAAAAGTAATTTAATAATTACATTTCGATAAATAAATTATTACCCACAAATTTTTTATTTTCAATCAAGATATTTTATTAAATCTGCATAAAAATAACGCATCTAGATTGTTTTTAGCTGTAGCTCCATCTAGTAAGAATGTGTTTAAAATAAGAAACAGAAAAAAAATTACAACTGTTAAATTTTAGTGGCAATTTTACAAAAACCATGATTTTAAGTTAAATTTTAGCAATATTTTTGAAAAACTTCAAAGAAATTAAAGGAAAAGGGAAAAACTTATATTAGTAAAAGTATTGCTAAAACAAATTAGAGGCATTTATTTGGAAAATGTACTAAAATTGTAATGTTTTATTAGAGATGATTGAGTAAAAACATTATAAGAAATATGACATTCTTTATTTGAGACCATTGTTTAAATAACAAGCCATAACTCAGAAAGCATCCATAAAACAAGAAATATTTTGGTATATTCTCTATTGTAACTAATGGTTTTTGTAATAACTGCTAGATGGCGCCACGAGAACAGAGTACTTTACGGTTTCCCTCTGGAGTAGAGTCATTAGATTGCGGGTAAATTGGTGTGACCATCACGGGGGAATTTTTCCCCAATGTTATTTCTGCCGTTAATATAAACAGATCCTATAACTGTGTAGAATAAACTGTATACGTGTGTCTATACACAGTAAATAAACTGTATTTTACCTTGAGGTGAATAAATATCATCGAATGATGTACGAATTCATCCCAGAGAGTTATAACATAAATATCAGGTTCAAAAAGTTTAATAGAAATACATTTGTAACACTTTGAGTTATCAGACTCGCTAAGAGAGATTTTGAGCAATTTAAATGCCCACTTCTGGTAGGTCAAAGACCCAATTGCGGCTTTTTTGACTTTATAAAATATATTGTAACTTGGCCTCTAGGTAGTGTAGAAACAAAACAAAGTATGTTTTGTAAAGCCAAAAGAAATCACTATTCAATAAAGTAAAAAACAAAAATATCTGTCTTGACCGAATTCGGTCATTTTCAACGTGTTCGGATACCTTAAAAAATAATTAAACGTAAAGTTTTTAAAATTACATGTTTGTACGGCCCAAAATTATGGCTACATAGAACTTAATGTGAAATTATTTAGAGAACTGCGGTTGATATAGTTTTTTTTTCTAAAAAAATAATTATCGAGAGAGTTTTTATCTCTTTCTAAAAAATGAACGACCAATGGTTTTAAATTAGCTTTTATTTTAGGGGAAAATGAATGATAATAAGGAACCATATCATCCATCTCGATCGAGTTTAATGAAACCAAGAATTGATCGCCTTGCAAAATGTCATTACCTTCGGGAAAGAAGTAAGGAATAAAAGAGTTGTTCAACATAAGCTTAAATACTGAGAGGAATTTCATTTTATTCCCGTACCTACAGAAACTCCCCAGATCATAAAATTTTGTCCAGTGGGCACAGTTCACGACGGGTGCAATGTTTCATGTGCTCCTTTTTTCAGTGGCGTAACGGAGAACATTTTGGCCTACCCCCTGTAAAGTCAAGTTTTGGGCCCCCAAGTTGGATTTTACAAAGGGTAGCTACTTGGCTGCGGCAGTCAGGTTTGGGCCCCTAGAGCCCTGCCCCCCTCGTAATGCGGGGGTGTACGTTACGCCACTGCCTCTTATAACCTTAAGGTGCGTATCATGTTGAAAGACAATATATCTGTTCATCAGGGACGTCTAAGACATCTTGAGGCCCTGGGCTCCTATGCAGGAGTAGGCCCTTAGACACTATGCAAAAGTAGGCCCTTAGACACTATGCAAAAGTAGACCCTGGGACTATTACTAAAATGTAGGTCCTACGTCCCTACACAGATATAGGCCCTGGGCCCCTATACAAATGTAAGCCCAAACTATGACCCTTTAAAGCAGACAGTACATAGCGTACATTGTCAAATACTTTGTACTTATAATAACACTAAACAAATAAATGTGCATGACTTACAATCGCAGAAATCGGCTCGACCTACTGCCGCCTTTTGACTGAATGGAGTAATGATGGTATATGGTGGTAGGCCTTGGCCTATACATGAACGACGGTCATCAAATGTAACCAGTTAACATATTGTCCTAAGTTCTTAGTTTTTCGGAGAATACAAACGGAAAAGACAGTTGAAAATATATGAATCATGATCTTATTAAGGCTCAGTCGAGAACGAGACGAGGCTCTGAACCCGGGCCCATGCCTTAAGACGTCCCTGCTGATCACATGATAAATTGCTATTGCCCAATATCATTAAGCTCTCTGGCAAATTGCAGTCTTTTTTTTTTGCAGTAACTAGAGGCTTCCTTGCGCTACGATTCTTTGACCATTTTCCGATTCGGTTCTCCTCTCATTGTAAGAATGAAAATGATTTTGTTTTTCTTATTGGAAATGTTTGTAAGTTCTAGGGTCCAACTTTTGGTGATTAGATTTTACAATTATTTCTTCTTCTATTGGCACAACAACCAGGGTGGGCCAAGGTCTTTCTCAAGGACCCTTTTCTAGCCCGATCTCCGCTTAGCAACGGTTTTCCGATTAGTCATTCTTAAAACTTTAAAAAATCCTTCTCCTTACCTCCTCCCATCTCAATTCGGGTCTACCACTTGACCTAGTTCAAATAGGTTTGTAATTGAAAATTCTAGAACAGGGGTCGGCAACCTATGGCACGCGGAGCAATTCTTAGTGGCACTCTGCACTGCTCTACAAATTCGCCAATTTTTGAGTGGATGGAACTTGATAAAATTTTTTGATGGATCTTGTTTGACGAACATATTCAGAATTATGGAATTAAGAAAAAAATTAAAAGATATCTCTATAGATAATCTACAGCTATTTTGTAAATTATTTGAATGCCATAGCTGGAGAAATATAATTGTTTGAAGAGAGAGAATTGCATGTGTACTCGGCTTTCGCTTTTACATATCTAAATAAACAAATCTTTTACCGTATAAAAATATTTTGAGTCCGCAAAGAAGCTGTTAACGGAATGTCCTGAATCGTATCAAATTGAAAGTCCATGTTATACCCCTGATTTTGCGATATGAAGTAGAGCAGTGCAAACACTACATTTGCATTAAAATTATTTTGTTATTTAACTATAATGAAGGAAAATATTTATATTTTATGTGTTGCCTATTTCTTATTTTTATAAATATGTTTAAAATTACTTAATACATGTACAATTGTAATCTTTTTTACTTTTGTTGTAGAAATAAATACATTTTATGCTATTTATTTTTATGTTAAGAAATATCTTTAAATGATACAAAATTAATATGTAATAAAAGCTGTAAATCTATATTATTGACCTCTATTCTTTAACTCTGTAGGCATTATTTGTGTCAATCGAATTGTTTCAAATATATCCTACTGTATGGCACGCTAAATAATATTGGTAGATTGGTTTGGCTCACCACAACTAAAAGGTTGCCTAGCCCTGTTCTAGAACGCCAAGGATGAGGGTAAAAAATTTTATATTTGTAGTCAGACAATTAAATTCATTCATCAAAGGAGAGCCATCGTTAACAATAACCTTAACAATTTATTTATCCAGTGTTATTAGGCCTGGCACCTTCAAGCTGGGAGAGCTACATTCAGAGTACAAGTACAGAGTGATTCTAAACAAAAACAAAAGTATCTACTTACATAGCGTTCAGACGCCCTCTGGCGGTTACAAAGAGTACATTAAGGGATTCTTAACAGAGGGGTTTCATATGACAGATGTGGCCCGCAAACCTCAAACGATCCAATCTTGATGGTTTTAATGACATCTGCATCCTTAAATACCCCATATAAATCAAAATTATGTCCTTGTCTCCACAATCCATTCTCATTCACAGCATCCTAAGATATATCTAAGAACTTTTCTCGTTCAAAGATAGCTAACTGTTCAGTCTATGATTTAGTCCACAAGTTTCAGATCTATAGGTAAGTACAGGTCTGATGATTGTTTTATATAGCATGACTTTGGTATGTATTTAAATCAATTTTGACTTTAGAAAGCTCTTAGACCATGAAGACAGCATTTAGCAGCAATAATACATCTTTTAATTTCAGCAACAATGTAGTTTAGAATGCTAATGTTTGAACTTAAACAAGCAAAATTATCAACCACTTCAAACTTATAATTTTCAGTCTGCAGATACTTAAACCCTACTGGAGGTGATATTAAAATCTATGTAACTTATCAGCTGATTTCTTAAGGTCTAGACATGCCTCTGACATAGCATTTTTAGTACGAGCAATGATTATACTATATCATCGGCATAAGCATGGAGTTGTACAGTCTTGATGAAAATTGTACCCCTAGTGTTAATGCCCGAATCGCGAATAGCCCATTCTAAAGCCAAATTAAAAAAGAGTCAAGCAAGAGCATTACCCTATCTCACGCCATTTCTGACTTCGAAAAACTCTGTGAGGCAACCAGAAAGATTTACACTAGAAACAATTTACTAAATGTTTCAATGATCTTTAACAGGGCCGCCACGTGGGGGTGGCAAAATTGTTCACCGCACAAGGGCGCCTGGGGTAGGGGCGCCAAAATTTATAGTTCTTATAGTTTTTTAAATTTAATGTTACTTACATAAAAGTTGTTAATAAAAAACTTGCAATTTTGCATGTTTTATATTTTCATAGCAATAAAATAAGATTTGATTTTTTTAAATTTTATATTTTATATATAATTTAATATAATTTTTTGTTTTCGTTTGTGTAAAACAAAATTTGATTTCCGATACGAACAATAAAACACGTTCCGTGTGGAATTCGCGCTATTATACGGAACGTGTTCAAAATCTAAGAATTTGTAACATGCAACAACAGGAATTGGAAATGATTTGTATCCGCATAAATTTTTATTCATTATATGCTGAGGAGATGTTGTGGCTCAACGTCGTTGTTTTTTAAGTTATGTAAATCGCTTGATTTTTCTTCTCCAAATTATATTTTGCTTCATGTATACTGTTATAAAATTGTTCTCAAAACTCGAAATAAAATCTTTATCGAAGCGTTTCTCAAACTGTGGTACACGCCCTCCAGGAGGGCGTGATACTGGGGGCGCGAACTTACCACGAAAAATCGAAAACAAAAGATTTAAAATAATTTACAATTTAAAATAATTACAAAGTAAAATACATTCTTATATAATAAAAAATAAAACACAAATTCCCACTGCTATAATACTCAACACTTATAAATGTATCAGTACTGCACAAAGTATTAGATAATTAAGTTATCAATATTCAATTAAAAACAAGTTTAGTAATTACTAGTAACTACCCTGGTCTTGTCATATACAAAATATTTATCTTGATAAATAGTGTGGTTTATAATTAAAGTCGTATTGTATTGTAGTTTGGGACGTCTCAAGGCATGGGCCAACTAGGCCCGGGCTACGGACCTCCCTCATTCCGTTCTCGACTCCGTCTTAATTAGATCATGATCCGGATAATTTTAATGTCGTTAAATATTATTCCTGTACATTCCCTCCGGAAAACAGTTAATTTCAAACCGCATGTCAATTGGCAAAAGTGATAGACTGTATTATTATGTGATGATCGTTGTCCAGTGGTGTAACGTACCCCCCACTACCAAGTCCGCTTTGGCACGCTAGGCACATGCCTAGGGCGCAAAAAATTGGAGGGTGAAAAAAAGAGAAAAAAAATTTAAATTACAGAGAACGTGCAACCACCCAGTGTTTATTAAAAAGCCAATTATTCTCTTTCGTTTTTTTTATCTAAATTAACAAATCACTATCCACTATTGGCCAAATAATTATGTAAATCGCTTGGCTTTTCTTCCCCAAATCATATTCTGTATCATGTATACCTGTTATTAAATTGTTCTCAAATTTCGAAATCGCAACGTTTCTCGAACTGTTGGGCGCACCCCTTAAGGAGGGCGTGATGACCCTACTTAGGGGGGAGGGAGAAGCGCAAGCATATTACGAAAAATCGAAAATAAAATATTTAAATAATTATAAATTTAATAAAATAATTTTCAATTTAAAATAATTACAAAGCAAAATATATTCCTATATAATAAAAAATGAAATACACATTCAAACTGATATAATACGCACTACTTATAAATGTATCAGTTCTGCATAAAGTATTTGATAATTAATTGATCAATATTCAATTAAAAACAAGTTCAGTAATTACTAGTGACTCTCTTGGGCTTGTCATATACAAAATTTATTTACAAAACTTAATATTTATTAGTGCGTTTATAATTAAAGTCGTATTGCATCGTAGTTTTACCATCAAAGTACATTATAATTGCTTTCAGCACATTGTTATTGTAAGAAGTGGAGCGCGATGAAAATTATGACTGAAAATTTAGTCGCAAATATTGAAAGTTTGAGAAGCACTGCTTTATTGCGATCTACAACACTCATTTTGGCATCATGAATTCCTTTAGATTCTAAGCAGGATATCTATACAGAAGGGCAGCCGAATTTGCGATTTCTTCCAAATTTAAGATATAAATATAAAAAAGGTTGCAACATAACTGTAATCGACGCAATTCAGTTGAAAGTAATTTCGAATTTGTAGGGATTTCACCTAAATTCTTTTCGTTGTTTGTTCAGTGTTGCGAACTTTACTTATTGAAAAGTTCTCGTTATTTTCATTTTTTTTATAGACTGTTATTTGAAAATAAACTTCAAATTCCATGAAAAATCTTACCATACATTATTATTACATCTTAAAAAAATCTACACAAGAAGCAATTCCTTCCTAGTTACATTCTATTTTCAATAACAATATGATTCATATTAAGCTAGTTTCTTGTTTCAATACTTCGCAATCTTCTCGTATGATGATGTAATTTTGCCCCCCCCCTCCTCTGTTTTTTTGAAGATATGTTTTTTTAAAAAAAAATTATAATAATATTGTATTAAATTTTCTTGTTCATGCATATTTTGTATCATTTCCTGTCTATCTCGGTGGACCATTTTGTAGATCTATGCCCTCTGTTGGATGTGGGTTCGATCCTCCGGAATAAATCAATAGCTAGGGATTCTCCAACGACGTTTTATAGCGTAGTATTACGTTTCTACTTCCTTTTAACGTCAGTAAATACTCGAACACATACAAATCGTATATTAGATAAATTATAAAAGAAAAACTATAGATTAAAAAAAAAGGGAAGAAACCAAGAGGGGTGCGTTTAAGCGCAAACAACGCCAAGAAAGAGAAGACAGTAAGTAAAAATTGTAGCTTTGTATATATTTAAAATATTCCCATATTTTTACTTTTTTACTTGATATAATTCAACCAAGATAGAGCCCTCATTTTTTTTTTTTTTTGCACCAGGGCTTTTAAATACCTAGCTACTGCTCTCAGGAAATCACTTTCTTTTAAAGAGAGAGAGAGTTGACGCGATTTTAAATCAGTATAATTTCTTCAATTTTACTTCATTCCTTTAAAACTGCAAACGGTAATTATGACTTTACTTTTGATTTATTTTGTATTTTCCTTTGAGACTTAAAAAATGTACAAACATTTTTATCATATTAAAATAAAATCAAAACATACATTTATTATTTGCTTTCCTTTACAAAGGAGGCAGTGAAAATAATTCCCAGCTTAATGAAATCTAATTTTAAAAAATTTTATTTTTAAAATTTTTCGTGTTACATTAGCTATTTTTAAGATTTTCGTCTATATTTATACATATATTTCAATGAACTTTTATAGTACTTTTATGTTGATTAATATGCATCAATACTTGTTTTCTTTGCTTGAATACATCTTCCAAAAACACACTTTTCTATGCAAGAATAGTTTTATAAAGTTTAATTATTAGTGTAAACATGAAATTCCAAAAAGTAGTACGGTAGTACTGGTATTGAAGTTTTTTTCACGAAACTTCAAAGTGTAATTCCTAGTATTGATATTTTGACACTGATCGCACTTGCATTCAGCTATAGAAATAAAAATAAATAAATAAAAAATATCTATAATATTTCTTCATTTTTGAACGAATGGAAAATGTTAATGCCTATATGTAAAACTTGATTTAAATAATATAAAAAATATTAATTCGGGCATGACAGGCTTAACGCGATTGTTGCTGGGATGGGGAACTTTTTCCTGGAATCTCATATCAAGTAGGTGTCTGATACTTTCGATATCTTGTTTCACTAACAACTTGTTCTTTCTTGAAAGTATACCGATCCCCGGTCTAGAATTCACTTTACTTTATAAATTCTCTGAATTTTTCTTTATAAAAAAATAATGAAAACAAATGCAGTAAAATATTCTTGATTCAAATGATACTACAGAAAAACAAGCTTTCAGAAACAGAAAAATTTGCTTTCATAATAAACAAGGAAACAAAAGTTGATCGTAAATTAATGTTTACAACATGTGTAAATGATAGAAAGACTGGTTAATGTGAAATTTTTTGCCTTAATTTTGTAGAATTATTCTTTGTTGAAAATTTCATTTACCTTTTTGTACAACGTTTGTAATGTGATTCATATTTGCACGATTCATCATATTCTGAATATAATACTGTTTACGTCTTGTATCATAAAGATTTAAAAATTCAAATTTATCGTAACTAGACACTGAACATTTGGTTACTGAAATACACACATTTGTGTTAAAATTATTCTTACTTTTTGAGAAATATATTACTCTGGAATACCCTACTCATATCGTAAAGCATTTGAAATTTACTTCAGATCACAAAAAGAAGGAAAAAAAAAACCGTTTTTGTTTTTCATTTTTGAGAATTTTTAATTTTATGCCCATGATATCTTACTTTTTCATGGCTGTAGAGTATCATTGAAAAAAAAATCAACTAATATACAACAGTTCTTCGAACATTGTACATTCTTAATATCTTAAATATAACCAATATAATACAAAAAGTGAAAAAATTATAAAAAAAATTGTTAATGTACTTTATGTACGTTATGGAACAGTAAGTAATGTACATTAACTTTTACGAAAAGAATTCATGTCAAGCATTATATCTGCACTATATTTTTTTTTAAAAAAAAAAAGAGTTGAATAATAGTTCTTAAAAAATGATACTATCTTTTGTAAGGTATGTATACGATGTAACTTTTCAAACATACAAAGATCAAAAAAATATCCTTACATAAGTATTATTACATAAATTTTCATTAAATTTGTAAATTTTTTATGCATAAACCTACAAACATTGCCAAACAATTCAACCAAATGACAAAGAAATTGTAAAATTAAAACTGTGGCGGAATCTAAATAAGCCAGTAACAGCCTCCGAACAGGAGTGATCACTTTTGTCTAGTGGTAAGTTACGCGCTTACGAATCGGAAGGTACTGAGTTCACAAAACCTCCGCTATTGGTGACCTCGGCTAAAAAGAAAAAAGAACGCGCGAAAAATCTTCTGATGTGTCATGGCGCCATCTACCTGCAAGAAGAGCAAGCAAAAGTCGCCAGACTCACTTGGCGCAGCAAAAGTCGCCAGACTCACTTGGCGCAGCAAAGTCGTCGGACCCACTCGGCGCAGCAAAGTCGTCAGACTCACTTGACGCAATAGTAGCAACTCCCACGCTCACCATAACAACAAATATCTCGTTCGTTCGCCTATCCACCGACTCACTGGTGGGGGAGTACTGTGGTGGAATCTAAATAAGCCAGTAACAGCCTCCGGACAGGAGTGATCACTTTTGTCTAGTGGTAAGTTACGCGCTTACGAATCGGAAGGTACCGAGTTCAAAACCTCCGATAAAACTTTAGATATTCCTCTGGCAATCAAACTGAAGGGAATTTTAATGAATTGCAATAAGAAAAAAAATTAAAGTATTCACAGTAAAATCAGGTTGTTTTGTAATTATTAAAAAATTCTATGTAAACATTAATTTACGGGCAGAAAATTTGCAAGTTTATAGAAGAGAGTAACTGGGTACCTGTAACACAATATATATTTTGTACAGTTTAAATTATATGAGTATTTGTACTGAGTTATGAAATAAAAACAGTACGCGTCAGCACCATAGATTAGAACAGAGGATCTCAAACTTGTCATGTTTTTCCATCTGGGCCCTTGCTTACTTAATATTGAATTTTTGCAAATTCATGAACTTCAAATGTGTTTTGGACAGTTGGTATACTGTTGTAGCTCGCTGCTATTTTAAAAACACATTTAGTTTTCAATCTATAGCGAAGTGAAGTGTGAAAAACTAAAAAAATACATGTTATTTTTAAACAATATTAGAAAAAAGTTAAAATTTAGTAAGTTAAGGTTTAAGGTTGAATTTTACAGTATAATATTAGACACTGCTATTTCTTCAATTTCAGAAAGATTCAGTCAAATAAAAGGGTTAAAGTGTAGTATAGAGGGGGCTTGGCGATGTCAGTTTCTTTTGGAGACAAAAATCGATCGCCAACCTACTTTACTTAGCGATAAATGCCCGGAAACCAGAATGAATTAGTTATCTCACCATAATATCTATATCAAAATCGCCAAATCCAAAGAAAAATCGCTAAATCCAAAGCCCTATACTACACTTGAGCCAATTAAGAGAACATTACAATTACTTTAAGGTTATATACCTAATTTAAAAAACTGGAGTGACAATGAAATTTAAAAACATTATGAAGAATTAGAGCAAAAATTAACGGATACTAAAAATATTAATGAAAAGGACATAGATGGATTAAATTTGTATGAAGAAATAAAATATTTGCGATGTTTTACCAAAGAGGATATATCACCTATTGATGTTTTAAATTACATTTATGAAAACAATCTTATCGATACATTTTAAGATATTGCAATAGCTTTACGGATTTCTTTAACCCTGCCAGTTTCGGTGGCTACTGGAGAACGAAGTTTTTCAAAACTTAAAATTATATAAAACTACACGCGATCTACTATGGCGTAGGAGAGATTATCGGACTTGTAAATTATATCCGTACAGAACGAAATTTTGGATAAATTAAATATAAAGGAATTGATACGAGCATTTGTAGCTGCTAAAGCTAGGAGAATCAATATTTGAATATATTTTCTAATTTTTATATTTTACTTAAAACATTTTATATCATTTTTACTTTGTTTAATTTTTAAAATTTATGAAATAATATAAAAAGAACAATAAGACAAACGTGTTTTAATATTATAATTTTAAAGCTTTTCAGTTCGAAAGTCAAATTCCGAATACCATAAAAAAGTATTTCACATATATTTTGTAGCACTTTATAAAAGTGCAATATAGAACCCCATAAAGGGGCGCCGAATTTCAACTTGAACAAGGGCGCCTAATACCCACGCGGCGGCCCTGATCTTTAATTACTATTCAGTATTAACTTTCGACCACTTATTTCACTCATATCTTTCTAAGATTTAATAACGCCTTGGACAGTGTGCAAATAGATGCTAGTCATCTCAGCAATCTTGATGCAGGCCATTAATTTTCTCCTTCTTTCACTTTGAGACCTCCTTTCCACATCTAACTTTTTCCATCTTAACATCTTGAAATCATAAAATTGCACGCTGATTCTACACTATTCAAAGGAAGTAATGGGCAATGATGTATACAACTGTTCCAACACGCACACGTTCTTAGTACTTAGGAATTTGTATATTTGAATTCAGGAATGCAATTCTGGGATTTCCTTTTTTTTTCTTATGGTAAAGGAAATAGATTATTTTTTAATACTCTTTATTCACGGTGACTTAAGATTTTTTAGAAATTAATTTTAGTGCTTTAAAATTTAAATACACCTTTTCTGATTAAGTAGATTACTTTAATATTCTTTGATTAAGATAAATTAGTTTTAGTACTAGAACTTTTTTTAACATTATCCTCTTCTAAATGTTATTTCAGCCCTCTAATATAGGCAAATAAAAAAAGGTCGTCATCTAAAAGCTTTAACTCTGCAATCTTATCTGCTGAGTTAGTTAATGTATTATTACGGTTATATTGCTTTTTGTCCTGTACTGCCTTGCAATAAGTAAGGTTTATAGTAATTTAGTGTAACATTTAATTATTACTTATGTATATATATAGAGAGAGATAAATTTTGATTATATATATATATATATATTCTAATATTAAATAAAATTACTTATTATCTTAGTTTTTTAAAATTCATATATAATTCTAGTGTCCCTAAAGTAATGGCAGTATGTATACACTGTTTAATTTTTTATTTCTATTCTTTTCATACTTTTAATAAGTGTGCTTTCATACTTTGATAAGTGTAACCTTTCATCCATTCCCATGCTTTAAATTTGCATTTGGGTCCAGAATCTGGCAATTGCTTGTTTATTGTACTCAGATTTAGTGCGGGCTCTGCATTTTTGAATGCAGTTTTTAGGTAAGTTACCTTTTTCTTGTAATGGATTTAGATATTCTATCCATTATTTTCAATAGGTTTTTGTTCAGTATTATTGACAGAAAGGGGGAAGGTTGGCTGGCAAACCCACTCTTATATAAATTATTTTATATATAACAGCTATTCTAAGTCAGCAATGTTTATAATGCTGTATCATCCATATTTTTATATTTTACTCTATTATTTTTCATATATCCTTTCTAAAATCAATTGTTTGGTTATCTTGCAATTTCATTTTTTTAAATTTTTGATTATTCATTTCTCTCTAGTAGAGAATTTTTTCATATTTATATAGGGCCGTGGGTAGCCTAGTGGTTAAAGCATCGGACTCCAGAATGGAAGGCCTGGGTTCGATGCCACCAAATACCCTTCGAGTACACACGGAGTACGTGCTCGTTAAATCAGTGGGTCCGAAAATCTTGTGGGCGGTCGCAGCAGGAACCACGGGTGCAGGGGGCTGGAGAATATTTCTCTCTTCTCCAGTTCCATGCCTAAATTGTGGTGTCGCTGTCTATCGTGTATGAACCGAGCCAAATCGTACTGTCACCTGCATGGTGTTCAAAGCTAAAAGCTTTACATCTCGCCTCTTGCCACGATGAATTTCGTGGGCCTCGATCTGACGCCGTCAGACAGGTGGCATTAGAAACAACATATAGTTGCTTACATAAGAGTGAGGTTTGAGAGTCAGTCTCCCTTATACATCAAGCGATTTATAATTGTTAGCATAAAGATTACGCTTCGGCGTTTTCTCGGCGTGTTTTTTAAAATATAATTCACCTCCATAATGTGTGTGTATGGAACTGCATTTCATACATAGTCAAATCGCATAGTATTAAGATCCACCTTGTAGGTTATATAAAGATGATTACTGAGTACATTTTTTCGTTTTACAAAATGAGTAAATCATGCGATTTATCAGACTTTGAAAAAGGCACGATCACTGGTTATCCAGAAGGGGCAGAAACATTTCTGAAAACACTGCTTTCGTGAAATAATTCGCTTAATATCTGTGTTCATGAACGTGATCTGCTGTCCCGGTGTGTATCCTGGGAGGCTCCATGGGCAGTGCTGGTTTATCCATTGGGCGCTTGGGCCCGGATAAGCTGGACTTAACCCGAATTTTGGTTAAAAAATTTCGATCTTTCAGTGCCAAGGGAGGAGGGGGATCTTCTGTGCCCAGGGCCAGAAATGAGCTTAAATCGGCACTGTCCATGGGCAATTAATGAAAAAGGTGAACATGGTCTGATTAAAACTAATCGACGAGCTACCATCAATATATTGACAGCTGAAATGAATCGTCAATGCACAAGAAAGTTATCGAGGATAATAGTACGTTATAGCGTATTGGCGTCCGCGGATGAATCTGCTTTTAGCCCACACCGGTATCTACGCCAACTTGGAGGATTATTTTCCTCATATTGGATAAAGTACAATATGAGGAAAATATCCGTTGGCGTAATTTATTTGCTTCTTTGCCAAAGGTGTGGACTGAAATAGGATTTTACCGGCCTCCACAATCGACATCTGATAACAGTACCTCTATTGAAAAGTATTCATCAACAGAAGTGAAATAAATATGCTCAAATCTTGAATGGCGGAACAGAGGATGCTTTATTGGATGTTTCGTTTTTTACTATGTCAGCCGATGGGTGTTGACCTATTCGCTGGAAGACCGCGGAAAACAAGCATCCCAAACCATTGCTGGTCGCCAATAAAAGAGAAGGCAATGTAATGACCTGGGGCATATTTTCTTGACATGTTCAGGGGCCACCAATTCCTCTGGAGTATATTTTCAATAGTCGTGCATACTTAACCATCCAATGGCGTAACGGAGAATATTAGGCCCCCGCCCTCCACCCTGCAAAGTCAGGTTTTAGGCCCCAAGCCGGTTCTTACAAAGGATTGTAAAACCATAACATAACACAGGCTTTGGGCCCCCAACAATCTTGCCTTCCTTCAATGCCGTGGTGTACGTTACGCTACTGTATCTACCGCAGTCGATTATGTACACATTTACAAGCAAAGGTGTATCATGCGAATAATGGGTTTGCCTTTTTTTTTAACAGGACAATGCCACATGCCTAAAATCGACCATGAATGGTTCGAGGAGTATGCGGACGACTTCCACTAACTACAATAGCCACCAAATTCCACAGATCTGAATCCCTTCGAAATTCCGTGGGAACATGTGGATCGGCCCATGGGATCATCAACCTCAGAATCTTCACGAGTAATGTGATGCTTTGCTGTTCTCAAAGTCAAATATTCTGGAAGAAACCTTCCACACGCACATTGAGTCCAAGCCTCGTCGTCCTAATCCTGTTTTAAGTGCAAAAGTGGCTCATTCTGAAAATTAGGTAAGTGGACAATATTATACTGTGTATGCATAATGCATATAGTTGAAAGATCAATTATTAGAAGCATAAACTCTTAAATTTGAATCACCTGGCAGGTTTCAAATTCAATGTATGAACTAGTATTCAATGGGTCAATTTCGTGTGACGTCACAGTCACATGTTAACTGCAATCACGAGTTTACAGCCAATCACTGCATGCGTTTCGCTGTTGCCAATTTTTACTTTGTATTTTTAAAAGAAACTGTTCGTCAACATTAATAACTCTCATAGATAAGCAGAATGCACTTGATTTTAAGGCACAAATAAGATAATTTAAAAAAAAAGTTTTTTAAACATTTTAAAGAATTTTAATACTTTAACATTTTTACATAATTATCAAATTAAAAATTTTACCTGAACTTTACAAGTAAGAACAAGTACAAGCTTAATGTCAGTTTTGAATGTTTTGGGTACTTACGTATTATCGCAACCGTATTGGCAACACTATATGAAACGAAGTACATGGTTGCCAATTAAGCGTGTACGACACATGCGAAATCGGGGTTGCCAACTTGGCGAGTTATGTTGAACGTTGGCGTTGTTGCGATAGTACATAAGTACCAAAAGTATAATGTTTGAAAAATAAATCAAAAATCCGATAAAAGATTTCAAAATCCTTTATTAAGAAATTCATGAAAGCGATCTTCACTTTTCTTCTGTGACATAGTACAAATGTTGAATTCATTTTGTATAAAAAGAGAGTCTCATTTGCAGTACACAATATGCAGTACAGAAAGACAAGACACAGAAGCCCTTAATTTATATCGGGCAATTGACTGTACATTACTTAATTGTATATAAATATGTCAAGAAGAATGAAACTGATTTATTTTTACAAATGGAACATTCGTTGAAGCATGCCTTTCACAAATCCAGATATGTTACAGTATTTACATACTTATTCTAAACAAGATGAACCCAGCTTTCTGGTAAGATTTGAAATTACATTACATAAAATCGTGTAGAATATTGAACGATTTCTGAAAATAAACAAAAACCCTTTTCACGTTTTATACTATAGCTGATGGTAATTTTTCATCCGATTTTTGTTCTGATATATTTAAACATAATTCAAGTTAAGAATTCTTTTATACGGAACAATTTGAAAATTAATATTAATCTTATTTTTTATAATTAATTGTTTATTTTAAGTTCATCTCACCTTTCACTTCATAAAAAAATACATAAAGTATCATTCTTTATTATTGACAGAGCAAACAATGAATAGCAACATACATCATCAAATGGAAACAGTATTGAAGATAGCAAATACTTTGCATGGGAGCTTTATACATAGCTACACTATATAAATAAATTTATACAACACAAACAGTTTTCGGTGCTAATTTGATATCAGAGTTTCTACGCGCCATGTTGTTGTTTGTGTTTGCCAAGATGGGCGATAACATTACAGTATGGTTACTTTGATATATTTATCATGTGGTTGTGCCATGGGGATGACGCATATTATAGTATATTTTTATTGTTCTTTCCCCCCGCGGTAACCCTACTATATTCAGACGATTTTCGTTTGATTTCTTTACAAACATTCTTCAAGCTACTGATTCAGTCTTCTATTGTATTTTCGAATATTATTGGTGAGTACCAGGATATTTTTTGAAGGAATATGAGGGCTTATGCTTTTAATTATTGCTGCAAATTTCGCATTTCTATTTTTACATAATACATTTTTGAACGTTCCTTGTTCGATGAAATTCATTAAAGGAACTCGTAGTTTTTGGAATATTGCAAGTTATCAGCAAATATTGATAAATTTTAATATATATAATGTAATTTTTTATGTATAATATAATTATGTATAATTACTATTTTATATTAGATAGTATAAGTATTATATTGATATAAATTATTGATTGATATTGGTTATTTTCAATCTTTGTTTGAAATACATTTCAAAACAGTTTTTTCCTGACGATTTGTAACAGCTAGGCCGCCATCTTGGATTCCATATCACCCGACAACAAGTGCTGCTTGGCACATAGCACTCCGACATCAAATTAGTTCCCAGTTTTCTTTAAAATTAAATACTTTAGTTTTGGCATTACAAAAAATGATTTCTCTTTTTCATATGAATGTAACTTCTCTGAAAATAAACGAACAAAATAATTTTTTTTGAAAAAAAGATAATTAACATTATATATATAGTAATCACAGGTACAGGTAACAATGCAGCAACACTGCACGTGTCATTTCTATTAAAAAAAAAGCACAAGTAATGCTGATTAACACATGTCATAACTTTTGAGTCCTTAGCATTCGAATTCAGATGCTGTTATGGCATTTAGATCTTTCATAAGTCCTTCCAGATTAGCCATTTCGACACTCAAGTCTTCAGTACTGTAAGAAGGCTGAGAATAAAAATAAAATGATTTAACAGAACAATAAAGAACAAAAAATAACAAATTTGTGATAAATATCAAATAAAAATTTTCTTATTTTAGATTTCAAAAAAATTTACATACAACGTCGGGCCAAAACATTACGAACACCTCCACATTTCTCAATGGCCTCCTCTGGATGACATAGAAGCCACGTGTTTAAGACAGAATGGTATTTAACTACTGCTGGAGAAAAGGTAAGCTTTCATTCTTGCACTTACTGTCCCTCGACGCGCATAGTGTACGGACACATTAAACTCATTCATATCTTTTTAATTTATCTTAAAATTCTTTGTTTTTACACTCAACTACTCACTTTAAGCACTATTATCTCATGATTATTTAAATTTCCACAGCACTTCCTTCACCTTTAAGTTTTTTAAAACTTTTAATAAATTATTCAAATTCTATTTTTACCATGATATTTTTTATAACCTAAATACTTTAACGCAGTACTGGGCTAAGGTAAAGCTAAAACAAAGCAACACCCAATCTTCAAAGATAGGAGGTTAAGTTTCCCCAAGGAAACAGGAACTCCATTGACTACTCTAAGTATATCTTGCACTTACTTTTGGGACTAAGGGGTAAGGTGGGTGGTCAAAGTGAATTTGAAAGAGGGCAGATTGTAATGGTCTGAGACCCGAAACGAGTATATCTGAAACAGCATGACTGGCAGGTTGTTTGTATTCTGCTGTTTTTAGTGTTTGTGCAAAGTGGTGAAACCAGAAGTAGTCACCTAGCTGTTGGACGTCCATGAGTCATTAAAGAAAAAGAACGTCAAAAATTGTCCCGCTTAGTAAAGCAAAATCGGCGCCAGACAGTGGGTCAGTTGGCAGCCCAATACAATGCAGGTTCAAGTACAAATGTTTCGGAACACACAGTTCAGCGGACACTGTTGGATATGGGACTGTACAGCAGATGTCCCACTCGAGGGCCTCTGCTGACCAAGAGTCGTTGCCAGTTGGCAACGCCTCAGAAACATTGAAACTTGACCATAAATAAGTGGAAGAGAGTTTCCTGGTTGGATGTATCATTAATCATATCGCTGGTTGTGTCAGGAGGCGTCTCTTTCACAGTTGATTTTTCCATATACACAGGTGCTATTATGCTTTGGAGAACGTTCTCATGGGTAAATCTGGGACCCTTAGTTCTGGTAGAAAAGACCGTGAAGGTTGTAGACTGAGCATAATTGAGGATCAGTTGCACCCTTATATGGCGTCTGTTTTCCCAACTGGAAAATGGGATCTTCTAGCAGGACAGCATCCCATGAAAAAGGCTAGAGTTGTGATAGAAAGGTTCGAGGAGCAATAAGACGAATTTCAATCAATATCCTGACCACCTAACTCAGAGGATCTTAATCTGAAAGGCAGTGGTGTAACGGAGAATATTAGAGCCCCCATGCAAAGTCATGCTTTGGGCCCCAAGTTGGATTTTACGAAGGACTGCATACTTAGCAGCACTCAGGTTTAGGCCCCTTAAAACCTGCCCCCCCCCGTGATGCGGGGGTGTACGTAACGCCACTGCTGATAGAGCACCTTTGGGGTTTCATACAAAGGCAACTCAGAGATCTTTATGTCGGAATATCTCGACTTTACGTCACCACTGCTTAGAGAATTGGTACAACATGTCTCCAGTCATCTACTAAGAACTTGTGGCATCAATGCCAAGGCGAGTTGCAGCTGTTTTGCAGGCAAAAAGTGTTGTAAAGTGCTGTTGAGTCAATGTACACAATGTTTTGGCTCTCTGACGTATGTTGTATTCTAAAATATTATCTAAGGGAGGTTTTGCTTTTTGTGCATCTTTTTTTTCAAAATAATTACACATATATAATTTAATCTATACACTTTATTGCTGGAACTTGTGTAAAAATTAACATTAATATCTTGCACCTAATATATTTTTTCATTTTTTCCCCCAATCTAGCACCACTTAAACAAGATCCTCTAATTTTTGTAATTATATTTTCGGAATTTAAATCAGCTATTCAACATGGGAAAATAATCCAATTTATTTCTGTTTAGTGGTTTAAAAGATGCTCCACTTAGGATCCAAGAATATGAGGAATTTTAATAATAGAATAAATAATATGTAGAGAAAGAATCCAACAGCTTTAATATTTTTCCACAAGAACAGCATGTCATACATAGTTAGAACACGAAGGATCTCCAAACTTCACATTGGTTGCAGTTAATAAAAGTAAGTCAAATTTTTATTCATGTACCTTGAAAAAAAATCTGCATTTAGTTGGACTGATTTACATTACATTTGGTGCAAAATACCACTTAATGCCTTAAGCCTATAAATCCCACTGACTGGATTTCCTTTTATTCTCAAAAACAAAATTTATTTACTTTTCCAGCAAATATTTTAAAAATTTGTAAAATGCATTTTTGAAAGAAAAAAAAAGGAAAATATGTAAGGCATTCTCCTGTATTATCCAGTACCACACTTATTTTTAACTTTGGGCATTTAATACAGTAATAATACTCAAACGGATATTTCGATAGAACACAAGTAATTGTAAAGTTAGTAAAGTTAGTTACATGCAGTTATATCTTTAGAAGAATAGTGAGAATATACTAGCTAGGACAGAAAAAAAGTAAATTACTCACACAAGATGTGGGGAAAATTCTTTTGTTCTTATTTATTTGTATTTTTATAGAAATATTTTTTTTATTTGAGATCTTGTAAAAATTGTCTGCAGATAAAATAATTCTATTGATGTGTTATATCTAGCAATGAAATATTATATTCCATTACTTACAGTTTTAGAATAAAATATTTTTTAATTATAAGTTTTGAATAGAGGATAGGGGTTTATTATAGCTCATGTTTCGTCTTGTGATTATATTAGATTATATTGGGATTATAATAAAGCTTATACGAAAAGTAGACAGTTTAAAAAAATTTGAGTAATTTCTTCATCATAATAGGTAAACAGTGACTTTTATTTCACGTCTATTTTTTCCTCATGAATTTCGAAAACGTATTTTGAAGGAAAGAAACAAGATTAATACTATTAAAAGCTTTAACAACTTTTGTTGTCAAAAACCATAGCATAGCTTTTAGTTTTAAGTTAATCTAATTACACTCTCTTGTAAAACATTTATTAATTTACATTTATGGATATTTTGGATAGAAAAGTGATCTGATATCACACAATATCAATTAAATAATAATACCCATTATTTCTCAAATTTAAAAACGTAAAGCAAAATGCTATTTTCCCTATCAATGCAATTATTTCTCAACATCTTGTGCAACAATGTTAGCAAGCGAGAAAATGGAAAAGAAGCAATAGATTTAAGTACCTACAGGCAGGTCCTCCCTTTCACTGCCTCCTTCCTGTTGCCTGGGCATGGTGGAAGGCCGAGACGACTTGAGTGTCGATTGCTGAGATGAAGGAGTGGCTGGGGATGGCCCACTGCCAGTCAATAGTTTCTTCTGCGGGCTGGCAACTTGCTGCGGCTTCACTGCAACACCAGAGGAATATCTCATTAGTATGTATTTTGAACATATAGAATAAAATATAACATTCGTAACTGCCATAAGAATTGCTCGATGTTTTCTACAGGGACTTCTTGAGGCCCTGGGCCCCTTCGCAAAAGTAGGCCTGGGCCACTACACAAATAGAAGCTCCAATTATGGCCCTTAAAAGTAGACAGTGCATAGGATACATTGTCAAATACCCGTACAAACCCTCCAAAAATAAATGAGTATGACTTATAATCGCACAAACCGGTTTGACCGACTGCTGCCTATTGACTGAATGAGTAATGATGGAGATGGTGGTAGGTCTAGGCCTATCTGATCGTGCATTTGCTTCAGTCGATCCGTAAATCAGGTGCATATCTATCAGCTAGGTGTTCGTGAAATTGTTCCACACTCCTCTGAGGGCGATGACAGCTCATATGATTGCAGTTTTGCAGGTCTGTTTCCTCCAATGCTTTTGGGAACAACGCCACCTAGCGCCAAACGTAGACGTTTCCGACCATGGGTTGCTATGCAAATCTGATACCTACCTCTTCATAAAATTTGTCCCAATAATTCTGGGACACCCTGTAAATGATTTAAAATTGCTATTATTTGATGTTCAATACTATTTTTTAAATTAACCTGGGTGAAAGGCCGTGTGCGAAATATTTTTGCAAATTTCTCCGGGAAAAGGATTCGCACTGATTAAAATCAAGAATCATCTCAATTTAACCTCTCCTGTTCAATATTTTTTAGAAGTCTAACATTTTGTTAGTAGAATAAATTGAGATACCAGGAGAAAAAAAAAAAACCACTATTTCAACTTTACGAAATTTGCTTTTCAATATTACCTATCTTTACAGAACTTTGCATGCAACTACACATTTTTTGGTATAAGGCTATTAAAAATAACTATAAAAATTTTAACTTAAATTGGATTATTATTATACTCAGAAACATAAGTAAGTCTGCAATTGGCATGCCATGAGCTAATGATAGTTTTTAAGTCAAAATATTTGGCCCACCGACTGAAGAACCAAGATCACCAGGACAATGTTAACAATCATAACGTTTGTAATCTAGGTTCTTTCTATGGTGAGCCAAACAATTTTGGGGGGGGGGGACCCAGCCAACTTCCACACAAAAAAATTGAGTACCGATTTTGCCTAATCTCTGTAAATCGGATGTATCCTACCTTTCGAGAAACATTTAATGTTGCATTTCGGCGTAAGATGTGTGTTGGCGGGTTACCCGTGGGTACGACCCGTTGTATGGAATCAGTATTCCGGCCAGTAGTTGAGCGCTTTTATACTTGTTTTTATACTCTTCCTAAACAGGAAACTCTTTTTGCTGTCGATGAACTTTCAGAGCAATACATGGAGAAAGTTGGTTTCCAGCCATTACTGCAATTGGTATACATCTCCGGCAGTTTCACCGTCATTTGGAACGTTTTCAGTTGACATCATAGACGTCTCTTGTTCAGATGGCGGGTCTAGTTTGCGCGTGTGCCGTATCTATTTGCCACTGAAGTCATGATTTATTTGAAATGTCTTAAGACTCTCCATGTAGTGCATAGTCAATCAGCAGTGATAATGTGCTGCCATCTAGTGCATAGTCAATCAGCAGTGTTAGGCTGAGCTGTCATCTAGTATTTATTTCCTAGGTTATGACTTCGGCGATTAGCTGTTGATGACAACGGTGGCTAATTTATGCAGGGACGTCTTAAGGCATGGGCCAACTGGACCCGGGCCCAGGTCCTCGGCGTCAGTGGGGCTTCGTCTTGTCCTCGATTGAGCCTTAATAAGATCATAATTCGAATAATTTTAACGGTCAAATGTTATTTCCGGTCGTATTCTTCGAAAAACTGGGAATTTCGAACTATATGTCAACTGGCAACAATGGCAAGACTGTACTATTAAGTGATGACCGTCGTCCATGTATAGGCCTAGGTCTACCCCCATACACCATTATTACTCATTAAGTCAAAGAGCGGCAGTCGGTCATTACATTTGTTTGTTTCGGGTTATTGTTTGTACGAGTATTTGATAACGTATGCTATGTACTATCTACTTTTAAGGGCCATACATCTGATATAGGCCGAGTTACAAGTAAACTCCTGAATTATGACGACCTTAGGTGCTACTTTTGAGGCAGTGTGATTTGAACTGCCATCCTTCCGATCCGAAGATCACATTCTTGCACGTATTAGGTTGCGGATGAAAAGGAATCCATATTTGAGTCAGTCGTTTGTGACTTGTGGGAGAAGGAGTCTCAATACGATCATCTCGATTATTTCTACAGTAGAACGTCGTTTATCCGAACGTTTATTAACGGTGCATCAAATATCCCGACCAAAGTCCGGATACGTTTTTGAGCAGTGCATTGCTCAACAGTTGTTTCGCGTGAGGCCAAAAGTGACGGGAAAACCCAAGGTAAGGGATATTTGGGGAATTCAGTTGTGTGATTTGGTAAACAACCGAGCGTCAGTTTGTTTCCAAGTGAGGGGGTGTATATGTGCTCTTTCGTTGAGTTTTGATGTAGAAATCTGGATGGCACGCGATGCAGAAGACAATGGATTTTAAATGCTAAATTATGACGAGATTGTAACTTATGTGCAAGAAGAATCCGATCCTGTCGACGATGAAACGGTTGAAGACGAGGCCAACAACAACGAAAGTAACATGGGTCCATCAAATTCTGACGCGTTTTTTGCGTTAGAGACAGCTATGGAGAGGTACGAACAACAATCAGAGTGCTGTCCTGCTCAACTACTGCTGCTCAAGAGAATCAGAGACCTTGCAACGAAAACACGAAAGTGTATATTGGCACAGCGAAAAAAAAAGCGATTATTTACCACAATCAAGGTAAAATTACGACATTTTGCTTTTTCTTGAAGCGCGTTTCCCGGATGTGATGATTTTCAATATTCGTATAGTGTCCGGTTTCATATCCTGAATGGATCGCATTCGGTTTTCGCTTATCCGAACAGTCACGTATCCGAACGGTGTCCGGTCCCAACTGATTCGGATAAACGACGTTCTACTGTATTTGAATCTTTTAGAAATATAACGTTATGTATCCTTTAAAGTTTTGTGCACATCGAACATAAATAGAAATTTTTTGGATAAAAAAAATACTTATCTGGTACGTACCGAAACAGTTGCGGAATTTGTCAGAACTCACCTATATGCCGTGGTTGTGGAGTCGTTGGCGCACTTTGACAAGGAGGTGCGGGCACACTGAATGATTTCAGGGAGTGATTGGGTGGCCTTTTGCTGAGGGTACCCGAAACAGATGTGCATTCGGCCGCTGGCGCGTTGGGGTTGCTCGTGTACGTGGCGTGTTGTCCCGTGCCGAGCACTGAGGCGCCGCCCAGAGTGATGTGCAGAGTGGGAGAAGTTACTTGATCGTACGGATGGTGAGTGCGCGATGACGGGGAGGTAAGAGTAGATGACGATGAACCTGAGAAAATGTATAGTTAGATGAATAAGATGAACATGAGAAAATGTATAGTTAGATGAATAAGATGAACCAACTTAAGACTACTGAACGAATTGAGTTGAGCTAACAAAGAGAACATACCACTAATAACTGAATGATATTAACAAACTCATTTGAGATTAGTAAATTGTTAATTTCATATAAAATTATTTAATTTCTTCAAGAGTTTTCATAGACCAATAAATATAATACCCAATCCGACTTTTATTTAAAATGTCATCTAAATTTTGGGTATGCAGCTAGACTTCGGTTGAACTGTTGCCATTGTACTGATTGGATCTCATTTTTCCAGACATATGCCGATTTAGCTAACAAATTCTGTCGGCCAATCGCAAAGCTGTCTTTCACTTAACTGCAAATTTCGCGTAATCTCTCTTAAATCTTCTTCCTCGAAACTCCGGATTTCGTTGTTGCACTCGGATTAGCTTGGTTTTTCGCCTCACCCACTTCACTGATATCAAAATTCTGATTTCGGTAGCTTTCAGAAAAACTTTTTTTGTGTATTAATTTTAACTCAATTTGACATGAAAGTAATTTATCATAGGACGAAATGGTTTTTTTTTGTTGCTTTCAATATTTTATTCAAATACTGAGTATCGAAATAACTTCTCAAAAGCACTCCAGAATCGAAGATCATCAATATAAGTGGGAATTTTTTGAAATTGGAAGTGATAAATTAAAAAAGGCCGAATTCAAATTATTTGAGTTTGATCAAACTATTTTCTTTTCGCAGCAAATTTTTACCTAAGACTTTCTCTCTGTGTGTACTTACTAAACATTCATATAAGTGAAATTTCATCTAAAACTGAGGTAAGTCTTTTTTACTCTGATTAAAAACGCAGTATCCTTATACTAGAGTCATTAAATAAATGTTTTTGGAAATACATAATAGTATTAATTTTTTTCTTGGTGTACGATGTTATGATACAGTTAAAACTAATATTTCGAATTAAAGTAAGACTTAAAAATAGCTCTGCAGAATTTGATAAGCAGCACAGAATACAATATTATAACAGAAGCTATTTAAAGCTGTTGTATGATTCATGAAGCAAATCTGGAAAAGTTCAAATTACTACTGAAAGTAAGATATTTGAAAATTGATTAGATTATTCTAATGCAGGTATCTCTTTGCATAATATTTATCAATAAATATGTGACCCAAAATTTACAGTTGGTAGATAAATGCTGTCAGTTAAAAATTACAGTTTGAAAAAAACTAAAAAACACGCTTTTATACTGAATCGAACTAAAAAGTAAAAAAATAATTCTCAATAAAGAATAAAATGATTAACGAGAAAATGAATGTCATTGGGGTAAAAGCGTGGGGTGCTTTGTACTACATTTTTACACTAATTCAGATTTTCGGAATAGAAGTTAGAAATTATAACAATTGATACATTTATAGAACACCCCACGCTTTTACCCCAATGACATTCATTTTCTCGTTAATCATTTTATTCTTTATTAAGAATTATTTTTTTATTTTTTAGTTCGATTCAGTATAAAAGCGTGTTTTTTAGTTTTTTTCAAACTGTAATTTATTTTTCATTTTTTAGTTCGAACTACAATAAAAGCGTGTTTTTTAGCTTTTTAAACTATCATTTATTCATTGTTGAATTTATCCTTGAGTTTGATATTTGAAGCTGGAATTACGTGGTTGTGGAATTAGTCTTGCTCTTCAATGGATATTAATTAACGGGTCTGAAGTGTATTTATTCTCTCCGTTCACGAGGCCTCGGATGAGTCCCGTATCGTTATATTAGATTCCGTATCTTTTGAATAGGTCAAACAAATAAAAGTGTGTAAAGAACAAAAAGTTTGAATTAAAAAAAATTTTATTGTACCATGTTTTTCTTACGGACTAAAAATTATAAAATTCCTCCTTTTCGTTTTTGTTTTCTTTTTTTCACATTTTCATGCAATGTCATCCACTTCCGAGCTATGGTCCAAATTTCAAGTCTCTAGCTCCTCGGAAAGTCACACAATTTAAAATCAATTACAAAATTACACCCGGACAGACATTAAAGAAAGCGAGTTAATAAAAACATGGTAATATTAAGTGTCAATAGTTTAAACGTGTTCATGTTAATTCGTATCGTCAATTCTAAACGTATTGCTTTATAAAAATAAAAAAATATTTAGCAGTTAGAACGCAAATTATTTTTTTTCACATGCACGAGCCTTTTATTTTCATTTTCAGAAAAATGTTTATATTATGATAAAAAAATTGCTAACACCCACCCGCCCTCCACTTTCTCAGAGACAGAACACTTTTTTTGTTTTATTTCTATTAACCGCAAGTGTATTTTATACTTGCATATATTAGTTTTAAATTCAAAACACTCGCCTTAGGGTTACACCTTATTCTTTTTAGTTGCTAAATCTGAAAATGGTATATGCAGTTAGTCGCCAAATTTGAAAACTGTATATGCAATAAGTTGCCAAATCTGGAGGTGTTATATGGAATTGTCGCCAAATCTGATTATCCTTATTTCTGACGATCCTGAAAAGGACAATGGAACAAAATTATGAAATTATTGTATTGGCATCGGTCCTTGACAAGTGTGCGAAATTTCGAATGAATCCGATCTTTTTAAGTGGGTAAAAATCGAGTTCTAAGATTCCGTTACATGCAAGTGAAACTTATAAAAGCGTGTAAAAAAAGAGTTATTTGTACATTTTTCTAATTATTTGAGATATAATTGAGGGTGTCTCAATTATATCTTGATACTACTGCATAAGTGCATCTTGGCATTCTGCCACATAAAACGCATTTCAAACTCTGAACACTGACAGAAAATAGCTTACCAGGATGAGCGGCATCTATTGTGACATGAGCATGAGGAATGTTGTACTGTGTCCTTGGGTAGATGGGTCGAGCCAATCCGCTGGATCCCATTTCGTATGGGGACTCCAGCCCACCATTGGGAACTGGAGTTGTGGCTGATAAGGCTACAAAGAGGAAAAAATTGTTAATAGGAACAACATTTTTTTTTTTGAAAATTTGATGTCTTATATCAATTCTACCTTAAGGCACTTTTTAAAAAAAAAGTTATCGGAATACATGGTGATTATAATTAAAGTGTCCTACTTTCAAAATGTTGTTTAAGAAAAAAACCACTGGTCAGAATGACTTCAAATTTGAACTGAATACACTTGAAAAAGGAATAAACGGTATGACACATGGGAAAGTTCCAGAGTGTATCAACAGATAGCGGTACAATGGAAGTGGCATTTTGATTCGAATTACGAGGCTTTGGCATGATTTGTATGTTAAACGAACTTTACTGTTGAATATGCATGATTGTTTTGGTTTATTGATGGAAAAAATGCTTTCCAGGGCATTCAAAAGTTATTGCACTGTAAAAAGGTACCATATTGGATAAGAAAAATCGGTTTTGTGCCAAAAACCACATAAAAAGGAACAATGAAAACGCAGATGAATTTTTTTCTTATGTCATACCGTTTTCCCCTTTTTCAAGAATATCCAGTTAAAATTTGAAGTCATTCTAACCAATGGTACTCTTTTTACACCATTTTGAAAGTGAGATTTAAATTATAACAATCCTGTAATTAAAAACAGTTTTTCATGCCTTAATATATTGAAAATTCCAATAATAGACTTCACTAGGAGAGTAAGTCTTTTTCTCACTTTACTCCTGACGTAAAGTTTTGGTTTTTGTTTCTTATTTTCAAGAATTAAATTTCAAAAGGTAAATTCAGTTAAAATATGGTAATAAATTTAAAGGTAAAGGATAAATCCAAAGATAAATTTACCTTTAATTTTGATTATGAGTTTCCTCTTTAATTTATAACCAGTTTTTGAAAGAGGTGTATTTGGATATTTTACGGTAAAAATTATTTTAAATACAACATTGTTTAAAAATTTTTTAATGTAATGGAATTTTTTAAAATTACACCTTTTTTTTTTAAATAAAAGATCTAAGAAAGTTTCTAAGTAAAACAAAGTAGAAATAAAATAATATTTCTAAATAAATAATTAAAATGGATTCCTATTTTAAGAACGTTTCTCACTAATTATTTTCCCCGCGAATTTAAAATAACTTTTAATGGTTCTATTTAGTAAAATAATCGTTCAATTAATAACTATTCCCTAACAAAAAATATTACTTAAGCATATAACACTAGTATATGTAATAAGGTAAGTAAGTAAATAGCATGGATTTTTTGTACAACAAATTGTAGTTTTACTTACTAGGAGGAGGAGGGGGAAGGCTGAAATTTTCTGGAGGTATTAAAAATGATTTTACTCTGGATTGACTAGAATCAGACACACCATCTAATGACGCCATGTCATCTACACGTGCACAATAATATGAAATTAAAGGATTACAAAAATAAAACACAAATCAAAATCATAAACAAAAAAGTTGTTAACAAGGGAAATGGGGGGAAAGTATTTCTTGTAATTTGATCAATTAAGAAATAAAAAAAATGGCAAAGTATTCTATAAATATTAAGGTTATTTTATGACTTGTTTACATGGTTAATTATTTCTATTTTAACCATTATCTATCAATTTAAATAATTACATATATAAATAAATTTAAATACAGTACATCAAGCTAGAAGTTATATTTAGTTTTGCTATTTAAAAAGTTACATTTTAAATAATTTTTGTTCGACTTAATTAAAACAGTTTTAAAGGTTGATCAGAATTCACATTTGAGTTTAAATAGTTCCATGAAGTTAATTAAAGTGACTGACAAAGTGTGGAATCATGATTTTGAAAAAGCGTTTAAATGTATAACTTTTTGATATTTAATGTCAGTTGAATACATACAGTCATACACATGAAATTGTTTTAAGAATGTTATTACAATAAAAAATTATTTAAATGTAATTTTTTAACAAAAGATGAAGAAAGAAGGAAATATTTTCAAAACATTCTACTTGTATGAAAATTATTTCTACAATGATAATAGTTTGCTTATACAAAGACTAAACTAGGATTTTTGAAAAATTCACATTATTTTCAGAGTTAGGGTCCATTAAAAAAAATACTAGGTGTTTTTTGTTCAAATTTCTCCACTCTGATATATACTAAAACATTCATAAATCTACTTCAAAATTATATATTTCAAAAAACCTAATTCAGGCTCTGTACAGAAGTCCTTTGGCTCTCTATATAGGCAAAATATTATTACTATAGAAGAATTTTCCATAAAAGGAGAATGTTTTAAATTTATGTCAATGTTTCTTCATTTTTTTAACAAAAAATTGCATGTAAATAATTTTTTCTTGTAATAATGTTCTTAAAACATTTTTGTATGTATATTCTAATTGAACTGACGCTGAATATCAATATATAGTATAATAAAAGGAAATAAAATAAGACACAATTATATAACCCACAAAGCTAAAAGACGGAAACCAGATTCTAAGAAACAAAACAAGAAATTAAATGGTGGAAATGAATATTGTACAAGATTTGAATAAAAATAAGCATAGCAGGAAACAGATGTAGAACTTTTAAAATGGAAGAAATCAAAAGAGTCCATGGACTAAAATGGAGACCTATTATGATTTCTAAAGCTGTCGCTGAATTAGAACTAGCGAAATCAGGGTTAAGTATACTTTATATGGATCCACCTTCCCCGTACAGCAGAAATTTTCGACATAATAGAAAAGACAGAACCATGTTGAAAAAATTAGGCCTAAAACTAACAAACGTGTATTTTGCACCAAACAGTAAAATAAAATTAAAGTATGGAAAGAAAGTTTCCTTGAAAGAGATAAATGTAAAAAATAATTTTTTTTAGGAAAAACTAAGCAAAAACTTACACGTAAGAATGCTAACCAAATGAGAAATAAAGACAATGCATCTTAGTCAAACATCGCGCGTAAAATGACGTGTTAATATTAAAGCATTAACACAGAAACAAAACAAAAAAAATAGTTGCACCTCCTATATATATATATAATAAATATATACTATAAATTTTAAAACAAAATTTGGAATTTTTAAATGTGTGTATATATATATATAAAGACTTAATATGTTTTTTTTTTATTATCAAAACTTAATAATTTTATGCGTTACTGTTATTCACTGATCTATTGCCCGGGAAAATGGTTTTTACTGTACTCACGTGGTAAGTCTTTATCTAATTGTTTTAGCTTTGTTTTTAAATATTCTAGTAATTATTATAGGGTATAATATTATTGTTTTACATTAATAGATTATGGTTTTATTAGTAATAATAGTTAAACTTCTAGAAATTTCTTACTTTCCCTATGGCCCAGAGTATTGGCAAATTCAGGTGAAGGTTGGCTAGCTGAAAAACTTTGTTTAAACCTACAATCCTGGTTCCTAAGGCCAGGAGTTTGCTTTAGTACTACTGTGGCTAAGACTATTCTATCATGGCTATAGTTACCTTAGGTTTATAACTATTTTGTGTATATTTTTGTAATATATATATTACTTTTTCAAAATCATGGATCCGAACGTAGTCACACAGTCACCTTAAATTCTTATATTTTGAACAATATGGGGATAAAACACACTGTCTTGTAAATATCAGATATAACTATTTCTAAAAATTTAAATGTATAGATTTTTTGTATTAGTAGGTGCAAAAGATTTACTGCATTATTAACGTTTTAGGTAAAATGTGTGTATTTCTTAAAAAATCATTGAAAATAAAAAATGTACAAATGTTATCATGCAAAGGAAATAAAACGGAAATTAAAAATAACAATACATGCTCAATCCTTTCATAACTGTGAATAGAAATATATTAGACATTGAAGATGCAATTAAAATAGTTCCTGTTTCAATACCAATATATGATCCTTTCTTTTTCTCCATCACATCAATCATGACATCTGTTTCGTGAGGACTCCTGGACAACCCCGGATGCTCACCCTGTCGAACTTTTTCCTTCAGTTCCATTTGATCATGATGAATCCACAAATCGGGAGGTTTCAGTTCTCTGCTGGTAGTTTTAGGTCCGCCATACCTGATGAAGAACCAGATATTTGTTACAACGAAATAGGCAATCGCTATTCAATAAATATGCATATTAATTATTATGATTCAATTTGTTTTTCAATTTCTACTATTAGAGAGTTCACAATCTTCCTATATATATATCTTGTTCAAATTTTCAATCGATAATAAAATACATTTTACAGTGCTCAATTGAGCTGAAATTTTATAAACACGATTATTTTGGATGATAGTACGGTAATTAAATTATAATTAATAAAAATTAGTTGATTAAAGCTCATTATTCAAAAAATTACAAATACAGCTACATTGGCATCATTTTTGGCGACTTGTGTCAAAAGTTTAAAAGGTTTTTTTCTCACATTTTAAAGCGCTCATTTGAGATGAAAGTTTCTATACACAATTATTTTGGGTAACCATACGATATTTTAATGATAATTAATAAAAATTTATTGCTACTTAATATTGTGATTTTCTCATATGCATATAATTATTTGATAAAAAGTAACCAAAATAAAAATTTTCTTTGTTGACCTTTGTAGGAATTGACTTAATTTTTTTTATATTACTTGTTTTCCTAAAGTTAGAAAATTTTTAATTGCTTCACAAAACAATTAAAGACGAACCCTTTTTCGTAAATTAAAGAAAATTATTTTATTGAGTGAAATGATTTGTAAAAGAGAAAAATGTATTAACCCAGGAGCGTTCGCGTGGGACACAGAGTCACCCCATCTTCACGAAATCTTTAATTCTGGGAAAACAGTTTATTTGTTACCAATGACCTTGACAGTATCCTACATGACAGTCTTCATGGGAACTAAAATGTATTTGTCACATATCTCCCTCTTTTTTGAGAACTGCAAACGTTTTCTTACAATCTTAAGGCACTTGGGGTGACTGAGTTTCCCGCGCGACCACATTTGTTCCAAAATATTTTTTTTAAAAAGGCTACCTGTGAACACCTTAGTGGTTTTGAGTGCTGTGTTGTATTACTCATTATGGTTTATAAATGCAAATGAACAGAATATAAAGAAAGAAATGGGTATCTGTGCCCATTTGATTAAGTTGGTTCTATTGCATTAAGTTGAAACTGATCAAGCAAGAGTAGAACCTGTGATGAAATAATGGATATTAATCCTGATTGTGAAAGTAAATTTGCAAAAAATTGATGAACATGAAATATTTGAGTTAAAAGGAAAGTTTTCAAATGCTACCTAAAAAAATCCACCAAGAAAAATATGAAGCCATAAGTGTACATAAGACACACTGAAGACACAAGCAAGAGAAAGTTCAGCATGCTATTTGTCGATCATCAATGGACAATAAAACTACAATAACTGCAACAAAATGACAATTTTGCTTGCAAATATCATTCCTGTAGTTAGCGATAAGTGTCTGGCATTTGTATCTTTTTTTAAAGTCGCGCACATTTGAAGAATTTTAGTTTTTTTTATTATTAATTAATATTTTTATTGAAAACAATTATAAAATCCCAGTGCACCACAAAGTATCACACAGGGCTCACAAAAGTAAGTATTCATCGCGCATTACAAAGAAATGACGGAAAAAATCCTTTGAGATTATGAAGGATTACAAAAATTCACAACAAATTCCCAGAACTTTTTAAAAGCACTTCTGGTGGAAAGAAGTTGCTGAAGATTCGGAGGCCAATTTATATTAAGTCCCTTGAACACCAGTCTTAGGGTATTTAATTGGTGGATTTAGCTTAGTTTGATTGGATTTTTCCAAATTATCAAAGATAAATTGAAAAGTTCTTAAAAGTAGGTAAGTATACTTTCTCTTAGTTAAATTAGTCACTGGGATTACGATTTTTATCGTGTGTAATAAGAATAATTATAAAAAAAAAGGACTAGGGTGACCCAGTCCCCCCGCGCGACCATTAACGTTAGTATCGAGTGTACGCCTGCTCCCGGGTTAAACACTATAGTAATTGCTATGAACCATTTTAAAATAGTGCAGCAAGTATATTTTCTTTGGCAAGGGACCAGTTTCTTGGTAAATTTTAATCAATCAGATTGATTATATAAGTTTATTTTAAAAGGCATAGAACATTTTAGTTTTAATATACAAGGGGTGATCAAATGAAAAGGTACGAAACGACATAAAAATGAAACAGTTAAATATTTGCATATTCCGCCAAGGGAGAATGTAGCGAGACATCTCGGGATGCCATTGGAGACTCTGACTGGGATCGGATCATGCGCGGGTGCCCGCATGCGCAGGAGAGAGCAAAGGCTCTTATAAAAAGCGGCGTCCAAATGATGCGAGCACAGAATTACTCGAGCACAGAAAAAGCATTAACTCCGATGTGTACTGTGAGACACTCCGACGCCTACGCAGGTCCATCAAGAACAAAAGACCGGGGCTGCTCACGGAGGGTGTGGTTCTGCTCCATGATAACGCGCGTCCACACGTCTCCAGAGTCACACAAATGGAACTGGACAAGTTCCAATGGGAGACGTTGGACCATCCGTCCTACAGTCCGGACATGTCACCCTGTGATTTCCATGTGTTTGGTCCACTGAAGAAACACCTGAAAGGAAAGCGCTTCAACTCGGACGACGTACTCAAGGACACTGTGAAGGACTGGGTCTCGTCACAGCCACAGGAATTCTGGGAACAAGGAATCCCGCAGCTTGTTCATCAGTGGGATCGTTGTGCTCAGGCCTATGGTGTATATTTTGAATAAAGTCTATATTTGTACCCACCGTGTCGTTTCGTACCTTTTCATTTGATCACCCCTTGTACAATACCGTCTTTTTTTTAAATTCCAGGATTGCGCGTATAATAAACAAATGCGAGCATATAAGAATGGGTCAGTAACCGGATATTACAGTTCAACTTATTTGGTGCGCAAGTGAAAAAAATTGCACTAACTGTAAAGAAGTTCGGGTTTGACATGCGAAACGTAGATGCTCTATATAAGCTGTTACGAATATATTGATAAAGCAAATATTTAATGTAATATTTTGCTTCGAATTTATCCCGTTCCCGAATGGTATTCTAGATTTCGCTATGACAAGTAAGCGCTGAAGACAACAAACTTCATAGAATACCAATACCTATTAGAATACTTACATCGAACGTTCCACGAATTTTTTCTCCACCTAGTCAAACGGTCAACTAAACAAATCTGAATCGGTCGGTGAAACGAGTTCACCATGCTGTTTATTAATGTCACACTTAATGAAACACGAGGACTTTTGGGAATGGACCACGTAATTTGGATCCACGGTCAAATGACGAGGACGACACCTGACCACGGCACCCCACCCTCCTATCTTCCACTTAACGCCAAAGGGAGGACTTAGAACCAAAACAGATTAATGTGCATCAGTCTCTCTACACGGTGAGTCTTAGTAGCATTAGGGTTTTAACCCGCTACTCTACAACATTGGTCATGATCATGACCGCTAATTAGGGTACCGCGACCATTTCACCATGCGTAATTTCAGGAGAAAGGCTGTTTGTTGGCGTCTATTGCATGATAAAGCGGGGCCACACTGTGCTGTTAATGTGAAGTGGTTTTTGACAAAACACGTGATTGTAGAAATGGGCCATCCTCCTTCCATTTCTCCTCATTTGTGCCTTCCTGACTCATTTTCTCTCCCGAATTGAAGTTCAGCCCAAAGGACAGTGATTTCAGGAAGTACAAAAAAGCGTGAAGATTTCGATGCATACTTTCAAAGGACAATAACCACACATGTTTAAGAAATTTACATAGCTGTGCGCAGGGATGTTTTAAGCCATAGGCCAACTAGCATGCCATTTGCACGGGTGGGAAATGGGAAGCTCGTTTCGTTCTGGCCTCAATAAGAACATGATCCGACAGTGGCGTAACGTACCCCCCGCATCATGGGGGGGGGCAGTATTCTAGGGGGCCCAAAATCTGACTGACTCTCTTTGCAATATTCAGCTTGGAGTCCAAAATCTGACTTTGCAAGGGAGGGACTAATATTCTCCGTTACCCCACTGTGATCCGAATAACTTTAATCGTCAAATGTTATTTCCGGACAAATTCTCAAAAGAAATTAGGAATTTTGAACTGTATGCCAACTGGGAACTGAGGCAAGATTGCATTATGATATCATGTCCAGGCCAATGCTTACTACCATGCACCATTATTACTCATGTAGTCAAAAGGTTTTGTCTAATAACAACTTATATGCTATATATTGGCTGCTTAAAAGGGTCGTAGGTGGGGCAAACTTTTGCATAGAAGCCTAGGACCTCAAGAAGTCTTTAGGCGTCTTAGACTGTTCACAAAAATATGTAGCTGCAAAAGAAGTCTCTTATATTAATGACAATTTGGTTACAGATTATACCGTCGACCAATTTCGCCAAATTAAAAGAAATCGTCAAATGCTGTTATCGTTCTTATTATTGTATTCGAATATGAAAGGAAACGGTTTTCCAGGTATTGATTACATATCGCGGCATTCGGCAACATCTTTTGATATGTCGAAAATGGTTGATGGTATAATACATAAGTACCACATTTTGTTATCAGTAGACTGATTAATCGCATTATTTTTAAGATATAATGGTTTTTTTTTCTAAAATACAATAGAAATTGCACTAACTACCGCATTTTTAAAATAAATGGACTGCTACTGATCGTTAAATTTTATAAAATAGTACTTTCTAGAGACAAATTAATAAGAACACTAGTACCATAATACTAGTACCATACCTGTTCTTTTGTACTGGAGCTAAATATGCATTATGCCTGCGTCTGCAAGCGACAGAAACAATAATAATGAGGATGATTACCACTATGCCACCAGAAACAGCAGCAATGATGATGTACAAAAAGTTATTAGCCAGACCTACAAAATAATAAATAAGATTTCAGTGCTTATCTTGAAAAAGAAAGGACATAAATTGCTAATAAATCAACTTCTTCGCCAATTAGTTACTGCTTACATACCTGGTAGTGTTTTATACACCACTTCAGATGATAATGGCCCATACCCTTTTGTATTTCGGGCTTGAATTTTAAAATAATAAATTGTGTCGGAAACCAGATTTCTCAAAGTTGTGGATAACTTGTCCCCTATCACACCTTCTACAACCCAGTCGCGCTCTCGTTGGGTGTTGTCAGTTGTGTAGAAAATAACGTAACCTAAGGCACAAAAGAGAAAAAATAATTATAAAATTTAATATGGAACTACTAATCTCAGAATTTGAGAGGGGGGGGGGATATCTCTTTAATGGATGCATTTTGCAATTTGATTAAAAAATAGCCTAATTGCCAGTAGCTGAAATACCATTATCAGACCTATTACTAGAGCAAACTTTACTGCATTAAGAAATTGAACATTTCAATGCAATAATAGGATTCCAGCAAAATTTTGACAGTGGCACTTATTCAGGTTCTGAAATTAACAATAGGAACGATTGTACTACTGAAACCCAAAAGAGAATTACTATGGCTAATAGACGTCTTAACGGAATACGAAAATATATGAAATCGAATTTAATCAAAAGAAAAACTAAGGTTCGATTGTATCAAAGTCTTTTAATATCAGTATTAACTTATGCATTAGAAACTTGGTCCATGACTTGAACTGAGGAGAACATGATAAGTATCTACGAAAGGAAGATTGTAATATTTATTTTTGGAGGAATTCAGGAAAATGGAACCTGACGAAGAAGAGCAAATTTCCGAGATCTACCAATCATATAAAGAATCTGACATCGTTAACTTCATCAAAATACAACGAATTAAATGGGCAGGTCACGTTGTCAGAACGGACGAAGACCGCACCACTAAAAAAAAGTCTTCAATGCCCAAACCAATTGGTTCTCGAAGAAAGGACAGGCCAAATCTAAGATGGATGGATGGCTTAGAGAAGGCCAACGCCCACCCTGGGCTGTCGAGAAACTGAAGAAGGTAGGAATGGAAAACATTTATTTACAAACATACAAGCAACAGCCAAAACATTATGACTACCTGTCAATAACAAGTTGGCCCACCTTTGGCGCGCAACACAGCTTTAACCCGCCTTGGCATGGATGCCACAAGCCCTTGGTGGACTTGGCCGGAGACAGATTGTACCAGATGTTTAAGCAACGGTCACGCAAATCCGAGATATTGCGAATTGGTGGTCTTTGAACTCTGAGCTGCCATCCCATGACATCCCAAATGTGTTCCATCGGATTGAGATTCGGTAAGTTAGGCAGCCCGGACATTAACTGGAATTCAGCATCATGTTCCTGGAACCACTCCAACACAATTTTAGCCTTGTGACACGGGGCGTTGTCCTGTTGGAATATTCCATTTCCAGCTGGAAAAACAGAGGCCATGTAAGGGTGCAATTGATCCGCAATGATGTTCAGATACCTGTAGCATTCATGGTCTGCTCTACCACAACCACGGGTCCCAGAAACGTCCAAGAGAACGTCCCCCAAAGCATAATACCGCCACCACCGGCCTGTGTATGACCTACTGTACATTGAGGGAGCAACTGTTCGCCTAGAAGACGGCGTATCCTGACACGGCCATCGGCGTGATGAATGACCAAACCGTGATTCATCTGACCAGGCAAACTCTCTCCCACTGATCCATGGACCAGTCGCGATGTTACCAGCGCAGGCGCAGTTGGCGATGACGCTTGGTCAGCAAAGGCACACGAGTGGGACGTTTGCTGCGTACTCCCTTATCCAACAGTGTCCGCTGAACAGTGTGCTCCGACACTATTCCACTTGGCCTTGCTTTGTATTGGGCTGTCAGCTGAGCCACTGTCTGGCTCCGTTTTTGCCTCACCAAGCGAGACATTCTCCGACGACCTTTTTCTTTGATAGCGTGTGGACGTCCAACATTATGTCGTCTACTACTGGTTTCACCGTCATTCATCCACTTTGCATAAGTACTAACAACTGTAGATCGCGAATAACCCACGAGTCGTGCAGTTTCGGAAATACTTGTTCCGAGCCTTCGAGCCATTACACCGTGTAGGGGAGCGATGCACGTTAAATCTGTCGAGCGCTCAAACGTCCTCCCGTTGGTGTGGTGTGGTAGTTAGGAGAGGGGATGCCAGCTCAGGTGTCGTCCGCGTCACTTGACCATGGTTCAAAATTACGCGGACCGTCCCCAAAAAGCCCTCGTGTAGCTGAACAGTGGGACGTTAATATTCACTCACTCGAGCCATTACAATTTGCCCTCTATCAAAGTCTCTTAGATCCGCAGCCTTTCCCATCACACACAGAAGTAAGTGAAAGACTGATTCTTCAGACTCTCCAGCAGCAGTTAAATACCACTTCCACCTGATCACGTGCCTTCCGCGTCATCCAGGCGAGTTCATTGCAAAATGTAGGTGTGGTCATAATGTTTTGGCTCTTGAGTGTATATTGATCCAAGTTTTAAGGTTTTTTTTTGTTTTGTCTGAGACCAGTGGCGTAACGTACACCCCTGCATCGCGCGGGTGGTCCAGGGTTCTAGTGGGCCCAAAGTACCTGTCGCCAAGTACCTACCCTTTGTAGAATCCAACTTTGGGGCCCAAAACCTGACTTTGCAGGGGGGCCCAAATGTTCTTCGTTATGCCATTGTCTAAGACATTCGCATTTAAGTAAAATTGTAATAATAATATTTATGTAGGATATTTTTTCCATGGAACTTTCTTTGTAAAAGATTAGATCATATCCCTTTACAGAGGACGGTAATTTTAGTTAAAACAGCATTCCAGATCAACGCCATCTGGCGGGCTTATGAAACGCCGACGGAACTAATTTTCCGGCAGAGGCTCACTAACACGTAATGACAAAGCAGCGCTTTTGCACATCCGCGCTCGCTGGCCCCTAACCAGGCGGTAAGTTGCAATCTCATCGCGTAATGAGTTTTTTTTAAAAAATTTCTAACGTCCTCCTAGAGGATATAATCTAACTTTTTTATTTTTTAAAATCTGCATGTTCTAATTTCTATTCTGTAAATATTCCCCCTGTAAACTCTTCCCTAAAACTCATAATAAATTATTTCATTTTCAAAAAATCTCTTTCTTTGAATTATGTTGTCGATTTATTCAAACTTAACCCATAAATCGTAAAAAACCCCTAGACACCCCGCTATCTGAAGAATCTAACTTTTTGGAAGATTTCGGTTAGAGAGATTCCGACAGTTTTTATTATCTTTTCACAGGTTTTTAATTTTTCAGGAAGTCTTCGCGTGTCACAGTTACAACTCCGCGTGTCGCGGGTTGGCCATCACTGTTCTACTGCATTAAGAGATTGAACATTTCAATGTAATAATAAGATTCTATTTCGTAGGATGTGAGTCCCTCACCCGTAATTTGGCCATTGGGCTGCTTGGGGGGCTGCCACGAGAGAGTGACGGAAGAGGTGTCGTCTTCCGACTGTATCACAGTGAGATCTCTCGGAGGAGAGGCGGGAGCAGCTTCGTGAGTGCTGTTGATCACACTCATGCTCCACGTACTTTCTCTCGAGCCCTTCACCACCTTCACGCTGAACTCGTATTGCGTGTTGGGCCTGCAAGAAGGAAAAAGAATGTGTTAACAAACCGAAGATTTTTGCGAAAATGAGGTTTAGAGAACGTTCAAAATGGGTGACATTTTGTTTGAGATTTCAGACTCCGGCAAAATGATCTTAGAAGAGGCAAGCCTTCAATTACACACATACAGCATTTAAAAAGTTGAAGGATCCTGTTTGTTATGACATTTAAGTAATTATCTGTCCTAAAGGTAAAATTAATTCTGTACGTACAATGGTAAAGGTAATTCTGTACGTACAATGGTAAAGGTAATTCTGTACGTACAATGGTAAAGGTAATTCTGTACGTACAATGGTAAAGGTAATTCTGTACGTACAATGGTAAAGGTAATTCTGTACGTACAATGGTAAAGGTAATTCTGTACGTACAATGGTAAAGGTAATTCTGTACCGTACAATGATTTATGAGACCAGTCTCGGTTTTTTTGTGTCACACCTTGTATATTGCACTGCATTGTATGATCATTAAAAATCATTCATTTACCTCTAAACAGACGTTTATTTAAACGAAGCAAATAAAAGAGCTAAAACAGCATCTTTATAAAAGCTTTTCTTTAAATATAACATTTTTGTTTAAACGCATAAAACAATTTATAGAGTAAGAGGAGAAGGTTCTAATGGTGGGGCATGGGAAAGAAAGTTGTGTACCTCAGATCGTCGATCATGCAGTTGAGGTCGGTGGAGTTGAAGTATCGGTATTTGGCACTGGCCATTGTAGAGTAGGGGCTGTATCGCACAGTGTAGTATCGATTATCTGTCACCAACTGATTGCGGGATAGCGTGCTATCCGTCCAGTACAAGACAACAGTGGAGGAGGAGAGCACGATCGCCTTCAGTCCAACAGGTGGAAGCATCGGGGTTGGAGGTTCGACGGCTATAAGAGAGAAAAGCAACATACAGTTTGAAACAGTTGTCTTTATTTTAAGATTAAAAAAAAGTTACTTTTTTGTATTTAAGGTTGTGACGGATCTATCCGCGACTGTTCTAATACCTTGGGGACTCTCCTGGGGAAGAATATTTTAACTCAACCAACTTTCGCCGACCAAGAAAGCGTGATTATGTAAATGAAGTATATAATACAAATTCTGTTTTCGCGAGTTTGTGTGTTGGTACGTTGGAGTTGGCAAGTAGGAGTGAGCGAGTTAGTTGAAGATTGAAAGTTAGTGGAATTGTCCAGGGAAACGGATTACACAAGTGGATCCAATGACATTGATCAATCCCGATAAAGATCACCTGCAAGATTCAAGTGTAGGATCCGCTGCATAAAAAGTACAGGTATCGTGAGCTTGTTTAATTAGAAGTTAGCGTATTAGTGTGCGACGTAGTTTATATTGAGCGTATTTAAGCTATCTTAAATTCAGTTGAGGGTCCGTAGTAGTATCCCCGTGTTATAGAATCTCACCTTCGCGCTCTACTATTTGATTGCTTATCTTAATTAGATTGTTACTGTGTCTGATTGATATTTTGGTAACAATAAATTAATTGGGTTGAAATCATGTCTGTTGATCATTCAGTTTCTCCTACACACCTAGCCGGGTTTACAGGTAGACAAGGGGTTTCAGAGTCAAGCAGGGACCGACAGGATCCGACTGGACAATTTGTGTATCCGACTGGTTGCGACAACTTTAAAAAAAAAATGGAGATATGGGGATTTTTTTTGTTGTTATTTTTAGTTTTGTTTAGTACATTTTAAGAAAAATAGGCTAAAATTAAGAAGAGAAAAAGAAATTATTACTAAAATGGGTAAAAATGTACAAAAAATAACAAAAACGTGGCCCATTCTGTACCCAATGTTTATGAACAATTTTTCAATTCGGATGTGTTGCTATGTTATTCTTTTTGAAATGACCTTCAGGATAAGAGATATTTTTATTTTTACAAAAGCTAGAGCACTTTATCTCAGTTGTTATATGAAATTGCTTAAAAAAACCATGATTATATTCACATAAGGGACTTAAATTTTGTAATAAAACAGTGATTGATAAATCGGAAGGTTAAAACACTTCTACTATTATACAGAACATACACAAAAAATTTCAGTTGATTATTTTTAAAACTTTTTCTAGCAATCGCTGGCCTTTTTGAGTATTTAAAAAAAAAACACATTTCGAGTAAAATACGTTTTAAAATGTGACATCTTGCTTAAAGTAATGGTATCTGTTTTTATTAAAACACTTGTAGTTTTTGTTCTAGTGAACGGAAAATAATAAATTTGGTACTTTTATAAAGTTAATAAGATGGCCTATAAAATAAACCCATAAAAAATGTTTGTCAATTTTTGGAAAAATTCTCAATTTTAGGGTAGTCGGATACCTTAATAAAAATATTGTTTTTTGAAGAAATACCTTTTTCTAGTCGGTGATTGCATTTGCGATTACCAATAAAGAGGATTGTAAAGATATTCGTAAATAAAAAAAGTTAATGTTTTCTTTTTAATGTAACACTAACGCGAACGTTTAAATTAAATACAGTATAACAAACATAAATTTGTGTTCAGTTGCTTAAACTATTTTCATTATTATAAATATTCATTACTTACAGTAATATGATTAAGTCGCCCAAACTGAATAGTGGTTTGTGACGCTGACCCCTATGTCGAGGGCCAGAGTTCGAATCCCGGAGACGACGTGGGTCTTTGTAAAAGTATAGTGCCTGTGAATCATGGGGATACTGTAAATATTCTACGAGTCGAAAGTCCTCTAGAGAGGTTGATGGTAGGGGGAAGAGGAGTGGGAGATCCCAGACCACCCCACGTGGTTATTCTCCTTCAAAATTGGGATGGAATGGAGCCAAAACGTACCGTCATCCGCATGGTGCTCGAAACTGCAGCTAAAATGGTAGACGTAACCTAGCTTCCTTGCCACGGAGAATTTCGAGGTCCAAGATCAGATACCGACGTTGGGGGGGGGGGCATTAGTTACTACAACTTATATTCGTTGACTATAAATTAAATTTATAACTATTGATAAAAAAAGGAACGAACTAGAAAGTTGCTTTTTTTAGGACAGCAAAAGTAATTAATTTGATTCATAATGTTGTTGTTGTTACAAATGTCACCTGATCGACAGTAACTTCAGATCAAGGCCCACGAAAAATTCATCGTGGAAAAGGGCTACGTGTACGCCTGTCGTTATTCGTAGCTTTGAGCACCATACAGGTGACAGTATGATTTAACTTGGTTTCACTCCAATTTTAAGTTAGAACGCCCTGGGGGTGGTCAGGGGCTTCCCACCTCTCTTTCCCTTCCATAACCTCACGAGAGGACATGCGGCTCAACGGTTATTTAGAGTACCCCCATGCCGCTATACATTTACAAGCATCCATGTCTTCTCCGAGATTCGAACCCAGGCCCTACGGCACAACAGACAGCGTCACTTACCACTGTACGGATTAAGACCAGTATCAATTTGTGAATTAGAAAGCGTGTTGAAGGAGTGTTTTTCACTTATTAGAAGAAACAGCTCAAATGACGAGAACAAAATATCAATTTTTAATTCATTGAAAATATGCAACTCTTCAAGTTCTTCTTTTTAAAGAATTGTATTTTAAAGACGTGTTTAAAAGTTCTTACAAAAAAGAATTAAAATTATATAAAGTAGCTTACAAACTATAATGATTAAATTGCAAACTGTGAGCTTCAAACAGCCGAAAGAAAGTATTCTAAATTACAATAAGAGTTTCAGGCAATACATGTCTTACTTTTCTCCAGATCATTTTTTAATAATTTTTTTTAGTTAAAATATTGACGCTGCTAATGAAGGTACGAATTCCTAAGATTAGGAGTACAACAGAACACAAGAGCTACATTTGTTTTACTTTCCACAGAATGATAAAGCTCTGGGCAATACTTACGTGCTTGAATCAATGTTTTCACTGTTTCATATATTGGTATACCATCTCCTACTTGATTAAAAGCTCGTAAACTAATTACATATTCGGATGATGGTTCTGAAAAGAAATATGAACCATGCTTAAAACAAATCGAGTCAAGATTAAGAGCGAATAAAATATAATTAAGTTCACGTTAAAGATTTAAACTTTGAATTAAACTTCAAAGCTTTGGCATTGAAATAAAATTAAAAAACTGAAGTGAAGTAGAAAAATGAACTATGTTGCGACTAAGAAATATAAACTCTGTAGATACTCACGCAAATTTTCAATATTATAGTAACGTTGTTTGCCATCTAATACTTTCGTATAGACATCAGGGAAACCGATTCCCCAGCCAATAGTGTACCCCCGAATCATTATGTTTTGATTACGAGGCGGAGTCCAATTGACGTAAATGCTATCGGCAGTTGGACGAGCTCTCAAAGAGCTTGGTCTATCAGGAACTCTGGATTCTGAAATAGAGTAATTAAGATTTCATTTCTCTAAAGATAGAAAAATACAGTACTTACGTATTATAACATCGACCAATTAAAGCAAATTTCAAAAAAGGGAATTTTAATGATATAATTATAGAAATCACTCACATCGCGCGCGTGCACACAGAAGTGCTACCGTCATGAGGGAAAGAGGAAATTCCCATGGGGATTAAAGTTATATACACTTGGTAACAGCCCGTGCAACGTCGGGCTAAACGGGAAGAAACGCGTACAAAGAGGTAAAGTCAAAAAGGGAATTTTAATGGCATATAAAAAAAGAAATCACATCCACCCCTGGACGTGCTGATATTGATAAGAAGTTAAACACTCTGTAAAAGCCCGTGCAACACCGAGCCTGCAGCGAGTAATACAATAACAACGGTAACAGAATTTGGCGACGCCTTCTGATTTGGCGAAATTGGTATAATTCGTAAAAATCAAAAATACATTAGTATTAAAACCATTCAGTTTAGGAAAATATGTTTTAATTACTTTCAAATGAAATAAGGTCCTCCGAATTCCATTTGATAATCTCAACATTTTTTTGTCAACAATACAATCCTATAGGAATAATCTGTAGAATAAAACGTATTGAAATTTCGGTGCTTACGTTCAGAGCACCCTGCCGTTGGCGATATTTGGCGAATTTCAACTAATTTTTGGATGGTATCAAATAAGTTGTCATAATTCATAAGATCTCTGTTGAATCATTTAAAACAATAATAAAATTAAAGGGACTCCCCAAACAATGTTATAAAAATATATATAAAAACATTCAAAACTGTGGTTTTTTTAAAAAAAAGAAAGTTTAGACCATTAAATTTTAAGCAACAAAGAGTTCTACACATGTTAATAACTATTTTAAATATCTTTGAATTATAATAAAAAGTTAAACTCTGATAAACCCTTATGCTTACCATCCAAATCATTTTGGTATGTATCCACTACAATCCAATCCGTAGCTGGACCACTTCCATTTATAGTTGAAGCCGATATCTTTATGCTATACTGCGCTCCTTTCTCTAAACCTGTGGGATACACATAGGGAAAAACTTTTCTTAAGACAACACAACTGAAACTTTATATTAACACTGTATATAAATTTCTTTGTATGCATAGAAGAAAAAAGTAAAGAAATAAACATTTCAGGACATACATACAAAGCTATAGGAAATAAGTGCAAAAATATAGAAAGGTAATTCTAATCTTAATATAATCTCACCTGTTAGAGCATAAAGTCGCCTGTTTCCGTCTGTAGTAACAGTATCACCACGGCGACTACCTTTCAGTTTATATCGAATTTTATAGCCCATTATGACGCCGTTTTGGCTTTCTTTTGGCGGAGGTTCCCATCGCACTATCACAGTCTGCAATAGTTTCATTATACTATATATATACAAAGACAAAAAACACATAAACTGCAATTTTAAAAGCTATCACAAAGTTTTGATTTCATACGGAGATACTGAGATAAAACATCATCTTGCAATATAATTTTCCTAACTAGAACAAATAGTACTAATTATTATTCTAGTGAGATATGCATTTTCTTTTAATATTTTTCAGCAATTATGACACAATGCGTAAGTTTCAATCACCATTTTTGAAATTAAAAATTAATTTGTGACCATAACAGTATTCATATTTTGGGAAAAGTAGGCTCCGGTGGCTTAGAGGTAACATTCCCGCTTCGTAAGCATAAGGTTGCGGGTTCGATTCCGGCGGGAGTGGACAGATTTTCTGGATGCGAAAATCGTAGGCAGCAGTGGCGTAACGGAGACTACACCCCCTGCAAAGTCAGGTTTGGGGCCCCGAGCCGAATCTTACAATGGGTACGTTGTTGACATCGATCAGGCTTTGGGCCCCCGCAATGCGGGGGTGTACGTTACACCACTGGTAGGCAGGCATGCCATATGATTATGTGGCAAATAAAGGACTCCTTGTGTACCAATTTGGCTGTGGTACTCTCGGCAAAATTAAATCACGGCAATATTTAGCATCCGACGAGAACTTGAATTAAAATAATTCATGCGTTTGGAAGCGAAGGCCGCCAATAGATGGTTCCACTATAAAATGGCTCTCACATCTGGGGACTTGCCGTGCCTGCTAAGACAAAGTTGCTAAAATGCAGCCCATTAAAATATACATACATGCAAGGATAATTAAATTAAATCTAAAATTAATTCCTCTATACCATTTTAACTTTTATATTCCGTTACATCAAGTATTAAATTGATTACCCACTTCTAATTGAAGAACATATGGCCCTAAACAGAACTTTTATCCCCGACCATTAATTTTTATTACCTCGTATGTTATGCTTAACTTTCAAATATATCTCTTCAATAAGTGTGCTTGAGAAACATCTGCCTAAGTGGAAATTCACTTATATTTAAAGCATGTCCATTTCTCTCTTAGAATCAGAAGCCGAAATGTTTCATTGAATAAAAACCGTTTTTATAAAATGCCTTGGTGTTGACTCGGAAAACACGACATATATATATTTTGAAAATGTATTGAATCCCCAGGATTTTTTCAAAGAACTTACAGCATTCTTTTTCAGTTAAGGACACCACACCAGGGACGTCTTAAGGAATGGGCCCGGGCCTCACCCTCGGTGGAGACATCGTTTCGTTCTCGATTCTGTTTTAATAAGATAATGATCCGGATAATTCTATTCCCGTAGATATTCTCCCAAAAAAAACAAGGAATTTCAAACTGCATGTCAACTGGTAAAAGTGGCAAGACTGTATTATTATGTGATGACCATTGTCTATGTTTAGGTCTAGGCCCAATACCATAAACAATCATTCAACTCATTTAGTCGAAATGCGGCTATCGGTAGAGCATGTTAGTGTCTATGTTTTTGAGATTTTGAGTCGTGCACATTTATTTGTTTCAAATTACCGTCTGTACGAGTATTTGACAATGCAAGCTATACATTGTCTACTTTTTAAAGATCTCAGGTAAGGCCTACTTTTACATAGAGGCCCAGGGCCTTAAAATATCTTACGATTTCTCTGGGCCTAGGGCCTCAATGTGTCTTAGTCAATCCTGCACCACACAGAGGATTTTTGCTAGTCTAAACTCCATAAAGTTAATGCTTAATTAAGTCAACAAGTCAGGCAAAAACCTTCGGGTCTAGATTTCACATTTTAGATAAATTAACATTACATAAATAGGAAAGATGAACTTACACTGGAACTAGACGCTTCTATGGTAACATTTTGCGGTGTATCACTCGGAACTATTAAAAAAGAAAGAACGCATTTAAATCTCAAATTTATTTCAAAGTAAGGTTTGAATATTTCATAAAAAGAAAATAATTAATTGAATACTTACGATCGGATAATGTCTTTACAGTTATTTCTTCTGAATTTAAGCCTTGGCCGTTGGCGTTGAAGGCTACCACCCAGAAATTGTAATCCGTGAATTTTCTAAGTCCTCTCAAAGTGTGGCTAGTTTCTGCTGTGGATACTTCTCTTTCTTCGGAAGTACCTGAAAGAATGAGTCGCATATTGTGTGTTAATCGATTAGAATACGTTGAAATTGGAAATATATAACAATGAAGTAATTCATAAAAAAAAAAAAAAAACACTTTCTAAAGTCAAAATAAGACAGTGAAAAAAAATGGTCTAAATTTTTAGATTTATGTTTGATATTTTCGCCTTCAATTTTCCATGAACTTAAAAAGAAAATTAATTAAGAAAAGTTAAGTCACTATTTAATAATATTCAGATAGTAAAAACATAAACTTTAATTTTTTTTTATATAGCAAGGTTATTTCTTTAGTAACCACATAACAAAAACTAAGCAATTCAAGCTTTTTTTATTTACACTTTGCTGAGTTCTATGTTACGGTTTTCGTAACAGCACATGAAAGGATGTAACAGCGAATTATGAGATACATGTTTACAATGACGTTAATTTCCTTTTATTGAAGTGTTTGAAAGAAACAGTCACTGAAAACCAGCAACTGTTTGATTTGTAACGACTTCCTCTACTGCGCATCGCAATAAGCAATGGTAGAAATAAAACGATTTTAAAATTGTTCTGGGGTGGGGAATGGGGAATTCTTGTACGATATTGTTGCCAAAGCGCAAGTGCCAGGACCAGAAAATGGGCAGTTCAAATCACAATGCCGAAAAGCTGCACGAAATGTCACTATCAACTCGCGCCGAAATGATGATTCGGACAATGGACACTAGATGGCAGCACAACCTAGCACCACAGGTTCAATAATATTCCTCAAGGAAGGTAAAAGGTCCAAGTATGATACTCTCTCACGCTTGTGAACACACACAAATATAATTATCAACAAACCAACTACGGTGCCCGAATCAAAAAGATTTTCTATTTCAACTGCACAAACTGTTCATGATGCCAAATGAAAACGTTCAAAATAAAGCTTAATAAAACAGGAAATGAAAATGAATTGCTGTAATAGTTTTAAAAAACAACTTTCTCTAAATATCTCTTAAAAATTCCTCAAATAAATAAATAACCCCTGTTGAATATGCTGTGTGGTGATTCACTCTTGCGCATCATACAACTGGCATTGATAGGAATAAAAACGCTTAATAACTTTCCCGAATGAGAATTCCCCTTGAGCCTTATTGAGTAAAATGCTAAAGACGTATTAATTAAAGATATCCACAAAGTGGATCTTTATATTATACTTTTTAAGCGCTTTGTTATGATTTTTTCCAAATCATCACGCATTAAAAATTTAATCTTACGTTGATATTTTCTAAAGGTATTCAAAATTTTTAATTTTGTTTGTAGTTTGAAAAAAGATGATAAAAACTCTAAATTGTTGGAAAAACTATATACAGGTGTTATATCTTAACTTTACAGACTTATTTATTGCAAAATTTTTTCACAAAAGACCTAATACTCAACACTAACTTCGTATCATTGGTTTTATTCCATAATTACAAAAATCTCACAGAGCGAATGGCTCATACAGCCTCCTTCTTTCCTCTGTGTTTACCTTATTGTTCGAGAATACATAATTCACTCAGAATAGCAGCGCCATATAGCAGTAGCGCACACAAGGGTAGAGCCCTGGGGGTCCGTACCCTCCCCAAAAGCCCTTGATTTTTTTCGATTGATTATAATTCTATGTATATAGTACGTAAAAATTAATTCAGTATTTGTTTTTAATAGTTAATTTTATCAATTAACGCTAATTATTAATGAGTTAATGAATTTTTTACTGTATTTTGTTCCCGAAAATCGACAAAATGAATATGTTGGGCGGCGTATTGAAGCATGGTACGAGAACAATGGACTTTCGACCTTGGACCCTTGAAAAATTCATGAGTGCGCTGTTGCCATCTAGTGATACACATAAGCCTTAAAATACTTACCTTCTTCCATGTAAAACAGTTTATATTTCTGTATAGGTTCATGGGCAGAGCTTTCAGGTGGGTCCCACGACACGTGAATCGAAATGGGAGAAAGAGCGACCGCTTTCAGATTCTTTGGAGCACTAGGTACATGAACTAAAAAAAAAAGATACAAATATCACAAAAAAGACAGAAGTTACAAATTTAAATAAAATTCATTACGGAAACAAAAACTAAGGAAATTTTAAAGTTACTCTTAAAAACTTAATTTAGAAAACAATAATAACAACAACACTCTTTTTAAAATAAAACTTGATTTTGTAACATTCAGACACACAGATGCATAATTATATCAATCACATTGTTCAATTCAGGAAGCTATAATCATATTAAAATAACTCATCTAACCTTCACTCTGAGTCTCTACAGTGATTTCTCCCGAGCTCACTCCAGGACCGTGTTCATTATAAGCTACCACTCGGAACTGGTACTTGGTAGAAGGCTGAAGTCCTTGAATGTTGATTTCTTCTAATCTCAAGCGAGTAGTATTTAAAACTCGCTCCCTAGAGAAAAGAACATGAATGAATTATAAAACCACTTTGATATTCAGTTTTTTATAGTATACAATAAACACTGTCCAAATAAGTTAAATTTATATTCAAATAAACTTTTCTACAATAAAACATAATAGCCTTTTTCATTCCGAAATAGATTACATTTCAGTATTAAAGTGTGGTTTAAAGAAGTTTCATTCGAATGCAAATTATTTTAATTTGCCAGATAAAATTCGAAACAATGAATTAAAACAGTAGTGACATTTCTAAGCAATCGCATGATATTTATTGTAAAAAAAAATTAAAAAATAAAGATAAGGCAGTATTTTAAAAGGTGTTGATAAATTATACTAATATTAGCACAAAAAAAAAGATAGGAGAAGTTTGGAATGGATTATAATATTAAAGTACTAGCTACTACCTGTGCCCACTTCACTGGGTATTTTATTGCATTGTAAGGCTGTACATTTTATTTAGGTTGTTATAATCTAAATCCTAGCATTAAGCTTTCGATTGTATTAAAAAGTATTCTTATCGCTCTCGCTCTTGGATTTAAAAAGGACAAGACTTAAGATTCAAAAACAGAAGTACATTCTTCATTTGCACTCCTGTACCACACCTCTCGGCAGTGGCGTAACGTACACCCCCGCATTGCGGGAGGGCCCAGGGTTCTAGGGGCCCCAAAGCCTGATTTCCATCAAATCAACCAATCGATCTCATTTCCATCAATCGCCCTTTGAAAAATCAAACTTAGCAACCCCAAACCTGACTTTGCAGGGGGGGGGGCCAGAGGCGGATTAAGCGGCTGGCGGACCTGGCGGCCGCCAGGGGCCCCAAGCTGATAGACTTCAGTTATAAGTTCAACGTGCAACAAAATAATCTTGTACTGATATTGCAAACCCAATGATTACCCACGATTTGAATCGTATAACAATTAGTGTTGCCCTCATATATTGCATGTAATTGCGGTTAAAATCCGTTTTTTTGTTTTGTTTTTTTTTAAAATGTTTTCCTGAAGTTTGGTCTTTAATATATGTTTTCGGTTCCAAGTTTTTAAAAAGTTGATCCCAGAATTTTTATATTAAAATAATGATCCCAGATCTCAGACTATAAACAACTACAAATGTTTAGTTCTTTCGAAAGAATTTAGTATTTGAAGGTTCGTGATTTATTGTTATCTGGATTTTTGTGTTTATATTTTGAGAATGTGGGGAAAGAGATCGAAGCAGTGTCGGATTAAACGACATGGAGGTCCCTAGGCAGTCGAGTTCTCGGGGCCCCTTAGCCTGTTTTTGGAGCTCTAACAGAAAACAGAACACACTTTTGTGGGCCCCTAAAAAGCACGGGGCCCATAGACAATTGCCTACTCCTCCTAACGAGTAATCCGGCACTGGATTGAAGTATTTTGCAAATTTAGTATCAGTTTTACTTCAGTCAGTATGACAGAAATAGCGAAATATTTAAGTGAGATTGAAATTTCTCTAAATTGATGAATGAATCAAATAGTGAAATAGATGAAAGTAATTTTTCGAAAAAAACTATAGAGCAGCGTTTCTCAAACTGTGGGGCGCACCTCCCCCCGAGGTGGGGGGGGGGCGAGCATATGGAAAATAGAAGATTTAAAAAAATTAGTTTACTGATATGAAGTAAAGCAAAATGCTTTCTGACATAAAAAACACACATTACATTGATATAATTTATACATATCTTCTGGCGATATTACGTCATTGAAAATAAAAGCTCCTAGCTACAGGGACCCCTTACATGTGTAAGCAAAAAGTCGTAAAATGTTATCAATGGTTTTTTACCATTGATAACATTTTACCAGCTATTTTACGTTTATAGAATAGTATGTCACTGGCTTAAAACGATATAAGTTTTCCGTGTGAATTCTGAATCTCAGGAAACGCAATAAGAAAAATTTAAAAGCTGGTAAAATTACTCAAAATAACGAGAAGACAAGGAGTGGTGTGATCTTTGAATGTACGAAAAACTTCTCATTCAAAGTGGATCGACAGAAAGATCGCTTGAAGTGAAATACAGATAACACTTAGATGGGAAAAAATCCATTCAGAATGTTATTTGCCTGTAAATGACAATAACCCCTTCGTCTATTGATTGACTGCAATGAACGTCGCACTAAGAAGCTACAGGAAGGCTTGGCCCTTAGTCGGAATTTTTTTCAGAGATGGTCCAGTGAAAGAGAATATTATATTTTATTTATACCGGTTCTCTTTTATTTCTGTAACAACCAAAAGACTGGATGTGCATTTATGGTGAGCAAGGGCTGGATAGCTGCTACCCGTTCCGAGATAAGATAGGAACATAAGCGCCAGAAGTCTTCCATCACCCTCCAAGTCTATAGTTAATAATTTTTTTTAAGGAGTATCAATGAGTACTCGCACACAATGTTGGTCCTCTGGGAGAAGGGGGAGGGGGCGCGTTAAAGAAGAATTTCGGCACATTGGACAAAAGCAAGATCGGGAAAAGCACAATCAAGATTTATGACAGGCTTAAAGAGGAATGAAAAGAACGGGACAGAATGACCCTGAGAAAAAGACCCCTTTTCGAAGCAAAACTGAGGAAATTTTGCGTCAATTTGACTTTTGAACTAATTTCTTTTAGCTTCCTGTGCTTATTCACACAAATCGGTCGTCCGTGTTTAAACAACAAAAAAAGGTAACTATATTTTCCTTTTCAAGTTCTTTTTTGATTCTTAAGGTTTAATGCACAGGTATTTTAATCATTGCGTAAAATAAAGTGAAAAAAAATATTTTGTCGCATTTGCGTGTCATTACTATTTTATTTATTTATTTATTTTTCGTATTACATACATAAATATAAATAACTGTCATCAGTTTCTTAGAATATTTTCATGATGATTAATATATTTAAATGTGTTTTCATAGCTTGAATCTTAAAACATTTTCGATTGGCATTGTTATTCGAATGAAAAAAATATTATTTGCCTCTCGTATAAAAATAATTTCTTGAGTCAGTTATAAAAAGCGTTAGTAGTTCATTTAAAATACAAAACATTAATGAGACTGAGTACATCCATTAATTATTTACCATACTTAAAAGAATCCTAACAATAAGTCGAAATTGAAATAAAAACGTTATTATATTTATTGATTTTTTTGTTTGTAATCCTAACGTATTACGATAATTTTGTTTAGTAATATATGAGCCAATCTATAATTTTTAAATATTTAATTAAAATTGCTTCAAACTGTTAAAAGAATTTCAAAGAAATAAAGTCTATTAAGTTTATTTAAAAATACACTTTTCTTTGTTTTTATTGAGGTAACGTGAAAGAAACACATATTTTTTTCTAATATACTTTAAAACTGCTAAGGAACCATCATTTTGTAAGATTAAATTTGAAAAGCACAAATAATTTTTTTCTTTTTGTATTTATTGCCATTTTAAGAGTGATTTGCTGGCGATACTTTTTTGACTAAGATCTTTTGTCCAGACAATTTGAAAGGATATATATTCAATGCAATCTAATAATTAAATGTGTATAATTAATTATAAAAATACGTAAAAGTCGTATAATTACTTTAAATGCATAATTTCTTTAAATAAATAATAAAGTTAATCAAAGTTCTCTAATAAAGTTAATCAAAATTCATCTATAACTATATTTAAAATCTTTAAAAAAGGCAACAATGCCAAAACTACAGCAGAAATTTCTTATAAAAAGCATTTAATGAAATGTTTATTTTTACAGAACAATAATAAATGTTGAAAAATATAGGTACTATTTTTTAATTGCTCCTAGTTTAAAACTATTTAAAGTGGTAGTAAAATGTATTACAGAAATAAAAATATGATAAACACAATTTATAAAGTAGATAAGAAGAGAGAGAGAGAGAGAGAAAGTGATTTCACAAACAAAATAGAAATGTGAAAAGTTATTCAATATGTAGTAAGATTGTTTAATTTTGAGAAAGGGAACTTTGAATGTAATTAAGATATAAATTTAGTTGAAAAGTTGTAGATTTCTTTTGTGATATATATTGTGGCGTTTGTCAAACAGGTCTGAGTTATCTTAGAAATTTCAAATTATTTTGGATATGTTTTGTTGTTCTGTTTAGTCACAAAGTATTAAGATTTTTGAAAAAACAAACAAGTATAGTAATAATACTAAACTAGAATGTGTAAAAAGCATTTGTATTCAGTTAATGTTTTATTAACTTATATTTAGAAACTTTAAAAGGAAACTTTACAAAAATCAAGAGTATTATAATTGTTTTTCAAAAAAAAAAATCCCACAGTTTTTTAAAAGAAAACCTTAGAATTTTTGAAAGCTTACTTTTGGTTGAGATATTTTAATAATTTTGATTATAAGTAATCCGGAAGCTAAGCTACGTTTTGTTCTAGAAATTAAACTATGATTTCTGTAAAGAATAAAAGAATTAAACAAAATATGTGCGTATTAAATCAGAAATTTTTATAATTCTATCAGAAAATTTGAAAAAAGATGAAATGTAATTTTATGAGAATTTGGAAAAAATGTAAATGCTTTAGAAATTTTAGCTAAATTTGGACTGGATATTAAAATTGCAGAGGGGGGGGGGGCAATCATTTGATAATGCGTCTAATATGTCCGGGCGGTACTCAGGTCTACAGGCACGTATTAAAGAACACAGTTCAAGTGCAGTTTATATTCCTTGCGCCATTCATTCTTTAAATTTAGTAAGAAATTTAGCAGCAGAAAGTTGCAGCTATGCAATTAAATATTTTATGCTTGTACAGAAAATTATTCAATTTTTTTTTCTGTGTCAACCAATCGCTGGCGAATTTTAAATAAAAACCTGGAAAGGAGTAAACATGCAATATCTGTGAAAAAGGTTTCAGATACACGATGGTCAGCAAGAGCAGATGCCGTACGAGCTATAAGACTTGGTTATACACGCATAGAAGAGGCCCGGGCTGAAATCCGTGATACAAATGAGGAGAAGATCACAATACTGGAGGCAACTTCTCTTTTGAAATAGATGAGCAAGTATGAAACTTCCCTGATGACCGTGATTTGGGATACCATACTCCAGAGGGCGAGTGCTACTAGCAAAGCATTACAATCAGTTGGGTGTGAGCTATTAAAAGGAACTAATCTAATGAAATCTTTAGAAAATTATATACAAAATTTCAGGAATGAATTTGGAAAAGTAGAAAAAAAAGCAACTGCTTTATCAGGGCTCTCATTTGAAAAGGAAGTTGGACAAGCTTGCAGACAGCGAAAGAGAACAATTATTTTCGGTGAAACTATAAAGAAGGTCATGAATTTGAAACTAGGGAAAATTTCTTGGTCAACTCATTCTATGTCATATGTCATAGAACAAGTGCAGAACTGTTCCGAAGAGCTGGAATATATGAAAATGTTATAGAACACTTTTTTTGTATTTTTTGACGAGATGTTACCTGAAATTAAGAAGAAAGCCGTACAAAAATTAAAGGATATTTACAAAGACGATATTGAATCGTTTAATTTTGACGATGAATTGGATCAGTTTTTGCTATTTTTAAAAGAAAACAAAGATACAATGAACAACACTCCAATAGAAATTTATCGAGTTTCAAAAGAAATGGTCTCGACTTTCCCTAATGTAGAGATACTTTTAAAAATATTTTTAACTATACCGATATCAAATGCATCAGGTGAGAGATATTTTTCGGTTTTAAAGAGCGTTAAAAATTATTTAAGAAATAGTATGGGAGAAGACAAACTGAACAGCATGGCCATATTATATATAGAACAGGATGTTTTGGACCAAATAGATACTGCAAAAATAATCGATGAATTTTCTCAAGAAAAATCAAGACGTAAAGTTGTATAGCAAAATTTTAAGCCTTTAAGTAAGGTTTTTTTTTAATTCTTTAAAATAAAGTTTAATTTTTTTTAGCCGTAATTTTTTTAGCAATACATTTTATTTTGAGAATTTAAGGTCAGCGAATTTTTTCTCTATTTAAGTTTTTCGACTTCAGCCCAGGGGGCCCCAAACCTTTTACCGCCAGGGGCCTCCAACTAGCTTAATCCGCCTCTGAGGGAGGGCCCGAATGTTCTCCGTTACGCCACTGCCTCTCGGAATTGATTTCCTTGAACTCTTTTTTTACCAAACTCCTCTCAACAAAAGAAACATGCCTGAGGTACTCCAAGTCTGTAGGTCTACTTTATTATTTTTCTTTTTTATCTATTACGCCCCCAAGAACTTCCTTTGAAATCGATTCCTGCAAAACATGTTTTTGCAGAGCTCTGCTCAAAAGAAGGATGTTTGCCAAAGTTCAAGTTGGTATATGTTGTATTAGTTCAAACAAGGATTTTTTTTATCTACAATGCTTCCGTTACCCCACTCTTCCCCGCCCAGTAATCATTTGGAAGTTTATTTCTGCAAAACCAGTTTTTTAGCGGATCTCTATTCAACGAAAGAAACATATCTGTCAAATTTCAAGTCTAATATAGCAAAAATATATACAGTCGAACTTCTATTTAACGAAGCCGCAAAACCCCGAAAAAAGGTTCGTTATGGGGAAAATGTGAAATAAAGATTCGTCTTTTAATATAATTTAGAAACCACATAAAATAAATTTTAAGTCCATAAACCTTATATATAATTATAAAAAAAGTAATTGTAATTTTTGTAAATTAATATCTATTTATTTTATATATCTTACCCATCAAAAAAAATTCTGCATGGAAAACAATAAAAAAACATTGTCTAGAAATACACTGCATTTTCAATTAAAAAATTATTTTACATTAAAATTAATAAATATATATATTAATGATATTTTTTCTAATTTTAAGCCTACAAGTAATTTTATACATACATTATTTTATAACCAGTAATTTTAAGCATTCCTTTCCACACGAGACCCTTAAATTTAATTATTGATAAAACCTGTTAATTGTATTTGAGATTTTTGTTTGAAAAATTACCCCAATTTTATATCTCTGGGTGAGATAGGAACCGGTAACACCAGTTCAAGGTCACATTGATCACTATAAAATGAATAAAAACCGAGAATAATATTAAATTTCCAGAAAAAATTCAAAAAAAAAAGAAAAAAGAATCAATAGAGAAAAAGTTTGTTAAATAGAAAAGGAACGTCGTTATTTGGAGGTTATTTTACGAAGAAAAAATTAAAATATTCTTGGTTCCAAGGAAAAGTTCCCAAAATAGAGGTCCGACTGTATATACATATATACACTGCTAACCACCGTAAATGCAACACCAAGAAAGACAAGAGATAGCACAACAAAATTTATTTTGTAGGTAACATGTTGACCAAATATCAAATGATTAAAATTTATAGACTTTTGTGAAGTGTGGTTCCTGCCAGAATCAGTAGCCAGAGTAGCCGCCATTGTTGGAGATCACCGCTGCCACAAGCCTCGGCATTGATTCAGAGAGACTTTGGATGTGTTCTTGGGGTACAGAAGACCAAGCAACTTCCACACGTTGCCAAAGTTGATCTGGTGTGGCAGCTGGGGGTGTAATCTGGGTCAATCGTTGAGCAACCATGGACCACATGTTTTCTATCGGCGAAAGATCCAGAGAGCGAGCCGGCCAGGGAAGCAATTCAATCTGGTGATTCACGAAGATTTTTTGGACAATGCGTGCCACGTGTGGTCGCGCATTATCCTGTTGAAATATGGCTGTGGCCAAGCCCTGAAGGTAAGGAAGGATAACTGGCTCCAACACCTCGGAGATGTAGCGCTGGCTGTTTAAAGTACCGGCAATGCGTACTAGAGGAGTGCGAGAGTACCAATACCACTCCATACCATAATACCCGGTGCAGGACCAGTGTGGCGATGCATAACGCAGCTGTTCAGCATCCTCTCTCCACGGTGTCTCCAGACTCGAATCCGACCATCGTGGTGTTGCAGACAGATGCGTGACTCGTCAGTAAAGACAACTTCATTCCATTCTGCCGCCCGCATCCTTCTGTCATCGCACCATTGGCGGCGGAGACGCCTGTGGTTCTGCGTCAAGGGTAGACCAAGCAGTGGACGTCTTGCGGACAGACCACTCTGCTGTAAACGATGTCGAATGGTACGCATAGACACTGAATGATGCGTTACTAACTCAATGTGCTGTGCTATGGTTCGTGATGTGACTGAGCGATCCGTCACTGCCATGCGCACAATTTGCCTTTCCTCACGTGAAGTGTTGCACTGAGGTAGATGCGATCGACCACGTCGGTCCGTCGTACCCTCTTGCATCCAACGGTCACATATCCGCATTACAGTTGTTTGGTTTCGTCGAACACAACTACCGATTTCTCTGAAAGATAATCCACAATCTCGGTAGGTCACTATCCTTCCTCTGTCGAACTCGGATACTTGATCAAAAGCTGATCGCTGTTTTCTACGAGACATAACTGATCGTTTTTTGAAAAAACCACAAGAAGAACACAATTGCCGAACTTGAAATCGCCGAAATCTCCAAGCCTTAAATAGCGCTTTGAGGTGGCGCCACAGGTGTGTGTGATGTGTGTCTGCGCTGAAACTCTAATGATTTGAATATCTCACCTCCGCTAATGCACGTTGTAAATTTCATGTTATTTGCGTGCTTCCCTTCAGGGTGTTGCATTTACGGTGGCCAGCAGTGTATATAGAGAGAGACATACATTGGAGCGATGTTCAAAATAGCTATTTCTTATTCTAAATTACTATTAGTTTTTGCTCCAAAAATATCCCTCTAAAACTTAGTTATATTGATCAAAGTTTTAGATAATTTTACAAATAGATTTACTAAGCTAAAAAAGTTTAAAGTCGGTTATAAATAAAAACTAGTCGAGAATGTTATATAAAAATCTAGTCTGTAAAAAAGTTTAAGAATTTTATGTTTGCTATTTTTGAAAACTGAAGTTGATAGGAAATAAAAAAGGCTCTAGTAAAATAATCAAATATTTACAGACACATTAAAATTCATGTGTTACGCTTATCAATATAAATATCTTATTCAAATTTATGATATTCAGAAAACTAAAGAACAGTGTAAAATCTGAACTAAAACACATTTTTAGTTCTGAAAAATTAAAAAGAAACACTTTAAAAAGAACAAAAAATTAGTACTCGGGTAATAAATCTCAAAAAAGAAGTTCTAATTGAATAGGTTCTTCAATTAATGGCAACAACTAAAAAACCGGAAAAAGTTCCAAGGAAAAATAATCGTCTGAAGAGACAGCGATTAATGAGATAAAAGAACTATTTATCTTCAATCAATAAAGGAGATAAATATCATATAGAGAATAAAATGAACACGCTTTAACTGCCTGAGAACAAAAAAGTTCTTTGAAAGGAACGTTTGAAAAGAAACTAATGAGAACTTCAGTTTTTATTCAAGACACATAAATTGATTTGAAATCTTAGTATTTAAGCCATTTCTTTTTAACTAGGTAATTCATTAACATCGAAGAGTTAATTTCGGTATCAAAACATGTTATGTCACGCTCTTTTTTTAAAAAAAAAATAATTAGTATTTGTAAAACGAGGCAAGACAAATATATTTAATTAGTAGACTTTAATTGCGTATAAAAATATCGTGAATTACTGCATGTTAAAAACACAATATAAAATGAAGCTTAAGGTATCTGTACACCTTCGAAGAAAATTTTTTGAGAAACTGTAATATTTTTTTTTTGCTATTAAAATATTTTTTACTGATGGAAATATAACTCCAAACTAAGAAAAATACATTTAATATTTTACTTATAGCACAAAAAAAGTTTTTAGGGAGAAAAACATAGTGAAAATATTAATTAAATTGATTATTAGAATAACGCACATAACTCAAACGTATATATAAACAAAAATATTACTTTTCTGTAAATTTCATGTTGATCATCATAATAATTTTTAGGGCTGGTACTATTTTTCTGAATCAAGGTTCGAGTAAAAGAGCATTGAAAAATCACTAAAAAATTATTACGAGACATGATATAAACCTTAGTTACTAAAAACATATCAACTTTATAATCATGGAAATGTGGTAGGGGTTCTTTAAATCTATAAAATAAATGTACTTGTAAAATTTAAAGTAATTTGGTTCACAACTTTTTCTGATATTTACGTTGTCAGATGCCAATGCGTTAAAAAAAAATGCATTTTGAGATAAATCAGAAATAAACTTTAAACTGCAATTTTTAATATCAAACCCAATTAGATATACTTAAAATGCCCCTGATTTATAAATAACACCCTCTTTCCTCTCTAAAACATTGACCCCCCCCCTTGTAGCTCTTAAAACTTTTCTATGCTACTTTACATTAGGTGTTGAATGGCATTCTGCATCGTTAATTCTATTAACGTATGATTTTAAAGTAAAATAACCAGGAGTTACATTAAGTTTTTTAAAAATGTCAACACAACCCTTGTACCCATCATTAAATTGTATAACAGCATCCAATGCACCAAATTTTAAAGTTTTGAGGCACACGAAAACTTCTTTTGGTACTTTCTGCCATATAAATGCCATTAAAACACTCATTTGAGTTATGCGTTTTGCCATGCAGGCATTTAGTAAGTAGTTCTTAGATGCATAATTCTAAATATGTAGGCTAATACTTCATTGTATAAACCTTTATATTTTTTTTGGCTTTTGGCCACAAGATAGTGCTCGCTGGTAGTAGCACCAACTATCTTTTCCCGATGAAACGCTGTGCATGCATGGGTTTCTCGACACTTAATGAGCAATGAAACAGGGCCGCAATAACATTTTGTTGAAGACCGGAGAGGTGTCCAACATTGCTACGATCAGCAATCCCATAATAGTTTTGCAATCAAGCAGTAAAAGAGTCGGTGAGTTTGCCTTTACCAGGCAGATTTTATTTTTTGACTTTTGTTTGCGCAATCTCGCACCTACTCTATTATGAACATGACCGATGCATTCATATTTTATGACGCTATCTTTCCCATAAGTATATTTGACACTGATAAAGCCCTTAGAATCCCCGTCACCAAAACAGTGTGCATGTTTAAGGCCTCGTTTCACAATAGAATGTTGAAAGATTACAGTAGCACCAACAGTTTCCATTTCTAATGCAGAACCTTGAAAAATTGCTATGGCATACGGGATCTGCTGCAAAAGTTTCCGACTCAATGCTTTTAAGCATTTTAGAAATATTTCCTCAGGTGGGACAATATGACGACATAATTTCAATGTCCCCTACTTTACCAGTGTTAACTAAAGTAAAATAAAAGCTGCGACACACCCATTCATAGAAGTGTACGCTGCCACGTTCTATCAACTGAAACACCACATTAAACTATTTTATTTTTAGAAGGATGTAGAACTAACAGTTCAGAAGCTGCATTTGCATTGATAATTCACTAACTTTTAAAATCACAGACATGAGTTCGCTCTCATGATCAGTGTACACAGTTTTACTGAGCCTGGGTAAATTTAACGTACCACATAATTTCAACCCACCAGAAAAACCGTTACCAATTTGTCTCATACCATAAAAAAATCTTGTATTTACTTCAGGACAGCTTAAAGTTTTCTTTGAACTAGAAAACCCTGGGTAAAATACACAATGTTTAGACCTAATAACAAAATTTGAGTACAAACCATATCTAAAATTCTCAGAAAGCAGCAAAACTTCTTGAAAACATCTTGGGCAACAAAGTTGTAAAATTTTTTTTAAAAGGACTTCTATGTCCATAGTTATGTTACTGGTAAGTGGTTTACTTTCATTTTCTGCTATTTCTTCATCAAAAAAGCATGCATTTTAATCTTCGAGGAACTAGCATTGGTAGATGTTGAGCTGCAATTTTTGAAATTTTTATTACTAAATCCATTCACACGAAATTGACACTTTCTATTTGCACTTATTCTACGTTTAGTGTTACCATTTTAAATAAAAAAATTAAAGTTTTCAGCAGTAAAAAAGGATTAAACAGAAACTTATAAAGAGCTGCGCAATGGCAAGCAAATGTAAACAAACAATAACACACTCTCTTTTCCTGCCAGATTCTGGATAAAAATATTAGTAAAAACCTGTTGTCAATTATATTTTTGGAGATTCTGAAAACTCAAATTCATATTTTAAAGTATATAAATTTCCTACTATTGCATATTTAAACCAAACTTTGAAAAATAAAAATGTAAACAAACATTTTTTTCAACTTCCGGAATGCAGACTTCTACTTCCGGTTTCAAAAAGTAGCTACCGAGTAAAATTCAAATCCCCATAACTTAGGTTCTAAATAAGATAGAAATAAAATTTAAGCACCATTTTAAAGCACCATTCCATTATTTTTTAAGCACCATTAAGCAAGAAAAAAGCTCAAATTTTAAAATAGCATCAAAAATCGAAAATTTTGGCGAAAATGACGTTTTGAAGGTGTACGGATACCTTAAGAAGTATTTGAGGATGAAACTTTAAAAAAATCTACAAAGATAAAGGAGTAAAGCGATTTCACTCATAAAATATCCGTAAATATTGCATCTACAGAAATGAAGTATGGTATGCATGTTTCTTTTGTTGAGCAGATCCATTAAGAACGGGTTTTGAAAATATCGACTCTCAAGGGGAATCGTTAAAGAGGGCGTAAAAGATAAAAATTCTACATTTTGAGCTATTAGACCGACAGACATGAAATTTGGTGAGTGTGTTTCCTTTTTTGAATAAAATTCGCTAAGAACGGGTTTTTGCGTTTATCTACACTCAAGGAGGGAGGGGGGGGGCTGCGATGGGTTAAGAAGGCGTTATAGATAAAATTCTCTTTTTCAACTATTAATCCTACAGTCTTGAAATTAGGTAAATAAGCTCTCTTTATTGTGTAGCGATCCGTTATAAAGGGTTTTGCAGGAATGAACTCCCAAGGAAGGGGGACGGTTAAGAGAACGTATAATTAAAAAAATTAATTCCCATTTTTGAACAATCAAACCTACTTACTCGGAATTTGGCATGCAAGTTTTTTTTGTCAAGAATTGGGTTTTTTTTTAATTGCGACTTCCAAAGGGTGTTTTCAGCGGTCAAGGGGAGGGGGGGGGAGGCTTTACACATTAAAATTCCCGTTTTTAGAGTATTAGACGAACAGAAATAAGAAATTAAAAAGCAAGTCTGTTTATTTCGTTGAGTAGAGATTAGTTACAAAATAAATTTTAGCGTAAATTAACTTTGGAAAGGGGGGGGGAGGGGCGTAAAAATAGTTAAACCTCCGTTTTTAAAGAGACATGGTACGATTTACGCAAACATTTTTAATTTAAGGATTTTCAAAAAAAATTTTGATTGCCTCCTATGTGTGTATACTATATAAAACAGATTTTGTGCTCAAAATTTCATAAAAGGTTAGCCATTTAATTTTTTAAGGGAAAATTTTTGAAGTAATTTTAAAATGCTACTCCTCCTACAAAAATTTACGTATTTAATTTTTATTATTTAATTTTATTTAAAAATTCACAAGTTCGTCAAACTATATATAACAAAAGTTGGTATGGGTTTTGCGATAACATTATTGGTATTCGTACAATACTTCTTTTTATGAATGCTTATTGAAAATTCCTTAAAAAATGTACAAATTTTGAGTTCAATCATTTTTTAAAAAAAAAATAAGTATTGCTTTAATTCAAAAACGCATTGCAAATTTTGTTACATGTACTATTAACAATAGGTAAAAAAAAATTCAAAGCGTTAGGCACAATAGAAAAAAAGCTTCAGCATTTTAAATGAAGGCAAATTAGTTATTTTATCTTCCTGAGATAAGTAAGTTAAAGTTTTGATTTGCCATAGGGACGTGAATAAAAACGAAAGTAAAGGCTATCACAATTCTGCGTGTTTTAAGTTTAGAGCTTTCAAATTTTGTGAGGTTATAGAAAAGTATATAAGGAATAATTTAGGCTAAAAAAATTAGATTTGATTTTTTGATCGATTTTTGTCATTTGAATCGTACTGTGTCACCTTAAAATTCAATTTCAGTCCTTTTTTGAACGAAGAGGCGAGTACTATAAGAATGCTTTTTAATATAATAATGACGCTAGCAGTCAGGGATCAGATATAAATAATTTATTAACAGTATATATTCTTTTTTAAATAAAAGTTTTATTCACTAAATTAACTTAAAAATTTAATTTCCGTAAAATTCGGCGTGTAATGTGCACCTATACTTCTTTAAGCAGCAGTTTTTAATTGTTAGGTATACTCGCCGAATAACGCGCCTCCCCCCTTTTTTTTCTACGAAGAAACCCGAAATGATCGTAAAAAATGCTCTTATGTTTTGAAGTCATTTATTTGAGGTATTTTGCAAGAAGATATTGAAAACAAAAATATTATACTTCTAGAAATACAACTTTTTAAGTTCATTAGGTATGTCATTTCATTTAAATAAACAGTATTTCGGAATATGTTAAAGTCCAATTTTTTTCCCTGTGCTCATCTTTTTTTAAAATTTAAAGCTATAACTTTTATCCCCGGCGTATAACACGCACTTTTAACACAAAAAATAAGATCAAAATTTACGGTAATTCAAATGTTTTCTTACATGTGACAAAAAAAAAAAAAAAAAAAACGCAATAAAAGCAACTTAATTGATCAATAATTTTAACAAATGAAATAAAAATATTTATAGGATAATTTCCAAACTAAACGTTAACGAAAACTGCTCGCTAATTAGTAATCAAAATATTGTTCGTAGGAAATCCTCGCTCTTTACCTCTGCTTGTTTCATTTCAACAAGCGCTTTAACATTAGCTCCCATCCATAACGAAAATGGTTAGCTTGTAAATTTAATAGAAGATAAATTGTAATTAATGAACAAATTCTTTGGAATCCTTCAGTATAAATTATCGATTTTGCAGATAAGTTGAAGATGTTTTTGAGAAACAGCGGGGGATGTACGGCGTATATTTATTAATTGAACTTAATTGATGCCGTTTCTAATTGCCAAATAAGTTATCTTCTCTACAAATTAAGTTAACCGTAGCAATGATTTACTTCAGAGAATTAAACATGAGTTGAGTCAATGTTATAATTAAACGTGAATAATGATAATTGTCTTATTTCTAAATGAGGGATGTTGAATTGGGATTTAAATAATTTCAAATATAATTCATGGTCATATATTATTTGCATTTTTATTTATTGCCCTATTACAATTTCTATATAGATAATACAACGAAATTCATTCATTATTTCTCTATCTTACATATTTAAATTAAATATGAAAAAAGGGCCAAATTATATATGAAAGCGCATTGCCATAAAGCAGTGGTATTCAAACTTTTTCAACTCATGGAACCCCTAGAACTTGAAGGTGCTTTTGTGGAACTCCTAAAACTTGAAAGTGTTTTCGTGGAACCCCATTAAATACACGTACTTCGATGAATATATCTCAAATAATATTTAATGTAGATCAACTTTGTTATAGGTACTTTATGTAAATACAATTTTAAAAAAAGGTATTGCATTTATTATTGCATTCTAATCTAATTTTTTAAATAAAATTTACTCATTAGTAATAGAAATTTGTGATTTAAGTGACACCTATTCATACATTATATTTACTAACTGGGATTAGGCTTGCTTTTTTCACACAAACTGTTGAAGTCTAGGTTTATTGAGATTAAATGCAATCACATTACATATTCCGAGTTTAATTTGTTTTTATAATTAGTTTTTGTGTAGCCACTTAAGTTGAGAAATATATCTCACTTAAACAATGTTCTGAATTATATTTAAATATTATAGCTGTGTGAAACATCCCGTGTATTTTGAATAAATTTGCAAATAAAATTTAGAAGCTGTTCTTGCTTAAATTTAGATTTTAACATCAACTTTGTTTATATGTTTTTCCCTTTGTTTCATTATAGGTATAGTTTCCCACAAATGCTAAAAGGTGAGTTTTCCATTAGAAAACTATTTAGTTTTGCAAGACATTGTGCTAACTAACGAGTATAAAATTATCTCGTGGAAGCCAGTAGTAAACAAATAGAATATTCACAATCCGGTAGGAAGTGTATATAGTATAAAATGATAACATATTTTAATATTTTTTATTATATAAGAAAAGTTTAAAAAGCGTTGAAAATAAAGCATATATAAATAAAAAATTTTCAGTTTTAATGGAAAAAGGGGATGAGCTTTATATACTTGGAACTATACAAACTTCACGGAGAACGTGAATCCATTTTGCATACATATTTATTTGTTCTCGATTTTGTTATTGTGACCCGTGGAAGCCCAAGGTTCCATGGAGAACAGTTTGAAGACCACTGCCATAAAGTACGATACCAAAATTTCGGTTATCTTAGCTTCTCTAAGCTTATAAGCAAGGACTCATAGGTTTGGGTCCTGATTCCAGTAAAGACCATCGTGAAGAATAACAGATGCTGCTGTGCTGAAATTTAAACTAATTTTCAATTGGAGTGGGTGTGGAAGTTGGGAGACTGAAGAATTATCCTCGTCATTTAAATGTAGAAAGTAGCGAAGTCCATTGCTAAAGCATGATGTAATGTTGATGGTGATGACCATGATGTTGAAGTCATAGTCACAAAGTGGGTAGGAATCTGAATCTATCATTCCTATCCTATACAAGTTCCTCTATAAATAGCCATGATTAGTCGTATATATAAAACAGACCACGCTGACTGCTCTGGGCAAGGAAATGGAAATTCTTCTTGCCAACTTATTCAAAAGGGAGTGCCATTTCTTTCTCGAAACCCTTGCCGGGACGCTTGTGTACTGCGACGCCGGGTTCTGATAAGGGCAGCGCTGTTGAATTCGCTGCTGAGGCCGTGGATTTCTCCTGACGAAGGCAGCTTTAAAATAAGGTGGGAAATGCTGGGGCGCAGGTACTGGCAAGGCTGTAGGAATACAGAAGCTTGTAGCAAAGTCTCTGCGTGTCAGTGTTGGTGTCTCTGAGTCTTTCCTAGCGATTCGAGAGTATCTTTCAAGGTGGAATACGTCCCACCCACGAAAGTGACACGTGATGTAGAGTCACTTCTGTTTGGACCTATTCGGGAAAACCATTCTACCATTGGTCCAAGTCCCCCACACGCGTTGTACCTTGAAGCCGGTGGTTGGCGTGGGAACTGCGCCGGTCACCTTACTGTCGACGAGATCAAGGGAGGTTGGCTTCCCTTAGGATATCAGCGCCGGGGTGTCCAGTCCGGAATACTTTCACCCGCGAAACTGCTTGACCATTGAGACGTCACTCGTTCCCAACGGGAAATGGGTCCTTTGGTGAACACCGCCGCACCCTCACACTACGTAGTGTCCCAGGATCACTGGGACACACTTTAAGGGGGAGGTAGGACACATCACAAGGAATCATATTTGCATAGCAACCCATGGTCTGAAATGTCTTCGTTCGGCACTAGGTGGCGTTGTTCACAAGAGCAATTAGGAAACAGACATGCATTACCGCAGACATTTGTGCTGTCATCGCCCGCAGAGCAGTATGGAAAGTTTTATAAACACCAAGTTGTCAGTATGCATCTGATTTACGAATTGGTAGAAGGAAATGCACGAGCAGCAAAAAGATTGTATCGCGATAGGTACCCCAGAGAAATACACCGGATGTTTGCTAATTTGCATCACAATTTGTGTGAATATGAATCATTACGAGGTAATAGGCACGAGTGACTCGAACTTCCAACATGGATTCCTTCAAACGGTATCCAACACATTTTGTTCCATGCAAAATGTGTTGGACAATGTGGCCAGTTGAATGCGTTGCCCGCCCTCATTATACCTATAACCCCGGAATGATCCACATTCACAAAAGTTGTTATGCAAATCAGCAAAAATCCGGCGTTTCTCTGTGGGTACTTTTCGCGATACAATCTTTACGCTGCTCGTGTATTTCCCTCAGCCAAGTCATAAATCAGGTGCATATCTGTCAACTTGGTGTTTGTTAAAGGTTCCATACTCCTCTGCGGGCGATGATTGCGGTAATGTATGTCTGTCTTCTAATTGTTCTTGTGAACAACGTCACCTAGAGCCGAACGAAGACGTTTCTGACCATGGATTGTTTTGCAAATCTGAATCCCTGTGATGTCCTGAATCTCAATTCTTAAAATTTGTCTCAATGATCCTGGGACACCCTGTATGCAGGCTGGAACAGGTTTGATTAAAAAAGCAGGATATACTACACTCAGTGGCGCACATAAGGGGAGTATCCTAGGGCTCCGGACCCACCTCCACCCCAAAGCCCTTTAGTTTTTTTTCGATTGATGATAATCCTATATATATAACGTAAAATTTTATATTAAGTACTTGTAATTAACAATTTATTTTATTAACTTATGCTAATTATTAATTCAATAATTTATTTTTTACTGTTTTTCGTTAACAAAATCCACAAAATCAGAAGAATCAATTGGTGTTGTCTTGAGATATGATACGAGTTGGGGGACATTGGGCCATGGACTATCCCCCCCCCCCAAAGTTTTTGTGCGCGTTACTGATTACGCTTTATATGCGCAAAAACAAAGGAGGATCTGGTAACGTCATTTCAGATTCATTCTTGACCAACATATCTACCCTCTCATTTCTATATACTTCGATCCACTGTAATGCAATACGGCTCTTTATATTCAACAATTTAACATTAAATACCCAACGAAGTATTTCTTAGTCACAAAAATTAAAGACGTTTGAAACAATCAGCACAGGAGAAGCTACATAATATTCTACTATACCTCGTAGATGTATTTTCCTTGTAGTACACTGAATAGGCTATGATTTCTCCATGCGTTTTGACAGGCTGCGTCCACGACAGCGTGACGAATCTAGTGGATACGATGACCGCTTTCACGTCAACGGGTGCAGTAGGAACGTCCTTACTGTGCGTCTGGTCACCTGTGGATGAGTCGGGCGTTGGAGAAGGAGTGGCTATAGACAGTTAGGAGGCAATGTGCAAGAAGCAGTTTTATTGGTTAAGGTGCAAAGGATGGATCGCGATTGGATGTTAATGAAGAGAAAATAACAGTTAAAGTTGTAGTTAGAAGATTAAGTTTTCAAGCAAGAAAAAAGGATTGATAAGATAGAAAATGGATTTGCAAAAGCATTTATTTAATTTTGCGAAGAGAATTAGTTAAAGCAAAAGGAAAATAAAAAATAATAAATTAATAATGTAAATAAATACTGTATAATTTAAAAACAAAAAGCAATATTGAATAATTTAAACATAAAATAAAAAAATAATATTTTGTGCATGAAATTAAAAACATTGCATAAATAATTCCACATAAAAATGAAAAATTTGTAGTTTGTTAAATAAATCAGCACTTTAATACACATAAACACTTATTTTCTTAAAACTCATTAGGAGAAACTTTTTATTTTATTTATTAATACAACTAAATGCTATTATTATATAAATAAATTACATAAATTGAAGGAAAAAAAAACAATACAAAAATATGAATTCCTGAAATTTGAAAACAAAAATATTCGTACATGCATATAACAATACATTAAAGGCATCAAACGTCTGGATGAGTTGCACAATTAAGTAAACAAAACTATATATTCTAAAAATTTTGAGATCAAACATTTTTAAGACAATTTTCCTCAATTTAATTCCATTAAATTCAAAATATTCCTTATTTTTATACTGGCGTTTTTAATTTAAAATAACGGGAGATGGGGCGACTAAATATACCGTCGCGTAACCCTATTTAGATTTAAGTCTACTTTACTTGCCTTTACTATACGTACGCAGGAAAACAACATTTACAGTCTCTGAAGATTCAAAAAGTATGTTTACAAGGTGACAAATATTTCTATATCATTTTCATTTGTTTCGAATCAAATTAATTTGCATTGAAGACGCTAAAATAGATAGATCTTTCAATCGTGGAAAAAAATTTCGCTTTTGAGAATTCATTGGTTCTATGAATTAAATTGTGGAATTAGAATAGTTCAATAATAGAACAGTCAGAGAGAGTCAAATTGTTTGTGAAATTATCACTTAAACTATCAAGAAAATTTTACTAATCCCACAGACATTCACATTAAAATAATACACAAAATTATATTTAACTTTTGTACAATTTGCTTTTTGTATTTAATCTTAACAGAAAAACAAGTATTCGGGGATTTATATATTAATGTTCAATCTTATTTTGGTTCAAAACTATATTTATTCAGAAATTTCCAATAAGAGATGAATCTAAGTCGATAATTCATTTAAAAAATTGTCATGAGAAGAAAAAAATTATTGGGTTATCAGTTATGTCAATGTTTATTGATTTAGAAAATTAGAAATTATATTCATTGTATACCCATCTGGAAGAACATTACTTCAAATGATATTCAACGAATAGTTCTTTAATTTGTACAATGTTCTAAAAAATGGCTTTAACACAACTTGGTTGTGTGTCTATTTGCAAACTTTGGTATAATGAACAAAATGAAAACAGCACCATCTATGGTTACAAATATAATTTAAATTCAAAGTAAATTTTGAATTCATTTGTCTCATTTCAAATGCTGTTCCATTAAACATTTTTGCTTTTAAGCACAAGGAAAGTTCTTAAAATTCTTTTGTAAGGATTCATTACATAATTATTAGAAAAAGACAAAGAAAAATATTTTAGGTTTGTTCAGTATTCAAACATTTCTTCTAATATATTCTTTTGGTGCTTACATATTACACCGATGACCAATTTTGTCAAATCAAAAGACGTCGTCAACTGCTAGATACGTAGCCAATAGTGGAAACCTTTCCACACATGTTCCAACACAATAATAACAATACCGAAGACAGTAGGTGGCAACATTTTTTAATTTGGAGATATCGGTCGGCCTTGCACAAAATGATGTCTTAACAATTCCCAATTTAAAATTGAAGAATGTAGTTTTGAAATTGTTGATAGAGTTTCACTTATTTAGGTTCGGAAATTAAAAATAGAAACGATTGCACTACTGAAATCCAAAAGAGAATTACTATGGCTAATAGATATATACGAAAATATACGAAATACGAAAATATATGAAATCAAATTTAACCAAAAGAAAAACAAAAGGTTCTATTGTATAAAAGTCTTCTAAGATCAGTATTAACTTATGCATTTGAAACTTGGTCCATGTCTTGAACAGATGATAAGTATCTACGAAAGGAAGATTTTAAGATTTATTTTTGGAGGAATTCAGGAAAATGGAACGTGGCGAAGAAGATGAAATTTCAAGCTCTATCAATTACATATAAAGAATCTGACATTATCAACTTCATCAAAATACAACGAATTAAATGGGCAGGTCACGTTGTCAGAACGAAAGATCGCGCCACTAAAAAAAGTCTTCAATGCTCAAACAAATGGCACATGAAAAAAGGGCAGGTCAAACCTTAGATGGATTGATGACTAAGAAAAAGGTCTCCTAGTAGAAATTGAAGGACAATAGCAGAGGAAAAAGGCTGGCCTGGAAAAGACCTTGAGAAGGCCAAGGCCCCCCCCCTGGGTTGTCGAGCCAGTGGGGAAGGAAATCGGTCGGCGGTGTAATACGCAAGTACCACTCTCATTTGCACAATCCTCATATTATAAACTCTAAAATTTGCATTCCAAGATAGCCAAAGAATTATCTAATTTTAAATAAGATTTTTAAACTATCTATTAAAATAAGCATCAGAAGAATCCATTACCTGGTTGAAGAAGCAAAAGCTGAGCAGTAGATTGAATAGCTCCAGCAGGATTGGTTGCAAAACATTGGTACACGCCAGCATCAGACCTCACAAGACCTAATACACGAAGACTGTAGCCATTTACCAGTTTGAAATATTCACTCTGGATAATGGCATCCCCATTTTTCAGCCAATGAACTTTAGGTTCTGGTTTCCCATACACTTCACATTCAAGAACTACATCTTCTTTTTCATAAGCATAGACAGTCTTAGGTTTTTTGACGAATCTAGGTGGTACTGAAAGAAACAATTGATAATATTTCGATTTGTTACTGGGTAGAATCGAAAATATTGAAAATGGAGTAAATAATTGTCTGGTGTTACCTTGGATTTCGAGGGTAGCGCTTGTGTCTACCGAGTCCACGTGGTTTTCAGCTCGACACATATAGGTACCATCGTCTCCTTCCCTAGCAGGATTAATCATCAAACTTCCCGCTCCAACTATTCGATGTCTACCGTCAGATCCTTCCCTGGTGAGAGATTATTCTTCGTATTAAGCAATTTTTAATGAAATTATAATCAATGCAAATTTGAATACATAGTATTTGGTTAGATCAAATGCAATATTACGAAAATTTAGGGATCAATTTATCATCCATATCTTGAATTAAAAAACAGACAAACTTAGAATTAAATAGTAAACATGATTTTGATGCATTTGTAATAGAATTTTACGATATTACTCAAGGGAACATAGAACGGTTTATTTATATATATATATATATATATATATATGGGCCGTGGGTAGCCTAGTGGTTAGAGCATCGGACTCCAGACCGGAAAGCCTGGGTTCGATGCCCAATGCCACCAAATACCCTACGAGTACACACGGAGAACGTGCTCGTTAAATCAGTGGGTCCGAATGGTGTCGCCATCTATCGTGTTGTACTGAGCAAATTCGTACTGTCACCTTCATGGGGGTCAAAGTTTAAGCTAACGGCAGGAGTAAAATTCTAGCCCTTAGCCGTGATGAATTTCGCGTACCTTGATCTGATGTTACTGTGTCGATCATATATATATATATATAAAATTCTCGTGTCACAGTGTTTGTAACCAAACTCCTCCGAAACAGTGTGGCCGATTCTTATGAAATTTTGTGCGTATATTCAGTAGGTCTGAGAATAGGACGTTAATTATTTTTCATTCCAATACTGTAATTAGTTAAAAAGATATTAATTAAAAACCTTAAAACGCATAATTGTCTTAACCCTACGCGTTATTTCCCCCGCCTAGCGTCGTGAATGAACAGAGGGTGAAATTTTTCAGTATTCTCGACGTTATTTAAACAGCCATCCGATTTTTGTTTTTTAAATCAGACAAAAAATAATTACAGAATCGGAAAGATCATTTTTTTCGCCACGATACAGTATAACTGTTTTTGCAAAATAATAATATTTCTATTTTTTATGATTTTTTTAAAATCGAGTTAAGACCGATGCGTTTTTATGAAAATCTTTTTCTAAATCATTGCGTATGAATTTATTTTCGTGTTATTAAAACGATATTTTGTGTTTAATAAGTTCATGCGTTTTCTTTTTGAATCAATCATTTAAAAAAATAAAATAATTAAAACTTTTTTTCTGTGATTTTTTAAAAAATACTCAAAATTTTAACTCAACATTAAATAACTTCATCATTTATTAAAACCATCGTACGAAACCTTTTTTTACGTTTGTAGAATAATGTTGTCAAACTTTTGTGTGAAGATTGAAAAACTTGCTTAAAAATTACGGATTTTAAAATTTTTTTTGTGATTTTCGTAAAATACCGCTTTGCGATAAGTAATTTAAACAATTTTTTTTGTACATTTTTTATTTAAAAGTACTTTGATTTTGCAATTAATGTGTGAAATTTCAAAACTTTAACGTGAAAGTTAAGGCCTCAAAAAAAAAATGAAAACTTTAAAAAAATTCTCAATTGCGTCGAGGTCATTCACTTTGCGTTAGCTTTCTGTTTGGAAGACGGGAAAGGTTGAGATAGCTTTGAGTCTTTCACTGATGCAGAAAAAGGGGAATTTCTTCATAACATTGCTATTTGCGGCTGGACGCTCATTCATATAACGCATTTCAACCGATAGTTTTTTTTTAATTCTTAAAGATTGATTTTTTGAAGAACAGTGGAATATAAGAAAAATATATCATAAAAAATATAAGGAAATATTCTGAAATATATTTTTATCAAAGATAGTATTATTTTCTTTTTGAATTTTATACTGTAAATGTGTAAATAAAGGCTTTTTACCTTTTTTTTGTAACTTTTTTTTAAATATAACACTCAAAAACAACGTAATAAAGAAATAAACAGTCGTTTCAATAGGTAACGGTAAGAATTTTTGCATTAATTATATTTGTGAAAAATTTAATCGCGTTTTTATTCCGTTATCATTATTTTAAATAAGTTTATTTGCAATACATTTAAATGTATTGCTTTAAATAAATATTTTTTTAAAAATAAAGTAGTATTGTTTTCTGTAAATCATTGACCGAAATTTTTCAATCGTTATGTATGGATTTCTTATAATTATGATAAGTAAACCATCTAAACTAAAAAAGTTCATACTTTTCTCTTTTGAAATCAGTGATTTAATAAATTTATAAATACCAAACATCGTTTATTTCGTCACGATTCGAATTTTTTCCCCTTCAAAACAATAATACTTTGCCTATTTTATGATTCCTTCTAAAATGAATAAATATCGATGCATTTAAATGAATATGATTTTTAAAAAGTTCATTGATCATCTAGAATCAGTAATTTAAAAAATAAAATGCCAAAACTATCTTTTTTTTTTAAGAATTAAAATTTTTTTTATTTTTATTTTTTACAAAATAATGATATTTTGCATATTTTATGATTTTTTTCTAAAATGAATCAATATCGGTGTCGAACATTTAAAAAAATCCATAATTTTACTTCAAAATTTAAAATAGTAGTGAAATTTCGTAATTTGAAAATGTTAAACGAGAAAGCCATGCCACGCACTCACGGGCCATGCGCTCCCATCATACGCGTCACACCCACACAAAAAATCTGGCATCAGAAAGAAAGGAGGAAATTAACATAGGGATTAAGTTATATCCTCGGTAAAAGCCCGTGCAACGCCGGGCAAGCAGCTAGTATATACATATATATATGTTGATTTTATGGTTTTCCCATTTTTGGTTGCTCTTGTGTATATGTATTATACAAAATAGTTTTTGTGCTCAAAACTCCACAAAAAGCTAACCATTTAATTTCTTAAAGAAGGATCTAAGAATTCGTGAAGCCATTTTAAAATGCTACTCCACTTACAATGGTTAATGTACAGGCATGAAATGTGATTCACAAGTACGTCGAAATATGTATAACAAAAGTTGGTACGGGTTTTGTGATAACATAATTGATATTCATGAAATATTTTTTTTATAAATGCTTACTGAAAACTCATTAAAAATGTATAAATTTTAAATTTAGCTATTTTTTTAATAAGATAAATCAGTTCAAACTTTCTATTTGCTATTGGGATGTGAATAAAAACTAACATAAAAGTTATCATTACTCTGAGTTTTTTTAATCTAGAGCTTTCAAATTTTGTGAGATTATAGACAAATATATAAGGAATATTTTAGACAAAAAAAATTGATTTGACTTTTTGACCGTTTTTTTTATGTATGGAATCGTATGTGTGATGTCTCCTTAAGTAAAACTAGTATACAGCTTTGGACGATACAATTTAATTGAGTTGGGGAGTAAGCCTGGTCAAATGTGTAAGTTGACTTAATTTATCTCTACAGACATAGTGCTGCTCATATGTTATTATTGTAAACATACATATGCATTTTAAACTAAATTTTATTGAATATTCATGTGTCAAATTAAAAATAATGGTAGTTAATTTAATTTTAGTCATATTTAATAATTTTGAAATGTATTACATGATCAGAAGAAACGGACAATTAGAATATATTTTTGTCTAAATTTCAGCACTTTACCAACAGAGGATTCCATAGCTGAATTAAATTTGAAGGAACAAAGCAAAAGCATTAGTTGATGCAATGCTTATGAAGCAACAGTATTCAAAATCTAAAATCATATGACTGTTTTATTCTGAGAAACCATAGTTTAGAAGATAAATGAAGACTATTGACGATGGATTTATTGAAATGTAAATTATTTATGTTCTGACATGAAGCAGAGAGTTTAACCTTTTAAAGGCCCTTAAGATATCGACAAAAAGTGAGTCAAGAAATACAGTATTGGAAATTTCAGTATTTCTCAAAAATATTTTGATACATTCATAAAATTATAGTGGCAAAAGTTTACGAAAATATTAATTTTAAATCCAATATGTAAGAAAAATCTCAAATAATTTTCATATTAAAATTTTAAACAAATAAATTTTATGTTTTTTAATTGTTATCCCAATATACGTTTATTGATTAATTAACCAGCGATATTTAAAGATTTTTTTACTATTATACGAAAGTTGCAGCTGCCAGCTTACATATTTAATATATTTTAATGCAACAAATTAAAATGGCATGATTAATTTTCAAGCAATTGAAGAAAAGATAGCTTATCGAATTTAAAACAACTGCCCAATTGATGTCAAAGCAAATATTTTTAGAATTTATACAGATATATTTCAGATTTTATTATTGAATTATTTGGAAATTAATTCACATTAATTTAAATGATTTTTTAACATATTTCATGTAGTTAATTTTTTATAGAAATCTGCTTAGTAAGCAAGAAAGTTTGGCTCCACATATTGATCTTATCAATCACTCGCATCCTTTTCTATGCATTTCCTTCTTCTATGAAATGATAAAGCGGCCGTGTACCCGGTGGGGATGACACACGTGATTTATTACGAGCGCTGCAAGCTCAGCACGCATTATTCTCTTTCTATCAAAAATGTTCTTCGAAGCATTTTTTTTAGAAAATTCTTCGCATGAAAAATGTACAAATATCAGTTTATTATGTTTGTAATCTCCTTAACTTAATAATAATCTTTACCGAACATTGCGAAATTCAAGAATTGCTTAAAATTCATTGAAACAAAAGAGCAATTTAAATATCCTACCATCTAGAACAGAGGTCGCCAAAGTGGTAGTCCGCGAGAAAATTTCGTTGGTCTCCAGAAAAATGTGGAATATATTTACTTATCACGTTAAATTATGTTTTAAGATGCATTGAAACATAATTCAATTCATTGCAATACGTGAAAAGTTATAAAAAAATGCTACTTCATAGAAATGTATAATAGTAAAACTTTTTGATATACTTAAACCATTTTTTAAATGTTTTGTTTTTACAGTTTTTGTTTATTTTATTATGGTTTATTAATAAAGCTTTCATAATTTGGTTACAATTAATAATTTCATTTTATTAACTAGATTCATTTTATGTGTTGTTAGATCACAATTTTTTTATAACTATATTTAACACTCTTAAAAATTAAAAATTCCTATTAGTGGTCCGGGATTTAAATTATGAATTTACTGGTCAAAGAGTTTGGCAACCGCTGATCTAGAACATATAGAAAAAACGAATGATTTATCTTAAAAAGCGTACGAAATGGCATTAATAGTTAACAATTATAACTGAATTTCAGGGTAAAACGTATGGTAGAAACTGATATTCCTTAATAAAACACCTTTCATGAATTATTGCTAAACTAGGAAAGTAAGATTGTACGTCTGTATTGTAAAACAATTGAGTTTAAACATTTCATTCCTTCAGCCATTCATTTAACTAGGAAGATGTTATTTTAATATTCTATTCAATACAAATTATTCGAAAACAAGTGTTCCGTAAGATTTTATTCCGAAATAAAAATTATTACGTTTAAAATAGGAAATAAATGAATACGGAACAAAAAAAAAACCATTGATAATTCTCATAATAAATTATATTCGATAGTATATCGTTTTCAAAATTTTTGGTATAATAATTCCAACAAATCATATAACATTTTATAAATTAAATTCAAAATAATTCTTTTAAAAGTTAGAATTGTGTATCATATTAATTAAATATCTTAAAAATAACCATGTGCGAGATGAACTACTAGAATTGTTTTATAAATCATATAATCTACATAAAAGGACAAATAAGCAGGCTAAAATATTAGATTAATAATGCAAAACAACATTTAAAACAATCATTTAAATTATGCAATTGTTTTAAATTGGTTTGTTTATAAATGTTGAGGTTTTAACAATTAGCATTTTTTTTCGCTGAACAATTTTTTAATTTTCAAAAAGATTCTATCTTCATAGAGAGAATACCAAATAATTAAGCAATTAAACGACGGAACTAGTAAAAGGTGCTCTTCAAATTTCGACAAAAGAGCTAACTAATACGCAGTTGGTCCGTAGGAAAGAAACTAGATAACAATCCTCACACGTAAAATTTGAGGGTAAGGCCAAGATTTGAACTTAAGGATATTAAAATTCCACAGACCTTAAAGCAAGCCCGCCCAGATATCTTGTGATTGTAAGTGTTGTTTCCGTTCCCAAACGGGACTCTAGAGTTAAATAGTTGAAAATATTTCAGGTATAGCCAATTAATTGAAGATGTTCCGTCGTATAGTTTGTGGAGAGGCTTCGTTAAATTCATTCCACACTGAAACTTCAGAGATGGTAAGAAAGATATCTCAAATATATTAACGAGAACACCCATGTTCATGAACATAGTGTCCATGGAGAACAGCCATGTCTATGAACATTTTCAGGCCATGAACATTGTTACAAATGTTCACTGATATTGTATTCCTAAGAATAACTAGCACTTAAACATTGGCGTAGCTAGTCTTGAGTAGGCCCTGCATCAAAATTCCTTGGGGGGTACTTTTTAAAAGCCCCAGTAGCTTGGTGCCCCCGTATCATTGATACGGCTGCTGTAGCTAGGCCCCTGCACTTAAAGTTTAACATCAATTAGCAGATTGTAAGTGCAATAAGCACTGTAATTTTTTTCTTAACACAAGTAATTTTTATTTAAAATATAAATATATTACTCACAACAAAGCCTCCTTTTACCAATACAAGTTGGCCAACCAAGGTACAACTTTTTTTATGCTGGAGGAAAAAAAAGTATTATTTTATAGTTTCATACATACAAAATGTTAGATTTTGGAATCCTCTGTGGCAGTTCATTTTCAATAATCTTGCGGTAATTCTCGATGAAAATATACTGCTTTTGAACATTCAGCATGTTTACCGAACTTTAAGAAATGACAATGATGGTTAACATTAAATTTTGTTATGCATTACTTACTGCAAATCGATGGTGGCTCCATCTTTCAGCCACGTGATCTTGGGTGTAGGATTTCCATTGGCAGCGCAGTCCAGTGTGATACTGTGGGATTCGACAACGAAGTTGCTACGAGGAACAGCAATAAATTGGGGAGCCGATAATTTGCTCACTTCAGCTACGATAAGAAGAAAAATGGCGATAAATGAATTCCAGAGTCTTTATAAATTTTAGTGAATATCTATGAATGTATAAGTGGCACTAGAAATTTAAATTTCATATTTTTTATAACAAGCAATTAGTATTAAAGAAACTGATTGTGTTTGCGATATTCTGCTCGTAAACACAACACACAAATTTTGAAATTACAAAAGCTTCTTATCAAATAATTTCAACAATTTGCATTCTAATAATTACCTTTCTCATAAGTACGCCATTTAAAGTCGGCTTTATGCATATACAGCATTCTAACCCATATCTTAAGCGAAGTTTCATCAAAACTACATCACATTCAAAATTGTTAAAGGCACGCCACAACTCGAAAGTTATGGAATAAAACTCATTTTCTTAAAATAATTTTTTTCCAAAGACATCGACATTATCGGTTTGGTTTTGAAAACTATTTTCCTTTTTAAAAATTTTTGGAATTGTTATATAAGCACCCATAAATATTTCTTAAGTACCACATTTTCTACTCAATAAATCGCTCCTTGTAGTTCCAAAGAAGGACGGGAGATAAAAAAATATAAGGCTAACGCAGTGAAAGCACGCATGGAAATATTTTTAATAGCCATCAAGCAGTAATCTGATCCGAGCACTTTACAGGTTTTAAAGGGAAACTGCCATTAAATGGATATTGAGTAGAATTTGCTGTCGTTAAACTAATGGTATCCATAAAATTTTTTTTGCATTTGCATGGAACATCTAAATCACCAGTGAGATTTACTTATCGATAGAAAAGTTTTGAATAAAATGAATTCCTTACACATAACATTAAATCAATATTGCTACATTTTAAAAATATTTTAAACTTTTCGTTTGAAAATATTTAATGTTTAAATATTACATCGTATAAATTTATTTTCAAAATACTACTCAATTTAATAGACAAATAATTTAAGAAGTACCAGAATTCTTCACACTAATAAAATTAAATGATACTTACGCATTATACTTCGACCAATGTCGTCAAACTAAAAGACGTCTCCAAATGCCGCGATAAACAGCCAATAGTGGAAAACCTCTCCGCCCTTGTTTCAACACAATAATAATAACAATGACAGTATTTGGCAGAATTTTTTGAAAAGGCAACGTCTTTTTGTTTGGCAAAATTGGTCGACGGTACAATACGTAAGTACCACTCTTTTATATAATCCTCAGGTTATAAATTTTTGAAATTATCTTTCTAAATTAATCTAACAGTAGGCCAGCCAAATTAACCAAAGAAATATTTAGAACATTTCTTAATTAAGAAATTTTGGGGAACAGATATTATACTGATTCTAATGCAGAATTTTTTGGAATGGCGTCCAAAAAAAGAACTTGAAATCTACACTATAAAGCAATTTCTGAAACCTAACAAGACTACTGGGTACGTATACACGTCTCAATATACAACAGTACTACAAAAAAATCTGGTTAGCCAGCTGTTTAACTACTTGATGGGCCTTTAATGATGAACATTGTTATTTTGAGCCACGGGTGAATGACATTTGGTATTATTCTCGTCAAATCTCAAGTTACCTTAATGAAGATTTTGAGATTACAATTAAAGATTATATCAGTTCAAATTATCAATAGAATCGAACATCAAATTCACGACTTCTGGTCTCTATTCCAATTACACGTTACAGTGTGTCCCTCTCCCCTCAAAAATAAACCCGTGAAACTTAAAAAAAGCTCTGAAGTAAAACCAAATTATTCTTTGTACCTACCGTAATCTAAACTAACGGTCAATGTTCCACTGGAACTGATTCTGTGCCGTTCTATGTTGGAAGCGTTGCATTTGTATGTGCCGCTGTCCGAAGTCTTGACCTGTTGAATCTCGAGAGCCCCACTGGGGAGTACTGTCATGCGGTCTTTCTCTACCCTCAAGGGGCGATCATCTTTATACCAAGTGATGTCAGCTGGAGGATGACCTTGAATGGAGCAAGGGAAGTATGCCGTTTGTCCAGGGTAAACCGTCAGATCTTGAGGCTGTTCATCGAATCGAGGAAGATCTGTAAAAATATGTCATTGAAGTTATTTTCTGGAAAACTTAATCGATAAAGTACAATTGGTATTTGACAATTGTAGAATATATATTTCATGTTTACTTCTAATTATCATATTTTGATGGCGAAATTTTCACACATACATTTGGAAATATTTCCAAATTATTGAAGATAAGTCAAATAATGTTACAAAACTTTAAATTTGTGTTCATATTTAAGAACCAGCATTTCAGGAAGTAAGGTTTACAGATATGGGAACAATACATATGCCATATTTAAAGGAGCAAAATATATATATACGAGCGCTATAATGAACTAGTACAATTTACACGAATGTCGATAAAAAGTAAAGTCACTGTGTTAAGTTTCAGCTGGTTATACTATTCGACACAGCTAATGCTAGTGCTAAATCCAAACAAAACTGACTACAGAAAAATCGTTCTTTTAAAATCATTTGTCTAATCTTTTAGATTATTAAAAAAAATTAACATTGTGAAACACCCACGCTTGTTGTTTTCTCTGCGGTAGTACTTTCTTAGTGGGAAATAGAGTTTTACAGGCAAAGTTCGCTTCCCAGCGTGAACTAGAAAAATAAGAGTTTGGCAAACGTGGAAGATGTACTCAGGGTTTCAGATTGGTGACATTATCCCTGTTGGCAATATTTTGGCGAAACACGATATCACCAAGGAAAAATCGAGAAGTCTTTGGGATCGCTTCTTCTGGAAATTGCCATGATGGTATATCAATGATATTTGAGACAATGGTCACACACAACACAAGTCATTGAGTTCAGAGTGTGCTTGTGTGTTGACTGCCAATGAGACAAGACTATCTGTACGACTTCCAGCTAGTGGAATTGTTCGAAAGAGCCGTTTCTGGAGCGCTATAACGAGTGCATTTTCCATTACTGTAAATAATCCGTTATATTTCTTTGTGCAAATACGTCAATTTGTATTCGTGTGGTCATTGTTCGTCCATGTGCATTAATAAATTTTATTATTCAATTAGTTGGAGTCATCGGCTGCTTCCCTCCCAAGCAAATCTGCAACAATAGCTTCCGATTTCTGATGGTGGGACTAATCCCCATCTAGTCTAGTAAAAATAGACCAGATCCATGAGCCCATAAATCTGCACAAAGTCTAAGAACAACAGGGGGAAGCAACAGCCTCCTCACAGGAAAACCCCAGACATTGCAGAATGTGCTGAGGGAAAAAGAAATGATCTCACATTTGGTGCAAATTGGGAAGCTTCTTTTACCACCTTCAAAATTCATGTACCTCAGGTGCCCGAAATCGAGAAAATGCCATCTGATAAGATCTGGAATGATACGACGGATCCAGGATGTCTTTGAAAGTACCATGGGTGTACAGGAGAGACAACCCAGGTTCTACATATTAATTCTTTAGCCCTGAAGTAGATCTCGGTCAACGTAAACACCATGGGGTCTTCCGGATTCGCAGGATCGCTGACAGTCAATCCGTTCGTCAGACCTTCGCAAAGTCATCCGTTCCTGGGCAGGCCTACATGAGAAAGGGCCCACTGTAGATGGATAGGGTGCAGATCTGAAAGCTGTTTAAAAAGATGTAGAATACTCCTGCTGGTGCTATCACCGATAGATGGCCAATTTTATAAATGTTCGATGTCCGATTTCTTCAACAACTCTATGTCTGTAGATACTAAATTATTTTAGAAATACTCAAGTTTTCCGCTAAATCTACCCAACTCTTAATTAGCGAAACATATTAAAATTAAATTGATTAAACAGCATTTTAAACAAAAATATATTATAATTTATATATAAGTTCTATGTAATTGAACCAAAACTAAGGAATATGAATGAAATATTCATAACTAATTATTCTGATTTAAATTCAGCTGGAAGACGGTTCGAAACCTTATAAATTCAGCTGAATACCTAAAAACAATTATACCTTTTGATTCTTACTGTACTGTTAACGAAAGAAAGTGGTCTTAATGGAAAATATTGCTATATTTCTACCAACAAAATTCACCAGATGATGTCCTTAATAAGTTAAAATCATGAGGACATAAGAATAATGGAAAAATGAATTTTTTCTTTGAATTTTGGAAATTTATAACAGTATTTGAAAAGATTTTTAGATGAACAAAGACAATTGACTTACTAGCAATCTGGAGCTTTGCAGGCCTACTCACGATTGTTCCAACATCTTTAAAGGTGGCAGCACACTGGTATGATCCTTCGTCAGGTCTTTCATTCCGTGTGTGATGCACCTGACTGATAAACAGCGAGCCATTACTAAAGATGGATCTAGGAAAAAACAAGTAAAAAATTTTTTTAAAGTCAATTCCTACTTAGGGCAATAAAGAAAATTTTTATTTCAGCTAATTTCAATTAATATTTGAAAAAACTGTATCAACATCAAGTGCCCTCCACCACAAGTTTACGAAAAAAGCCAAGAAAAATTTCGTTAGAAAAACCTACTGGCTCCATTCGTTGCAGAAAGTTCTAAATTCGTCAGAAATAACGCAGACTGAATTAAAATTTTTATTTTTAAAAAATAAAATTTAATGAATGAATTAATATTTGAAAAAACTGTATTAACACCAAGTGTCGTCCACTACAAGTTTAAAATGGACTTGAATAGATGAATAAAAAGTATTTTATTAACGATTGGAAATTTGAACAAGATGACTATTCTAATTCAAATGAATAACAATTAAAATCAAGATTGAAATTAATTGTACGTTATCTAAGTTATTATTGTACGTTACGTAATGCGGTCGGTTCCTGCTTCCATCTGAAACCCCTTGTCTACCCGCAGGCCCAGCTAGGTGTGTGGGAGAAACTGAATAATCAACAGGCATGATTTCACACTATTTTATTGTTACCAAAATATCAATCAGACACAATCACAATCTAATTAAGATAAATAATCAAATAGTAGAGTACGGAGGTGAGATTCAATAACATGGGGATACTACTACGGACCCTGAACTGAATAGCTTAAACACGCTCAATATAAACTACGTCGCACACTAATAAGCTAACTTCTAATTAAACAAGGTTCACGATACCTGTACTTTTATGAAGCGGATCCTACACTTGAGTCTTGCAGGAGATCTTTATCTGGAATTAATCACTGTCGTTTAATCCAGATAAAAATCTCATGCATGATCCTGAAGGATCACACCACTCTCCGTAATCCTTTACATGGACAAACTCCAAATTCTCTTAATAATTCCACGATCTTTCAATCTTCAACTAACAAACTAACTCGCCAACTCACTTGTCAACTCCTAGCTAACTCCAACTTGGCAACTCCTCAAACTCGCGAAAACAGAATTTATATAATATACTTCATTTGCATAATCACGCTTTCTCACTCGGCGAAAGATGGTTGAAATAAATATTTTTCTAAAAGTGTCATGAAGGGATTAGTAGAACCGCGTATAGATCCGTCACAATCTCACTAAACGTATAGGAAAGATGGCGAATTTATGAAAAAATTATCTGTGCGTGAGTCAGCCTCACATTGATGTCTCACTATGAAGTTGCTACAGGGCTATTGGCGACGGACCTCGTAATTTTGAGCCATAGTCAAGCGACGAGGACGATACTTGAGCTGGCACCCCTTCTCCAAACTTCTACAATACACCTCACAAATGGGAGGAGGTTTGAGCCTCGACAGATTTAACCTGAATACATGGTGGGTCTTCAGCGGCACAAGGCTCGCGCTCATGACACGCCAGCTACGAGTGCATGACTTTGATCACTAGGCTACCACGGCCACACTAAGTAACACAAATTCAAATCAGTATTGAGACCCATTTTACGTTATTTAACTAGGAAAAAGGATGGCCAGTTTATAAAAAAATGGTCTGCAAATGCTAATACGAAAATAGTCCCCTTATTCTGGTTTTAAAGTATATAAAATTTGTTTCAATTTATATCATCTTCAAAAAAATTCATGACTAAATTGCATGAAAATAAATTCCATATTAATGAAAAATGCATACGTTCATTAATATATGCAGATAGATTAAAAATATTCAGATCCGGTATTGGTTTATTTTAAATTTAGCAAAAGCTTTCAGAGGAGCTTTTTCAATTCCTACTATTAGTTCACAATCTCCCTATATATATATATCTTGTTCAAATTTTCAATCATTAATAAAATACATTTTAAAGCGCTCATTTGAGCTGAAATTTTATATACACGATTATTTTGGATGACAATATGGTAATTGAATTATAATTAAAAAAATTTATTGATTAAAACTAATTATTCAAAGAATTACAAATGCAGAAAGTTTCTGCAAAGGGAAAAATTTGGCAACAGTGAAGACCATGAACTGATAGGCTGGAATATGATTTTTATTATGTGAGTATTTTTATTATGACGTCACATGAATTTAGTCCATTATTTTAATAATTTAGAATAAATTTAATCAGATATAATACAGGCAATAAAAGTACAATCATCATTGAAAAAGATTTTCTAACAAAATGCCGAACAATTGTTTAGAAAAATACTGGAATATCAACAAATATTCGAAGCCAAAAATTAAGTAATGATTTTAAAAATTCTTTTAAAAAAACGGAAAGATTAAAATTGAAGTGAAATACTGTTTGTGAAATAAATAATATCAGAACGAGGAAAGTTTTTTAAAACAGAAACATTTGAATCAAAATTATAGAAAATGAAAGGTTGTTTTAAACTTCTAAGTTTATCCCATTCTATATTTCTATTTAACTAGCAAAAAAATTTACAGTGGAAATCGAGATAAATAAGAATAGTTTCGTTCATTGTTTAGAGTCGAATAATTTCTGCTTCTTTTATTTTCATGATTCTTGAGTCAACGTTAAATAATCATTTGTTAAAAGATGTAATGTTCGCAAAGTACATAAAGTAAAGAGTAGAAATAATTCTTATTCCACAATCGATATATTTCTGTTAATTATTTACACCTCAGTAATTTTACACTTCGTTTGCAAAAGCATTTTTATGGCTTTTCTAAAATGGAGTGGAATTTAATCAATTTTACGCCTCAAGTCTTCGCAATGCTTCTGCTTCGAGGTTATGTTTGTTTTCTGTGCGAGTGTTACAACTTCTAAAAAAAAAAAGAGGTGAACAAATTTGTTCCGGAATATTTCGCCGAATCTCATTTTTAAATTTTTCCGACACTTTAATTTACGTTTAATCCCACTTATTTAAAAATATTTCGGAAATATGTTAATTGAACTAATCTCTTTTGAAATCTTACTGAAAACTTATTTCGAGGGTTCCCATAAAAATATTATTTTCATTAGAAGAATACTGGCATTTCTCGATTCAAGGTATAATTTTAAGTTAATCTCCTGATTGCCTTTTCCAAACATTTAACAAGATTAGTTAAAGTTTAAATAGTTAAGAGTCGATTTAAAAGTCGGGTATATATTTAAAGTTATCTATAAGCCTTGAATACATTATCACTTGAAATTAACGTTGCGATAATTACAAATAATTCCAAGTGTACTGAATCCAGACTTACATTTTTAATTTCATATATTATATTTTCGTTCAAAGTTAAATTACATTAAAAAATGTGGAGAGTTGTTTTTTGAAATAAATTTTAATTCTTTTTACGGTTGATATATCTTCTGTCAATACATCTTTGATTTTTAAAGCAATTATTTCCATGATATCTTACATTTAAATTTCTATTTGATAGGATAGTTTATAAATTAATATATTCAGAACAAAGCCATCAAATCTTCTTTGATACCTTAAATCTACCACGATTGGGTTGGATCCTCTTTTTTTAGTCCATTTCTTTTCATCAATTTGGCGATTTATTGTCGTCATATTGAATATGGAAGTCCGAAACAAAATAATATCCATTGGCGCAATTTCCACCACATTTTTTTATCGCCAAGTGAGCGTTTATTAGTGTCATGCCATAAAACAACAAGAAAGATATTGGAGATGATCCTCATAATTTTGAACCACGGTCAAGTGACGAGGAAGACACCTGAAAAGGCACAACCTCTCTGAACTTCTACACCATGTCGACTGGAGGACTTTGAGCCTCGAAAGATTTAATGAGCATCTGACCCTCTACACGACGAGTCTTCAGTGGCACTAGGGCTCGAACTCAAGACACGTCGGCCACAAGTCTATGGCCAAGACCACTAAACTACCGCAGACATTTTTCGTCGCCAAAGGTGTCAATAAGCAGATCACGTTGTCAGAATGAACGAAGACCGCACCACAAAAAAGTCTTCAATTGGCACACGAAGAAAGAGTAGGCCAAATCTTAGATGGATTGGTGGTCTAGAAAAAGATCTCCTAGTTTTGAGAACTAAGAATTGGAAAACACTAGCTGGAAGAAGGCTGGCCTGGAAAAGGCTTCGTGAGAACGCCAAGGCCCACACTGGGCTGTCGAGCCTCTGAGGAAGGAAGGAAAGGTGTCACTAAAGTAGGATTTTTACCCTATGATTTATTAGATTAATTTATTTTCGTGGTTTTGATAAAGTAATATGGGTTCTAGTCAGTGGCGTAACGGGGAATATTAGGGACCCCCCCCCTGAGAAGTCAGGTTTTGGGTACCAAGCCCATATACGTACTTGGCGCCAATTAGGCTTTAGGGCCCCATAGAATCAATGCGGGGTTTAAGTTACGTCACGGGTTCTAGTAGCTTAGGGATCATTGTCCCATAATCAGGGATATTCAAGTCGAGTTATAAGGTTCACATCCTGACTCCACCAATGAAATAATAACCGAACCTCAAAGGCTTCCAATGGCTTAGTGAGGAAATGAAAAGGAGGAGGGGTACTGATTCACATGTTTCATTCTCGTGATCTGATTGAAATTCTAAATTAAAAGTTCTGACGGTAATAGTTTTCTAAAGAGCCGTAAATATGGTGTCGTAAAAATCTGTGTAGACTTAAAAGACCTCACAGTGACGTGGTGTAGAAGTTTAGAGGTAGATGCTGTCCTCGTCATTTGACGGTGGTTTAAAATCTATATATCCGTCACCAGAAGCTCTCATAATTTTTCTAATTGCGACATTAAATAAATAATGAATGAATCAAGTTAGTGTTCATGCGATTTTAAAAGAGCATTAAACTAAGATTGAGAACGATATGGTTCATTTTACTTTTAAAAGGTAGATGAAAATATATATTTTAATTATTACTCTTTAGCAACGTTTCAAAAGCTTAAAAAAGTATGCTTTAAAAAATTGAACATTACTAATTATTATACATTTTGATTTCTAAATTTCATTTATATAATACAGCATTTTAATGTATTTTTTATAAATATTGTATGACACATTTAACAATCGAATGTTAATTTCGATGTCAAAAATTATTTTTTAACTCTAGAATAGCTATGCCTTTTCAGACAGTTCTTACAGAGTATAAGAAAAATTGTCAGATGTCAAATTTTAAGATAAATTTAGGTAATTTATTCATGTGAAAAAGGATTAAATATAAGTATTCGATAAATGGTAATAATAATGTTATTATTAAAATTTTTTTAAATTATTAAATTAATACAATATATTTTTCCTTTTCATAACAATTTTACAATTAATGTATAGTGTACTTATCATTTCAAGTGGAAGTCAGAGGTTCCCAAACTTTTTTGTCTCACAGATCCCTGCGGCCGCGGTAGCCAAGTGGTCTAGACATCGGATCATGGCAAGCGTGTCATGAGTTCGATTCCAGTACCACTGAAGACCCGCCGTGTAAGGGGGCGATGCACGTTAAATCTGTCGAGAGCTCAAACGTGCTCCCGTTCGTGTGGTGCGGTAGTTAGGAGAGGAAGGCAGTGGCGTAACGGAAAATAACTGGCCCACCGCAAGGTCAGGTCTTGGGCCCCAAGCCGGATCTTACACACACACCACACACACACACACACACACACACACAACAAAACAACAAAACACACACAACACACACACACACACACACACACACACACACACCACACACACACACACACACACCACACACACACTTGCCAGAAAAAGTATGCGTTCACCTACTACTGCTTACATAAACAAAGAAAAAAAAATTTAGTAGAAAAATTCTGCGTTCACAGTTTTAGTAGTAAATGTAAAAATTATTAGGATAATAAGCTATTTAATAGCTGGTTAGATAACCCGTCTTTTGAAAACATCCTGAAATCGTTTCGGCATTGAATTAGCAAGTCTAGTGGTTTCTTCAGGAATTATCTTCTCTCATTCGTCCTTAAGAACAATCTTCAACGTATCCCTTGCTAGATATATTGTGTTGACGAATCCTGCGCTCCATAAAATCCCAAAGCTGTTCTATAAGATTCAGACCAGGTGACTGCGGAGGCGAGTGCAGTTGATTTGGGACATTATACAGGACCCAAAGCTTCACAATCTCAGTGGCATGCTTAGGATCGTTGTAGTGTTGGAAACGAAACATCAATCCTGGGCGAGTTTGGTGGCATTTTCCTTTAAATTGTTTTTAAGACATCGAGTTAATCCTATTTGTTCGTAATTGATTTGATATATTCCAACTTTCCAACACCATTGCTCGCCATGCGCCCCCACGCCATAACACTACCGCCGCCGTGCCTTACCTTTGGTTCTAAATGCATTTTTTGAAGCGCTGTGCTAAGTTTACCAGTTTATGACCTTTTATGCCAAAAATTCAAAATTTGCCCTTATTGGAGAATATCACATTCTTCCCGAACTCCGGGGGCTTATGAATATGTTTTTTTTTACAGAAGCAATGCGTTCCAGCCGGTTGGTCATTGAAATATGACTTTCTACAAGACAGTCGACTACGGTATCCGGCTTTTTTCCAGATTTTTCTTGCAGTATCCGCACAAATGTTTTTCTTAAACTTCTCGTGAATGTCAGTTTCTATTTGAGTTGCATTTAAAAATGGATTGTTTTTTCACCAAGGATATCATACATAGTTTTTCTCTGATTGTGAATTAAGATGGACGACCTGAACGAAGTTTGGATGTGTAAACTCCTGTAGATTTAAAGATATTAATAAACGCTGGATAGATGAATACTGCCGTTCAACGGATCAGGCAATATCTCGACGACTTTTTTCATCTTTCCATATTTTCACAATGATTTTACGCTCACTGATACTAATTTCCTTCCTTTTACTTTTCATATCCTTGAATTGCTTCGTATCTCACAAAAACGTTAAAATTATTGCGTCACAGCTTTCTTAAGCTATTTTACTTGATAACTGAATGCAAAAACTCGGTTAACCAAAAACGTCTGTTGATAAAAATGGCAAGAACCAAAAATATCTCAAATTGTGAACGCACACTTTTTCTGTCTACGATTTGTGTACTTTGCTACAAAACTCTCGTTATCTTATGTAGTTTTAATTTAAAATTAACGAATTCTTGCATGCTCAATATTAAATAATAGTAAACAAATTCATGAAATATTGTTAGAAAAAAATTATTTTTCTATAAAATGTTACCTTTTCTGTGTGATTTGTTATGGGTGAACGCAACTTTTTCAAGCAAGTGTATATATATACTAGCAGTTACCCGCCTTCTTCGCTGGGTATTTCATGATATTTTATAAATATATACTATTTATATACTCCGTAAAATAAGCATGCAAGACAAATTTTAAGCCTAAGTCTAATAGAGTAAAAACGAAGTTTTTATTATCAATACCCTCTGTAATTCCGTTGAGAGTCGTTCTCCAATATAACTGTTCTTATCGGATTTCAATTTAACAAAAGGAAAATGCAAACCAAATTCCACTATTATAGTCCTTGTAGGTTAAAAAAAGGAATATTTTTGTGTCAATACGCCCCAGTAACCCCCTGCTCCCCCAGGAGACCGGTATTCCCAAAAATACATTCTTAGTAGATCCCTATGCAACAAAAGAAAAATGCTTAACCGATTTCAAGTGTGTGGGTCTAACAATTCAAAAACGGGAATTTTTTTTCTATAACTCCCCGTGACCCCTTGCAACCCTCCTTAAGGGTCGAATTTCGTTTTAATGTTTCGATTTAATGGAACTCTGTTCCATGAAAGGAACATGCCCACCAATTTTCAAGCAGGCAGGTATAATAGTTTAAAAACGGAAATATTTATCCATTACGCCCCTTAATTTCCCGAAATGAAACTTGAGGGCTAATTTTCGCGAAACCCGTTTTGTAGCAGTTCTCTACTCTGCGAAAGGAATCTTTTTACCAAATTCCAAGACTGTACGTCTAATAGTTTAAAAATGGGAATAATTATCTATAACGCCCCTTTAGCCCCCGCAACGCCACTTGGGGGTCTGTTTTCACAAAACCCATTTTAGGAAATGTACTGTATGAAAGGAATCTGCTTATCAAATTTGAAGACTGTGAGTCTAATAAATTAAAAAAGGAAAAAATTATCTATAACGCCCCTTAAGCCCCCTCAACGCCACCTGGGGTCTATTTTCACAAAATACATTATATAGCGAATCTTTACTCCATGAAAGGATTCTACTTATCATATTTCAAGACTAATTTCAAGACTGTACGTCTAATAGCTTAAAAATAGGAATTTATAAAGTCCCTTGGGGTTAATTTTCCCCAAACCCATTTTGTAGCGAATATTTACTCCATGATTTCAAGAAGGTAAGTCTAGTTGTTTAAAAACGGAAATATTTATCTATTACGCTCCTTAATCCCCCGCAACCAGACTTTTGGGGCTATTTTCACAAAACCCATTTTTTGCTGATCTCTACTCTATGAAAGGAATTTATTTATCAAATTTAAAGACAGTACGCCAAATAATTTAAAAATGGAAATAATTATCTATAACGCCCCTAAACTCCCCCCCAACGGCACTTAGAGGGTCGATTTTCACGAAATGCATCTTGTAGCGTATCTCTACCCTATGAGAGGAATCTGCTAACCAAATTTCAAGACTGTGCGTCTAATAGTTTAAGAATCGAAAAATTATTTATATCTCCCCTTAACACCCCTTGGAGGTCAATTTTCCCAAAACCCATTCTGTAGCGGATATTTACTCCATGAAAGAAACATGCCTACCAATTTTCAAGCAGGTAGATGTGATGGTTCAAAACGGAAATATTTATCTCTTACGCCCCTTAATCCACCGCAATGGCACTTGGGGGGGCTATTTTCATAAAACCCATTTTGTAGCTGATCTCTACTCTATGAAAGGAATATACTTATCAAATTTAAAGACTGTACGTCCAATAGTTTTAAAATTGAAATAATTATCTAAAACGCCCCCTAAACCCCCACAACGCCACTTGGGGGCCGATTTTCACCAAACTCATTTTGTAGCGGATCTCTACTCTATGAAAAGAACCTTTTTACCAAATTTCAAGATTGTACGTCGAGTAGTTTAAAAATGGAAACAATTATTTATAACGCCCCTTGCGGTTGGAATTTCGAAAATTCCGTTCTTAGCTGATCTCTACTCCATGAAAGGAACATGTCTACCAAATTTCAAGTCTGTATATTGAATAGTTCCGGAGATATCGTGATTAGTCAGTGAGTGAATGAGTGAGTGTGAGTCGCTTTTCTCCTTTATATATACAAAGGTTTTCCAAGCCATTACACATCACCTAAAAATATTTAATATTAAACTTATAACTGAATACAAAATCAAACGGAGTCTAAGTAAACGAAGTAAATAATGTATGACATTAGAGAGTATTTATAATATTCATTAAAATGGGAAATCTAACGACAGAAAACCTGGTGACTTAAATAAAAACGAACAATAAAACACTGTAAAATAATTTTCGATGTGAAATTCTAACGAAAGAAAAAAAGTATCACTTACCTTATTCTTAGTTTCTGCAGGATGTGCATAATCTAAAGTTTGATTATATTCTAGCATAAATACTGCAACTTTTTATAAGGAGAGTTCTTTGTATGATGCAAAAATGATTCCATGAAAAAAGAAATAAACTGATACACATTCCATTATGCTTTCTTCTCTCATTATGCTTCATTTGATTGAATACTCATAAATCTAGATCAAATTTTCATTTAAAATCCTTCCTGTGTTTTTCCAAGTATCGTAATATTATTTACTTGAAAAAAGCATAACAGATGTACGTTATTTACGACTTCGCTAAATGAAAAATGAAATATACAGGGGAGGGGGTACTAAAGAAGGCGATTTGTTGCTTCGTGAAAAGTAAATCATATCATTTTTCCCCTCCCTACAGCTAATGTTAGGTATACTGTAAGAAAAAAAAGTGATGAATTTTTATATCTTCCTAGCATTTTATCCAATTTTCAGTCTGATATTTGTTTTATCTCGGTCAGTAATTTAGGTTTAAAAAGAAAACTGCCGAAGAAAAGTATCTCTCTCGCGTCACGGGGATTACAGCAAGTAAAAATTTTTTTTTAAAATTTGGTTATTGGATCAAAGATATCTAATAAGTGAATGACTTTGGATCGCCAATTGGAAAATCGCTTAAAAATTCGATTTAAAAAAATGCAAAGCGAATTTTGAGAAAATCTACGTTAATGGCGTCAGTCAGGCTTCGGGCCCCCTGGAAGCCTTGCCCCCCCCCGCAGTTCGGGGGTGTACGTTACGCCACTGGAGGAAGGTGCCAGCTCAGGTGTCGTCCGCGTCACTTGACCATGGTTAATATTCACTCACTCATAGACCCCTTGCCATGTTTTTCGGTTTGGGGTAGACCCCTGCTTACCTAATATCGAATTTTAGCAAATTTACCAACTTTAATAACTTTTGACAGCGTGTATAGAGCTACTTACATTAAAAGATTTAAATTTCTAACTGAAGTGAATTGTAGTGTTTAAAACTTAAGAAACACATGTTAATGAAATTAAAAATTAATTCAAACATAAAATAACTGAACAACAAACAAATGTTTTCAATGGGAGGAATAAATCTGGTGTCTCAGTAACAATTTTTCAACATTTGGAATCAATTTTGTCAGGTTTAACCCTAAATCTCCTCGGTTAGTAGTGTCCGGCCTTATCCCCCCCCCTTCTTTTTTGTTTTGGAGATAGGAACCACGCTTAAACTCCTAGTCACTAGGAAAAGTAATTCAAAATTTTCTCATGACATTCCATAGTTCGTGACAAATAACAGGTATGTCTTTTAAAGCCAAAATTTCTGCCATGGTCCTTGTTTTAGTAAATTTTATGCTGTCACTTTGTAACTGAAATTAACGTCATTATATATAGATAGAAAATAAGTAAATAAATCTATTAAATAGATAAAATCTGGTTTTCCTTTGATTAAATTTTCTTTTAAAATTAGAATCATAATTTGGTTTAATGAGAGCTACTTTCATAGACCCCCATTTATACCTCATGGACCCCCAAATAATTTTTTCTCTGGCGTTGACCCCTTGAAGGTCGTCATAAACCACTTTGAGAACCACTGGTTTAAATTTTTAATCACTAACAAGCCACGATCAAGTTTTAGGAACGACACAAGAACCAGAATAACAACTTTTTAGCTTTCAAAAACAGAAGCTAAGTTTGGAAAAAACTGAAGTATTTAAAATCCAGCATTATACAATAGAATAAAAAGCAATTAAAATATATATAGTTGCTCATATGGAGTGGAAATGAGTGCTGATGTTGGAGCTGGATTTTCTTTAACAAAGTCAGTTACAGCAACAGTGTAAAATTTATAATACACTTAAAAGGAACTGAGTTATAAGCAGAGCCCCCAGTCTTGATGTGTCTCACCGTTATTGTTACTGATTACACACTGGAGATACTTCATCAAGGAAGAAATAGTCTTGTCTTCCATTAGACAAAGAATTCCAGCGAAAAATGATGGATTATAAGTGTTACAGCTTGTTATTCATTTTATGGTAAGGGTTTCAACTAGGAGTGGAGGGAAACCTTTTAAATGAGGAAGAACCTGTTAATTGCAAAAGTCAATAGTTGCGTCGATGTAAAGATATGATTCACGTTTTTATATGTTTATATTATTTACAATTACTAATTAATTATGTAGTTATTTAAATAGTAAATTGTCATTTTATGTGTATTTAACATACTTATTATTTTTTTATAATTCAATCTAACCATCCTGTGATTTATAATTAAATACTTCATAAAAAAATCACTTGTCATATAGCTACTTTCAGAAAATTATTGAAACACTACTCGTTATATCGTCGATATTTCCGATTCGCCCAGGTCAGGGGTGGCGAACCTTTATGGGTCAACGTTCCATCAAATAATTTTTTCTTGAGATTATTGGGAAAGTAATAAAACTAAATACTAACAACACAAAACTCTATTTACTACGAAAAAAGACCTTTAGCACAGTGTAATTGTGCGAGTGATTGAAATTAAAGTAAACATTAGTCTGACTTCTATTGTTACAGTTTGGATGACAAATAACATATATTAGAACTGTGGTTGCATGGCAGGAGCGGACACATAACATTTCGTGAGCTGAGCGGACATTTTGAAACTCATCGTGGTTTGAGCGGATACATTTCCCCCCATCTTAGAACAGATTCGATTACCGAATTACAAGGATAAATACATTTTTGCCAATCAAATTTAATTACTTGTATTAAATTGTTAAGATGTTATAGTGCGAATACATTTTAAACACAGCGAAAAGTAATAGAAATAAAAACTTTCAGATAAATATTTAAAAATTAATAGTAAGTAACAATATAATGAAAGGTATGAACGAATTTCAGGAATTTTGTGGAAAACTGTATTTTAGAGTCCAATAAATATTAGAACAGGTGCAATAGCCATACGATTAATTAGTTTCATGAAAGATTAAAATAAATACTAGAAGTAAAATACGCAAGACGCAAGGTTAGTTAGTATTTACTTGTATTTATTTTTCTTTTATCTACTTGCATCTTGCGTATTTTACCTCTAGTATTCCTTATTACAATTATTAGTATTATACAAAATGAACGAGTAATTTCAGGAACTCCTTTTTTTCGAATATATCTTTGTGGCAGATTACTTTAATTATATATATATATTCTGTTTCCTGCTATATATACTTTTATTTATATCTTGTATAATATACATTTCCACCATTTTTTTATAGTTATGTGTCTTAAAATCTGGTTTCTATCTTCTAGCTTTGTTAGTTGATAGTTTAGTCTTGTTATTTTTTCAACTTATTATACTATATATATATATAACGTGCAAAATCCAGGTCGTTTCTTAATGACGTTTCTGGTAAATCCATTTGAAAATGATATAAATGTCAAAGCCAATAATTTAGTTTTTGGGGCTTGATTTAATTTTAATTGGCAACAAACCTCATAATTTCGAGCTCCGGTCAAATAATGTGGACGACACCTGAGCAGGTATCTCTTTCTGTGAACTTCCACACCAAGACAACGGAAGGACTTTGAGCCTCTACAGATTTAACGGACATCAACTCATCTAAACGGCGGGGCTTCACAGACACAAGATATCCAGTGAGTCAGTGAGTGAATATTAACGTCAGCTACACGAGGGCTTTTAGCGACGGGCGAGGGAGTGAGTGAATATTTTCGTCGCACTGTTTAGCAACACGAGGGCTTTTGGCGACGGTCCGCGTCATTTTGAAGCATGGTCAAGTGACGCGGACGACACCCGAGCTGGCACCCCTCTCCTAACTACCACACCACACCAACGGGAGGATGTTTGAGCTCTCGACAGATTTTACGTGCATCGCTCCCCTACACGGCGGGTCTTTAGTGGTACTGGGATCGAACTCATGACACGCTAGCCATGATCCGATGCCTAGACCACTTGGCTACCGCGGCCACCTTTTAACGACGGACCTCGTAAGTTTGAACCATGGTCAAGTGACGGGGACGACACCTGAGCTGTCATCCCCTCTCCTAACTGCCACACCACACCAACGGGAGGACGTTTGAGCTCTCGACAGATTTAACGTGCATCGTGCCCTTACACGGCGGGTCTATCGTGGTGCCGGGCTCGTACTCATGACAAGCCAGCCACGAGTCCATTACCTTGACCACTAGGCTACCGCGGCCATGACACTAGATATCCAACCCGCGACTTAAAAACGCTGGCCACGAGGTCACGACCATGAACACTGGTCATGTAATTTTTGTGGAAAAGAATAAAATAGACAGTTCCTCACCTGCGCACGTCCCCAATGAACTGCACCCTGTTCTCGTCCCTCTTCCATTCGTAGACGGGGGTGGAAGGACCTTTGGCCGAGCAGTTGAGCAGCACGGAGCCGTCCCTCACAGCAATGGTGTCTGAAGGCTCGACGGTGAAGTAAAGCTCTGATGGGATAGACGCCGATCCTGAAACAATAATTACACGCATATAGAGTAACCTCTCAGTGAATAGGAAAAATAAGTTATATTTTATAAAATAGCAATGATAAGAGGGTAAGATTTCTTTGTTGTCGTGAGCCAGAATACAATAAGCGGTATTCTTGTTTGTAAGGTACGATTTAGTTGTTGGAAAATAAATTTATTTTCCTTTTCACGTAATTTTTTCTTTACGTTATCTTACGTTTGAAGGTAAACAACTTAATGATATGAGTCATTTCAAACCATTTAATGAAAAATGCACTCACTCTCGCAAGGTTTTGATTTTACGCACATGTTTAAGTCCAGTTATATTTCTAAAGAGAAATTAATGTATTTAGGTATGGACAGAATTAAATTTTTTATAAATTTAGGTTTTAATAAGTTTTAGATAGAATCATGTACAAGCCAATTAAGCACTTTCATACTTTTCTTATTGCCCTTAAGGTATCCGACTATCCTAAAATTGTGAATTTTGCCAAAAATTGACATTTATTATTATTATTTCCTTTTATAGGCCATATTATTAGTTTTATAAAAGCAACAAGTTCATTACTTTCCGTTCACTAGAACAAAAACTACAAGTGTTTTAGTAAAAGCAGATGCCATTGCATTGCTTTAGTAAAAGCAGATGCCAAAGTATGCAGATGTCATACTTTGAAACGCGTTTTACTCGAAATGTGTTTTTTTGAAAATCCTCAAACGAAGCCAGCGATGGCTCAAAAAGTTTTAAAAATAATCAACTGAAATTTTTGTATATGTTTCGTATAGTAGTAGAAGTGTTTTAATCTTCAGATTTATTTACTACTGTTTTATTACATAATTTACAGTTCCTTATGTTAATATAATCACTTTTTAAAGCAATTTCTTATAATAGCCAAGATAATGTGCTCTAGTTTTTGTAAAAATTAAAATATCTCTTACTCAGAGAGTCAATTCAAAAAGGAATAGCAAGGTAACACCTCAAAATTGAAAATTTGTTCATAAATTTTTAGTACAGAGAGGGCCCCGTTCGAGTAATTTTTTGCATATATTTTTTTCTATAAATTTTTACCATTTTGTTCTCATTTTAGTAATAACAATTTCTTTTTCTCATCTTATATATAATTTCAGCATTTTTTCTTTAAATCTACTAAATAAATCCAAATACCACTAAAAAATCCTCATATTTCCATTTAAAAAAAAAAAAGATGTCGCAAGTAGTTGGATACCTTAAATACAAGGACGTTGCTATGGAAACGACTTGAAAACGTTCATCAACGTGAAAAAAATATTTAAAAAAATAGTTTTTACTATATTCAGTAAAATTAATTAAGTCTATGTTGACAGTCAATACCGTACCTTAAAGTTTAACTCCTAAATTTTATACATTTCATGCAGAAAAAACAAACAAAAACAAGAAGTAACTGCTTTTAAACATTTCATTATATATATCAACAATATTACCAATTATTTTAAGTACTAATTGATCCTCCATGAGAGTGTCAACAATCATCAAAAGAGAAACAACATTGAAATGGTCTTATTTTTACCAAAAAATTGCCTTGCATTTTGAAATTGAATGAGAGTAAAAGAAAGCTGTTAAACGAATGTAGGAATACACGAATATAAAATTCTTTTCGGAACTGATTGCTTATTAATCATACAACAATTGTTATATTTTGAAGATACAACGTGGCTGTTGACGATGAACCTCGCAACTTTAAACCACTGTCAAGTGACGAGAATGACACATGTTCAATCATTTCCCTCTCCAAATTTACACATCACCTCCACACACACACACATATATATAGAATGAATTTGATTCTCAACAGTTTTAATGCGCGAAAAAATATCAGTCCCTTTAAACGATAGGTATTTAGCGGAATCAGGATTTGAATCCAAGACTCGACAAAGATAATGCCGGTCGCAACTTCACGATCATCATGACCAGTCTTTTTAAGGAAGAAAAAATATATGTTTTAGAATAATCATAAATGAAACACTAAAATTAATAGAAGAAGCTAAGGCATGATAAATATTTTAACTTATATATATATATATATATAAATGGATGTTTGTAAATATGACCTCGCTTCACACACTCCAACACCGTTCAACCGATCACTATGAAAATTGGCATGAATATATTTTTTTGTGGAGAAGGTTTCTTTGTTATCCTCTTTGTTGCAGATCCCCACCAGGTGGCGCTACAGCAGATCAACTTCTGCACCGTTCAATCAATCTCCAAGTTGCCAACATGGTCGCCAAAACTGATTCCAACTTGGCTCTATAGCCAAGATTTCGCTATGTTTTCATTGAATAGCCATTATAATGTAAAGAACTGCTTTGCTTGCGGATATTACAATTTTAACATAAAATAAATACAACGGAAAGTAATATTAACGTATTACACATCCAGATATAAATTATTCACACTATTTTAAGCATTCATTACACAAAATTTACAACACTATGTTACTTTTGCTCCGCAGAGATCAGCTTAGGAAGGGGTGTCCCACACGAGAGTAACGAGTAAGTTTATAAATAAATAAAAATCTTTTATTAGCTATTAGACCTACAGACTTAAAACTTAATAAATATGGGTTTTTTTTGTTCAGCTGAGGTATGCAAAAAGCTTTTTTTTGTTTGCTTAATTTGCAATTCACAAGTAAAATCAACTCATTAAAAACTTCTTTATCCTGCAATCTGTATTGTTTAATTTTTCAATTCACTCATACGAAGAACGGGCATACCAGCTAGTTTTATATAATTGGGATGCATTGTTTATTTCTTATTGAACATTAGCATGTTCAAAATTATATATGCATATACTGAGAATTCTGTACACGCACGTTTTCGTAAAAATGCCTAGATTTTTTTTTAAAAAAAAAAAATTTTTTTTAATTATTATGAGTAGTTTATGTACTGCAGTAAATGTTGTCAATACTTTCAGTATATTACGAATAAACTCAATGGCATTTTAAAAATTCAGAAAAAGTCATTTAAATTCTTATCACCAATTCCAAAAAAATTACATAAATTGATTTTAAACTTCTCTGAGACTGAAGGAGCTCTCATTTTCACTTTTCCAACAACAGTAAATTCAAATTTAAAGGTACATTCTTAAACGAAAGAATCACTTTTCTTATAATACCTTTTTTTTTTTGTAAAAAAAAAAAATCAATTTTCTGGTTCATGAATATAAATTTCGAAGAATCAATGAAACCAACAATACTCTATTAACGTTCTAAATTAACTAATTTACTTCCCTCTACTTTTTTTCTCGCCTTTTAAAATTATTTTTGAGTCATCTAACAAATACTCTGTCGAATTAAAAAAAAAAAAGCTTTTCAACTTTTTGAAAATGAAAAACTTTAATTTAGTTTCTATAGCAACACTAAATCCAATTTAGATTCTAGGGGTATTTTTAATTAAATACGTAAATAGAAACTTCTCATGTTCTTTTTGTCTCTTTTCACTGTAACCGGATTTTATCTTTTGAGTAAACTATTGATTAATAGAAAATGTCTAAATATAGTTAAAAAAATAAAATAAGAAGATACTGTAATATTTTTATGAAGCCTAATTACGTATTTCGAAAATTAATTAATACTTTCACGCGCGAAATTTTTTTCCAGTGAAAATAAACGAAAAAAAAAATACCTTCGGTAAATTTTCATTTGCATATATCTATGAAAGAAAATTTAATTTGATACTAATTAATGGCATACTTGGTAATTGAAACATTTAACGATAATAAATAAAACTGAGTTATCGATGATAACAAAAATGTTTTACAAAAATTAAAATATTTTTGTTGGCATCAATAAATTAGTTTTTCTCATTTTTTTAAAAAAAAAAAGATTAAAGGAATCGAGATATTCAGGAAAATATTATTTTGAAAAAGATACATTGTAATTTCTCAAATAATCATAAATTTCTTTTCGAATTACAATCTCCTCTTGCAAAACAAACTTATCTCAAAAAAATATTTATTTAAATTATATATTTTTGATTCGCTATTTGGGATTAGAGCAGGTTTTCAATACGATTTGATTTTCCTTCAGCTATATTGAAAGCAAGAAAATATTTCAAGACATAGAATGGTTGAAACTAAAATTACGCTGCATTAATAAACGCTCACAAAAAATAAACTAAAATAACTGGAAATTTTACATACATTTTTTATGAACGACTATATAAAATGTAGGAGAAAATAAATACGATGGGTTTCGAAAATTTGTACTCTTCATTTGCAATATATGAAATAAAGCTTAATACTAATAATTTTTATATTTTTTTCAGTAATTTATGCTTATATGTTTAGTTACCAATATCAATAATTTTTTTAGCTTTCGAGAATAAAATTTAAATTAAGCGAAAGAAAAAAATTTGAAAACTAACTCTGGTTTTATAATTTAATACGGAAATAATCATTAAAATTTTAATTCATAGAATTTTTTAAACCATATGAATCGGTACCATAGATAACATTTGGATTTTTAAAAGAAAAGAATTTTTTTATTATGTAGAAATCAAACGTATAATAATACATACAAAATTTTAAGTATGGCGTTTTACACTTTCATCCGTATTCTGAAGTAAAAATCCGCAATTTTTTGTCGAATTATTTTCATCAATACAATTTTCAAAATTTCTGTAACCATAAATGCTACTTAAGTTACGAAAAAATATTTTCCATTTGTTAGTAATGATAAAATAATAAACAAAATTTGAAAACTACTCATTCACAGTCTACAATGATTTTTGAGATGTAACACTTTCAAAATACTCACACAAACTTCGTATACTCTCTACGAAATAAACCACAAATAATTACACTCGAAAACAATAGCAACTATGATAAAGAGTTTTACACTAAAGTGTCATCTACATTAACTTTATCGGCAGTCAAAATTTTTCTAAAACCACCCCAAGCAAAAAAAAAAAAAAAAAAAAAAAAAAAAAAAAAGCTAAAAGGACAATACAAATTACCTGACGAGCAAAATTAAACAATGAAACAACAGTTTCGTGTACTTTAATGAATATTGATGCACGAAATTAAATTACTCGAACACTTTGGCAGCATAAGGTTAAAGGGGGGTGACAAAGTCCAAAAACTGAGCACCCCTTTCATTACTTTTTGTGTCACCCTTTTAATACCGCATTAATGCGAGCAGCCATGATTAAAACATAGGGGGGAAACGCTGCGATCCGGTGTTTATGATGTTATAAACGAGATATACGAGCTGAAATCTATAATTAAATACTAAAGATAGATGGGGATTTTTTCCCTCTCTTTTCCGATGTTCCCTCATCAAAAGGAAAAGATTTAATTAGGATAAATTTAATTATGAGTCAAAAGGATTGGTAGAAAAGTCAATAAAGAAATTTTTTTTTCTCCCTATAAAACGTTTGTAAAATGCGTAGGGGGAATGAAAAATTTTTCAATTCCACTGGAAAAATAAAAATGGCAAAAGGGAGTCATTCCTGATGAGAGTTCCATTTCGGAACGCTTCTGATCGAAGTAACGACCAATTAAAATGCTTCGAAAATGAAATTCACGAACGAATTAATTTAGATCTTTCTCTGTGTCGATTGGTTTTTTTCTTTTTCTCACACAAATTTAAACGAACTCGTCTTTGAGATTAATCAGGAAAGTGTTTCGCTAATTAGAGCAAACCGGATAGAAATTGTCACTAATTGAATGTAAATTTTTGACTGAAGAGTGTAAATATTTTTCTATCAAACATGTTTGATGCATTGCTAGGAGGTTTCTAGCTTATTTACTTAAATCATTTTACACTCGAGAATCAAACTTCGCGACGATTTGAGCAAATCCTTATATTTTGTTGGAAGTCAGAGCCATGCGTTAATTGTACTATTCGTGAGATTAAATTAAAGACGAAAGTGTAAGCCTCATAAAACAATGAATTTGATCGAGAATGAATCGAAAGAAAGAAAATGAATTTTAATTAAGCAGTTTTTGTTGATGAAAAGATCGTATCTTCAGATTGGTTGTAAGAATTAATTAAATTATAGTTTGGCTTTTAATTATATTTGAGCAAAGAATTATTGCTGTTATATTCAGTTCTAAAAACTAAAGTTTGTGCTTTAAATCGCTTTAAGTGACAAAGAATAGAATATGTAAATATAAACAATTCTAAGTATTAAAAACGAATAATATCTCGATTCTAGAAAATGTTAAATTTTTTTTCTACCAAAATTATGATTTATAATCTTTGAGAAGAAAAATTATCAGTTACACTAATTACAGAAAACAAACATATTACACTAATTTGTCCAATTTCTTTAATTTTAAACAAAGTAAAAAATGTTTTTCTCTCATCCAAAGAATTTTTTTCCCTTTCTACAAACATATAGTCCCTTCGGAAAAGAAATTCCATTAACTTTTAATTCCGACTAACAATTATACATACATAATTTAGATACTGAATTGTTCACACAAACATTTCAATGGAGAAAAAAATCTTCGTAGAACGTGTTGATCAATTACTTTGATTCCCAAAAACTCACAAAATATTCAGTCAAACCTCCATATAACGACCTCTGTTTTGTGAACTTTTTTCTAGAACCAAAAACATTTTACAATTTTTTCCGTAAAATAACCTCCCGATAGTGAAGTATACCTCGAACTTAACGGACTTTTTATCTTATGATTCGAATTTTTTTTCTCTCCTGTTCTTAAAATATTTCAGGACATTTTTCAAATAATTCTCTAATTTAGCACATTTTATAGTGATCAATAACCTTGAACTGCTTTTACTAGGTGCGTAACTCACCTAGGAGCAATGAAAAATTGCCTTAATTTTTCAAAAAAAAAATTAAATAAATTTAGCAAATTTTATCAGTAATTAAATATATAGACGCATCTGCTAGTGTACGCTTAAAATAACTGGTTATGAAATAATGTATGTTAATAATTATTTATAAGCTTAAATTAGAAAAAGTTGTTAAAAAATTCATTAATTTTATTATAATTCTTGGAAAACGTTTTTCCCTCCTTGTTCCCCACGTAGATTAATTTTTTGAGGAGTAAGATATACAAAATGAATAGATATTAATTTTAAAAAAGTGTGAATAAGTTCTTTTTAAAATTATACATAGTGTTTACGAATTTAAACTTCGTTTTCTGTGGTCTCTAAAGTACATAAAAAGATGCATATCCATTTAACGAATTTCCCATCTAACGAACTTTTTTCGGGATTTAGCGACTTCGTTAAATAGAGGTCCGAAAATACTTAATTGTAAGAGAAAATGTACCACTGTTCAAACAATTAAAGATACTGAAGAGATTTTATTACAATATAATGATTTACTACAACATTCAAATAAATAGTATGTTGTTGTTGTCGTGTCCTTACCGAAGGGAAGAAATGAAAGTTTGCAGAGCCTGTGAGACAGGTTGGACTTCTTAACAATGGATGGCGACACCACCTATCTCCACCTCCACAATTTAGGCATGGAACTGGAGGGGAGGAAAATACTTTCCAGCCCCCTACACTCGTGGTTTCTGCTGCGACCACCCACAAGACTTTCAGACCTACTGATTTAACGAGCACGTACTTCGTGTGTACTCGGAGGGTATTTGGTGGCAACGGCCATCAAACCCAGCCCTCCGGTCTGGAGTCCGATGCTCTAACCACTGGGCTACCCACGGCCATTCAAATAGTATAATCGTCATTAATAGTTCACTTCAAATACAGATAATTTATATTCAATCAATCAGTTTCATAAAATTTTTGATATGACAGTTTTATGACAACAAATATTTATTTTATTGAAAAAGTAAACTCAAACAACAATAATAGAATTTGTTGGCATAAAATTAATGTCAATTAATAACTATGGCATTTTACGCAGGAAATACACTTATTTCAAAATACGTTGCCTCTTCAATTGGCGTTACTGCTCCAAATAATTTTTTTTTTTAAAAATTCACCGAAAACTACCATTAACCTCATGATCTCCGTATGTGCAGAAATGTTTTCTTTAACGAAGTGGTGACACTTTTTGCGTCATTAAGTGACATTTGACGGTAAAAAAGAATGAAAAATTACACAGGGAGTGAAGCCATTTCATTTCATTCCTGAGCCAAAAATATACACTTACTGATCATTTTCAGCTCCCTCCACACCAAATTCTACTCCTTTAAATATATATACACTATAGTTATTTATTTTTAAGCAATTATTATAATAAAAAACTTGAAGAAAATTTCAAAGAACACTGCAGAAAGGTTGAAAAAATTTCCACCCCCAGAAGAAAAATCAATTTTTAACTTCTTTTGAATATTCGAATTTGAGAAATAGGTATATATAAGTCACGTTTTAATGAACGGGATGAAAACGAAAACCATAACTAAGAAATTAAAAAACAATAGATTTCTTCTTTAAACAATAAATAAGTATAGTTTATGTTATATTATATTAATTATAAAAAGTTGACATCTTTATGCAATTATATTTTACGAACATTCTGATTAAAAAACCAACTAATTTTGTAATCATCATCATTATTAAAAAAAATAAAGAAATACAACAATTGGAAAAAAACACATAATTTTTCGAACTTAATTTTAACATATATTCATTGTTGACAATTATATGGATCACGTGGTCTGAGTGGGTAGAGCTTAGCGGTCACTCATGAAGATGTCACGTGATCTGTCCGAATAAAAACGTGATGCAAATGGTTTAAATGGTAATTTTTGCTTCGCCGTTGCTTGATATGCCTCTTATTTATCGAATATTGATATATTTCAAGGTTTTTTTCAGTCTAATAGCTAAACTTGAATAACTAAATTGTTGAAAACTTGTCAAGCTTATTGTTACCATCAGGGACGTCTTAAGACTTTTTGAGGCAATAGGCCCAGAGAAATCTTAAGCTGAGGCCTTGAGCTCCAATGAAAAAGTAGGCTCTATCTGTGATTTTAAAAAATAGGCAGTACATAGCAGGCATTGTCAAATGCTCATACAAACGGTAATTTGAAACACATAAATGTGGCAAATAAATAAATCTAGGCAAACTGGCTCGACCGATGGATGCATTTCGACTAAATGAGTTGAATGATTGTTTTTGGGACTAGGCCGAAGCCTATACATGGACAACGGTCATTACATAATAATACAGTTTTGCCACTTTCGCCAGGAGACATGCAGTTTGAAATTTTCTGTTTTTTGGAGAATACGTACGAGAATAACATTTGACCATTAAAATTATCTGCATCATAATCTTATTCAGATTTGAGTAGGGAACAAAAAGGGGCCATGTAGGCCATGCCTTAAGACGTCCCTGGTTACAAATAAATCCAAGACAAAACATCACAGAATCAAGATTATTTTGAGTCACGAAACACAACAAGCATCATGTTAAATATTCAAAGTTAATGGAGAGATGCTCACATTTATTCTTAAATAAAACTAAGAAAAAGTAATATAAAAATATTTTATATATATATATATAGGGAAAGAGTGAACTAATAGTAGAAATTGAAAAAAGAGCATGGTTTGTCTGCATTGTTGTAACAATGCACACCCGGTTTGGCTAGTTTGGCTGGAAAACCGGTTTTCGAAGCAAACTTTTGTCATTGTTTTAACAGTTACATTGTTACAACGATGGAGACGAATCTGAGTCGAAAACCGGTAATTAATTAAATTTAATTAATTAACCTGTAATTAATGAATTAATATTTGAAAAACTGTATTAAGATTAAGTGTCATCCACTACAAGTTTAAAAAAAATTATTTGAACTTGATTGGATGAATAGAAAGAATTTTATTAACGATTGAAAATTTGAACAAGATTATATATATATATATATATATATATATATATATAAAGTGAGCTAATAGTAGGAATTGAAAATTTTTTTTTTTAATCCTACGGCCGTCTTCGGCATCTCTGCCATTAGTCGACGAGCAACCCAATAAAATGATGACGAAGCATAAAAAGAATTAAAATTTGTCTCCGTAGAGTTGTCTACAAAAATCTTTAAAACAATAGGGCAGTGTATGAAGTGGTCACCATCCATTTCACCCTGGTTGCACAGAGGGCACCAAGCAGAATCCTTTAGTCCAATGCGATGTAAATGCCTTTGCAAGTAGTCATGTCCAGTAAGTACATGACGTTACTTGCAAAAAATAACAATAAGTAATAGAAAAAATGAGCCAAAGCCAAGTTTTATAAAAGGAAGAAGAAGTATACATTTCACATCATTTTAAGATCTTTCTAGAATCTGGATTTAACGACGAAACACACTAGATCCTCAACATACGTTCAACTCCAGCTGTATTAAATCAAACTTTAAAAAAACTATATTTATATATATAAAAAAAGACCGTCATTTGTCATCAAAACGAATTGAATCACTTTCTCAATGAAATTTTTATGGTCCGAATCCTCCTGGAGCAAACGAAGCTCGGATGGAACAATTACTCTCCAAATGAAACGAAAAGAACGAGAACAAACCTATCTTGATACATTTCATCATTTTTCAACATCTCTCTCATACGTCTTGATTTATTACTCATCATCTACTCACTTTCGTCTACACTTCCAGTCTAAAAATATCCCGAGAACAGAGGGAAAAAGAGAGAGAGAAAAAAAGGAACTGGTCGGATAATAGTCAGAATGAAACAAAGAATGGACTTGGAAAGACCAAAGATATTTTTTCCCCCGTCATTCCCATGCCCACTTAAAAGTCGAACAGCAATGAATCAGATGACTTGACAAGTACTTTTCTTTTTTCACTAAATCTTTTCTCTCGGGTTCATTATGTAATAGAAGTTGGGGTGTAGAATGGTATGAGGTAACAATGGATGAGTCATAATAAACTAGATAGTCAGGCGGACATGGCTCCTTTTCTTTTTACTCTAATGGAAAGTTATTGTTATTGCGATCAACTCATATTGAATTGACGTCTCGGAGAGATATTACAGTCGCAGAGATGTTTTAATATGATACCGAAGGTTTAATATTTGACAGCATTATTTTGTCGAACGGTACTAAGTCCAAAATACTTGTAAGTTATCATTAGAATCCGAAAATCAGTTGTCCCTATTATACGATACATTATAATAAAGAAGTACTGGTGGGACGAAAGAGGACTCAGTGAGATTGTGGGATCAGAATTAACAACAGACATACAAGTTTTAATATACGAGATAGGGTTCTTAAGTTTCCGGACTGAGACAATAACTTAAAAAATATTTCAAATTAAATTGCTTAAGTAAACACACCTTCCTCCGAAATAAGACCTTTAAGGTATCCGACTGGTTGCGACAACTTTAAAAAAAAAAATAGAGATATGTGTATGTTTTTGTTGTTTATAGATTTGTTTAGTACATTTTAAGAAATTATTATAACTAAAATGGGTAAAAATTGACAGAAAATAACATAAAAGCGGCCCATTCTGTACCAAAGGTTTATAAACAAATTTTTAATTCTGATGCGTAACTATGTTATTCATTGTCGAAATGACCTTCAGGATAAGAGATATTTTAATTTTTACAAAAACTAGAGCACTTTATCTTTGTTATTATATGAAATTGCTTAAAAGAACAGTGATTATATTCACATAAAGGACTGTAAATTTTGTAATAAAGAAGTTATTGATAAATCTGGAAGTTAAAACAATTTTACTATTATACAGAACCTACACAAAAAATTTCAGTTAATTTTTTTCAAAACTTTTTTAGCAATCGCGCTGGCCCCGTTTGATTATTTTAAAAAAATCTCATTTCAAGTTAAACGCGTTTTAAACTAAGACATCTTGCTTAAAGTAATGGGCATCTGCTTTTACTAAAACACTTGTAGTTTTGTTCTAGTGAACGGAAAAAAGATAAACTTTGTATTTTTATAAAGCTAATAAGATCGCCTATAAATTAAAATCCTAAAAAATGTGTCAATATTTGGCAAAATTATCAATTTTAGGGTAGTCGGATACCTTCAGCAACAACAAACTTTTGCAATCCCTTGTAAAGGTCGCCAAAGCATTTCTGGAATCCATTTTTAGCCATGTCTAATTCAGCCTGCGATGCACTTTTAACTTCATCTGCAGATCGAGGTCGACGACCTTACAAGCGACGTACCGTTTAGGTAATAGGCTGAAGTGGCCTGGGGAGAGATCAGGGAAGTAAGGAGGATATGAAAAAACAGTTCTTTTCAGTTTTTGAAGAATATCAGGGATGAGGAGGGATCAATGTGCAGAACCGTTATCATGTAAAGCACCCATGACTGCTCAGTCTACAATTTTGGTCATTTCTTTCGGATCGACGCACGTAAACGACACAGGATGTCTACATAGAGTTCTTTGTTTGCAGTGCGTCCTTCAGGGATAAATTCCAGGGGCACAATGCTCTGGATAGCGAAGAACATATGTAGAACACATGACCTTCCATTTTTAGCGATCTTGGCGGAATTTATGCTTGCGCCGAGATTGTGGTGATTTCTAAGTTGCCAATGCTGTCATGTTTTTATACGACCCGCAATCCACCATTTCTTGTCTCCAGTAACAATTCTACCAAGTAGGGAAGGATCTTTGTCAACAGCCGAGATTAAACCTCCCGTCATTTCTATTCGAATTGCTTTTTTAGTCGTCGTTTAACATGCGGGAAGTGATGTGTTGACACATCCTATGCGTGTAAAGATAATTAGCTAGTGTCTGTTGACATGTGGCATTGGATGCTGATTCTGCTATTTGCGCTATTGTGTTTGAAGCCTCTTGTTACGTAACGCCGCAGAAGCCTTTTCGATGTTGTCAGCGGTGAGGGAAGTCTGCGGAGATCCAGAGTGTCCATCGTCTTCGGCACTTTCCTGCCTTCCCTGAAACGTCAATGCCACTCAAAAGCTTGCGTTTCCGATAATGTATCACCACTGTACACATGCTTTAACATTTCGTAAGTCTCCGTAGATCTCTTTCCCAAGTGAACACGAAATGTTTTATTCTTTCTCTGCTTCAACAAACGCCATTTCTTTCAATTGCCGGATACTAAATGCATCCGTCCTACAAAATACGACACCGGGGAAAGACACCGACCCCGTGATTTGGGACAAACCGCTTTTAGATAAGGAGAAGGATGTAGTAACACAGAAACGTTATCATAATCGCTCTACTGCAAATTTTTTTTTTACTTTATAGACTCAATCCGGGAACAATGACAAAAGTTGGCGTCGAGAACCAGTTTTTCAGCCAAACTAGCCACATAGGGTGTGCATTGTTACAACAATGCAGACAAATCATGCTTTTTTCAATTCCTACTATTAGTTCACTCTCTCCCTGTATATATATATATATCTTGTTCAAATTTTCAATCGTTTATAAAATACTTTTTATTCATCCATTTAAAGTAGGAATTGACTTATTTTTTTTATATTACCTGTGTTATTTTAAAAGCTATAATTTTTTTATCCAGCGTATAACGCACGCCTTTAAATTTCTATTTTATTTTTGGTATTAAAAGTACGCGTTTTACGCCAGATTTTACGGGTAATTTATTTTAATAGCAATTGGTTATAAGTTTTATGAAACAAAAATGAATAAAAGTGTATTTTGATGGAAATGAAAAAAAAATCACTCCAGAAACTTTACTTATAACTAAAAGACAGCAGTCGAAAGACCAGGAGACCATATGAGATCTTAAACTTTTGTTACAAAGGACCATTAGAGTTCTCCAAAAATGTTAAAACGCAGAATGTTCGCCCACAAAGTGATTTTGACATAGACCACTTATAACAATAACGTTCCATCAAATAAATAAGACAAGGAACCAATTCATTTATATTTCCAAGAGTTCTTCTTAAACGCCTGAAAATTGTCTCTTGTTTCCAGAACAGAAAATCCAATATTATTGGAGCCATTTTCTTTGATTTATAGCGAGCAATTTGATTCCCGTCTTTCACGGTATTTATCTTCCAAAGATAGAATTACGTTTTTCTTTTCCTCCGCGTTCTCTTAAGCCTAATTTTTTTCTTTTGTTCTATAATTCTTTTGTCTTCTCTAATTTCTTCTCGTTAAGTAAAGTACTCTATCGGGTAGTTTCGTCTTTCCCCAAACTCTTATACTTTCCAACCAGAAACATTGTTTTTCGGTCGCCAGAAAGAGAAAAATGCGGAGGATTTACAAAGATAAGATTTTCCAGAGTCGGAAATACCATTTGACGTTCGGGATCTATTTTCGTTATACGTTATTGGTTTCTAATCAACGGGATGAAAAATTCTTTTCTGCTGTGAAAATTCCCAAAATGCAGCCCCCGGAGGGCTTTGCATGATAATAGAACGTACCTAGAGGATCGATCTTAATAAACAAACCTCATAGAGACTGAACAAACCACTTTTCTTAAGACAAAAGGAGCAGTTTGAGATTATAAATACGCCGCTTTCCCAATTACGTTACTCTCTTTCTCTCCTGACGAAACAAATTATGTTTATACTTAATGAAGATGAATGGGCATTTTATTTTCACATTGAATGGCGTCGGATCTATTTCCGAAAAATTTGATCGATTTTGTGATGGAGTGCTTTGGGTTTAAAGGTACTCCTGCAAAAGAACGCTCTGATTTTCAATAACATTATTATTTTGTGTTCCCCATTTTAATTTAATTTTCCAATACTTTATGGTAATTTGATTTGTTTTTAAATCGTTATGAGTGAAAATAATTTTAAAGCAGTGCTTCTTAAACTTTCAATATTTGCGACAAAATTTTCAAACATAATTTTCATCGCCCCACACCCCACAATAACAATGTACTTAATTACATTAATAATGTACATTGAAGCTAAAGTTACAATATGACCTTTATTATAAACCGTACAAATAATCAAGATAGGTATTAAATTTTGTATATCTTACTTTTAAATAAGGAATTTAAGTAAGTAACTCTGGTTTTGCTTCCATTCACTAGATTGAAACTTTTAAATAATATTTTTTTCAAACTTTAGATATGCTCGCGCCTCTCCCGCAAGGTTATTACGTTCTCCTAAGAGATGCGGGACCTATGGCGTGGAAGCGCGAAACGCTATCACTGAACCATTGGGCTCTTGTCTACTGTATAGGATCGTATATATCGTATACCGTATAGTATCGTATTCTTTCAAAGTTAGTGTCAAAACGGGAGTTCCGTATATGGCACGTGATCGCCGACCTATGTTTCATGCCCTGGAGGAAAAACTCGTTGCATGATGAACATATCCATTCAGACCTCCCAGTGAGTAAATGTAAATTTTGAGAACTTTTCGAACTAACTTTTAATTAAGAGCTTTTCTGACTCTAGAAGGACTTGTGAGACTTTTTTTAAAGACTTTTTGACGTATTTTGAACGGAACTTTTAATCTAAAAAAAAGGGGGGGGGGAGATGAATGTCTCACAAATTCTTCGAATTTAATGTCAGAATCCAAGTTTCCGAAAAGTTCTTAAAATTTATAATCACTCGTTGAGATATCTGAATGCATATGTTCATCAAGGGGTGAGTTTTTTATTCAGGTCATGAAAAGTAGATTGCCGATCACTTGCCGTATACAAATTTTTCTTCCCGTTCATTTTCCAAACAAACAAGAAAAAAAATGGTGCAGAAAGTTTGACTGAGACAAATAGAGTTTAAAACAGCAAATGAATGTAAAAAATGTGTTAGAGATTCATATAGGATTAACGGAAAAAAAGTTACCGCCATTGGCGTCTTATTTTGCAGCACTTTTATTGGAAAATAGACTACCCAATTTTATCCGCTTGGCAACATTCTTCAAGAATCGGCTTATATTCGGAAATATACGATATACACTATAAACTAAATGCAACTGTATGCATAATAATAAAAATATTTTATATAATTAAGGAGAAAAGGGGAAACTTAATATTTTAAATAATTAGTTGTTTATGCGAAAATGATGCAATAAGAATATTTAATTGTATATATATATATATATATATATATATATATATATATATATATATACGCGACGATAAAATTACTTGCAACTTATCTCAATTACTAAATACACAGTTGGAAACAATTTTTTCTGTTATTGTGATATAAAAACCTAAAATAAAAATTAGAACAATATCTTTTTTAAAACTCTTTAAAAAAACTCATTATCTCTATATTCAATCACGGACTCTAACTAAATTATTTATGGTTAATCTTTTGATATAAACATACATTCCTTTTCCTCAACCCCACCTTTTTTCATATTTTCAAAAACATGTTATAAATTTCAACTTTGTATTAATTAAGCGTCAATAATCAGTTATAAAGATTTTTTCAATCCTTTAATTTGTTCAGCTGTGTACTTACGAATAACGATAATACTATATAAAAGAGATGCATAGCAGAAAAAACTAATAATCTTCTAATTTATATTTTTATTAAGATTTACAAAGAGAAAGTGACAAAAAAATAATTTCTCAGCTCTAAGCTCATTAACAAAACTTTTTCTTTAATTAACGCTAATGTAGAACACAGCGCTATTCTTTAGGTGAAAAATGTTTCATCTTTTTTTTTCTACACCCATTTCTAGTTAAAACATGATGTTTTAAATTAATTGACGATAGAAGATGCATTAACTATTCGTGTACCATCACCTTTTTTTTAACACTGGACGTGCAATATTTTGGAAATATATTCTTTTTTTCCCCCTTTATCTTTCCAAGTTCTTTTTTTAGGCTTAGCATGACCGAGATTCGAATTTTCATTGCAGTCTTTGCTTATTAACAAAATGGCATTAGATAAATGAATGCAGGGTCTATTTCTTTTCTTTTTATTTGATACAAGAGAATTAAAAAAGAATTTTTTTATCTCTCTCAAAGAAAACGAATAATTAGTCTTTGTTTCTGGTTTAAAAAAAACGCTAATTATGGTTAATTTAAAGGGTGGGTTTTTTTTTGTCTCCCATTTTCAATGTATCTAAGTATGTGACAAGTAATTTAATTTCGGCATGTCTTTTTCAAGTGACTTTCTAAAACTAAAAATTAGTAAGAGATAAAAGTGTTTTGCTTGTTTAAAATTGTACTATCTTAATGAAAAATAAATGCCACGCAGTTCAAAGACAGAATATAAATTAAGTAGAGTTTTTTTTTTCTCGCATTCGTATGTATTTCTTTTGATTATGGTAATGAAAAAATTTCTTTTAAAAAGAATTACGTTCAATCAGTGGATGCTGGGACAATAATATTGGATGAAAACCCTATCATAACTACCTATTGGTCTGTAAACAATAATCCATTTTATCACGTTTTTTCATTTAATAAAAAAATCAATTCAAGGGAAAAGGTTTTAACTGATTGACAAAATTTAATAAAATTCGCTGCCCAAACTTTTAACATTTCGGTTACGTGATAGCTTGTGAATGTTATTGGTTGTTTTGGCAACACAGCAAAATAGTGGCTAGATAAATTAAATTATTTTAAAACTAATTCAAGAAAACCAATATCGGTATTCAAAAACTTTTTACAAAAAGAAGATTTGTTATCGGCATTTTTAATATGCCGTGATAGCATTTTCATTTTAAAAGCAGCAATTGAAAAATATAAATCGAAAAATGTGCCATTTTGTTTTATGTCACCAATACACAATCCTATGGATCCCCCCCCCCCCCACACAGCATATGATTTGTATTTAAGGTGGCTGACTACGTTCGGAGGCGTGATTATGAAAAAAAAAAACGTATAAATGAATAACCTTTTTGATATTTAGTGTCAGTTGAATTTAGAATATGCGTATCAAATTGTTTTTAATATTATTTATTACAAGGTGAAATAACCTAAATGTAATTTTTTTTGGAAAAAAATATAGAGGGAATGACATATTTTCAAAACATTTATCTTTTTATGAAAAATGCTTCTATAATAATATATCGCATATGTATATCTATGACTCCTATACTGGGGCTAAACTAGGAACTTTAAAAAATTGAGATTTATTTTAAGAGTTACAATCAATTGAACAATCATTTGCTTTCTTAATAATAGACTTTGAAATTTTACATATTTAATAAAGACACAACTTCAAAGTAAAGTAAGAAAATCATTAAATCTTAATTCAAATTAAGACGCACTATAATGTTGACATGATGTAAAAAAAAGTTCATAAACAAAATTATCTAAATACCCGATGCATTTATGAAAACTAATAGTGTTAAGTTTTGATAAATTCCAGCTTTATTATGGTAGTTTCTAGATAACCTTTAAGTCCTTCCGAATCTCAATTTGAAATGTCGTCACTCCAAAAGAATCTTTAAAATGAAATACAGAAACCACTCTGACTTCACTTAAATAAATAACGCAAAATGCATGTTATAAAGCTTGTTCTAATTATAAAGGCATCCATCTCGGATTACCGAAATGTATTTTGTAACGCGCAGTAAAATTAGCACTAATGACTAAGTGCTTCCACGCAGAGATAATGTTAGGAAGTTTACTTCAGAAAACGAGAAGTTGTTGGAACATTTGCTAAGTGACATAAACTAATTTTGTCCAAGTGACGGTTTTAGAAGTCTTAAAATTGAAAGGGGCAAAAGATAATTTGAAGAGTGGATAATTGAACACAAATTTTGAAATAGAGCTTTAAAGATTCCAAAAGTCATAAATGATTCAAAATTGCCATTTGCTGTTTGCGAATAAGCAGAAAATGCTTAATTGACTAAATTCATGCCACGTCATTGTCAACGATTAATGTAAACACGTGTTCCAAGCCGAACAGTTCAAGCACTTCACTGTTGCCAACTTTTGTTTTCTGCAGAAACTTTCCATTAAAAAGTATATATTTTTCAAAAAATAATAAAGCACGAAGGTAAACAAAACGAACTTAATATAAAAATATACAAATAATATTACATTTTTTTTAAATTTTCGAAAACTTTTTGAAGATTTTTAAGATTTTAATAACCTTTTTTCAAATTATCAAATTTGAAATTTTATCAGAACTTAACAGGTAAGAACAAGAAGCACAAGTTTAAAGTCGGTTTTGAATTCCATGGAGAACACGTGATTGCATTGATCACGTGTCCTTTATCAATTTAGCCCCTTATAAAAAAATATTGTTTCTGTCATTTTTCACTGTTGCCAATCAAGATTTAGTGTCTCGCAGAACATTCACGCTTTACACTTCAATTTTTTCTTTAAAACTCGAATTATTTTGTTGCATTTGATTTTCTAGGCAAAGTACCGCCCACCCATTAGTCTAAGCAATTTTTCTCCGCATCTTACTTTATGTAATTTTTAATTTTCAAAGTATTTAAAATTATTTTCAATATTAATCCTTTAAAATTTACTATTATTCATAACATTAGGTAAATTGGAGATAGACTTAACAATACTGCCTCATTGCACTATTTAAAGTCTGGAGTCTTTACAAGCATATCTGTTTGTTACTATTTCACCCATTTGAATCGCTTACATCATTCGTAAACAGTCGAGTACTCTTGAGCCCCCCCCGTAAGAAGTTCATCGTGGCAAGGGGGGGGGGCTAGATCAAGTCTGTCGTTTGGCCGTGCTCTTTTGTGCAATATGAAGGCATACACGATTTGTCTCCATTCCATCCCAATTTGGGGGGGGTAATTCCGCGGGAAAATGCTCGAGTCCTTTCACCCTTTACCAGCCTACCCTTCCACCAACTCTTGAAGGGACTTTCAGTTCACTAATATTCAGAGTTTCCCCCATGTCACACACGGATTGAACCCCGGCCCAAGCACAGCAGTCAGCGTTATAACCACTATTCGACTGGGCGGCTAGAAATCTCAGATTTTTAGGCTAAGTGTTCCGTGGTCCATCCCAACGTCATATTCAAACAGAAGAGGGCATGGCGGAAAATGACACACTTGCGAATTTAAGTATCCTTTTATTTTCAAATTATTATGACTAAGCAATATTCACACACAGTTTTAGAAATACAGAGTCACAAAATAATACTTCGAATTGAACATAAGAGTAAAGAGGCAACACCTATCCTAAGAAGCGAGCAATTCACCATAATACACAATTACTTTAAAAATACGTTTCACATACATTTTCTAAATTTATCGACAGAGCTATTAATTCTTCAAAAACAATACAACACTTAAAAACCCCCAGAAATTGTCTAGAACAATGCCCACAGAACTTTAAACAAACTAAACAATCCAATTGTGTATGCATAGTCAACAATGGGAGGCACACCTCAAGAACTAATCCAAACCAAATTGATTTTGGAACTTTTTATCGATCCGCCTACCCCCATCCATTCATTAGTCTCCATTTGTTTACACAGGGCTTTACAGGACCCCACTTTGATACACAGATTTTCCACCCCAACCACCAGGACATACATCGCAAGTGTGGCGGCCACCAGAGCAATCTGTCAAACGTCATCTGCAAGGGGTCTCCATCACAAAAGATGGAACTGGTTGAAGCCCAACCCTTTTGGCACGGAAAAGCCTTTATTAATGAACGGTACGGTCGCCGTTGTTCTGATGCAGTAATCGATGAGGATTCTTCATTAAGTGATCTGTGGAGAAACCGCCCGTTAATCCTACAGCTAAGCAGAGAGGCGTCTGCGGTTATTTGTTGACTTCCGATCCATCAGAGATAGGGTAGAGGTGTCTCTATAAGCGATGTATAAAGTTTCGCTCAAGTTGCCAGTTTCCGTTCGTTGAGGTGTTGTCGGTTAATGATTTGTTGGGGGTGGGTTCGACCCATTGTGGGAAGGCTTTTGGAATAGTTCGCATAGTTAGTTTTCAAAAAGGCTTTAACTTTTGTCAAGTTTTAGAGTGAAAGATAGACGTAATTGAGTAATTAAAATGCAACATTCAATGAAGAGGGAATATAATGTCTACTAGTACAATGAAGCCGCATTGTCTAAGGGACACAGATTTTGGTTTGACGACTTCGCTACCGACAAATTTAAGAATCTTTCTGAAGTTTTGAATTAAGTGAAATTCGTAAGCGATTCAACCATTGTTTTGAATCAGGATGCTGATTAAATAATATTTTAGACTCTAAAAATTATGCCAGAAATTATTTGTAATGAAATGTCTGAAATTTTTCTCTACAGTAGAAAATTCATTCAATGATCATTTCTTAACTTTTCACTTAGGAGCATCATGAGAGCCAATGGCGATGGATCTTGTAATTTTGAATCACGGTCAAGTTCTGCTGAAAATTGAGCTGGCACTACAATCTCCAATCTACAGCACGAGAAGGGCACAATTTAAAACACATAAGGAAGTCAAAACCAGTATATTCTTTCGCAGTTGTGACAGATCTATACGTGTCATTTTTCCACTAATCCTCTTGGGGAAACTTTGGAGACTAGCATTCGCGTTAATTCACAGCTTCTCAAGAAGAAACCCTGATATTTAAATTAGTTTGATTATATAAAGTCAAGGTTTTGTAGATATACAATAAAAGGAGCCGGAGATCGGTTGCGGTGATATGTAAGTGAGAATATTAGCTTATATTTCATTGAGTATTTCCCAAATATAGCGCGAGTTAAGAAAGTAGTTGCAAAGATATTAAATTATTAGATTGAGGATCTAAGATAGATTGAATGAGATTTAGTTATCGGACCATTAGCGCTTGTTCTCCTTGTCTAGTTCACTTAGTCGTGTTTACCTTAAAGTTATTCATGAGATTAGATCACTCACTTTATATATCACTCCTAGGGTTTCCTTTTGTAGTTTCACTTGTGATTGCTTAAGTGTGTTTGAAGAGAAATAAAATAATAGTTATTATGGAAGTTGCTGGTGATGCTTAGTTTCCTCCCACACCTTTAGGTAGGCAAGACGGTGAGAGAGGGGCGCCAAATAGGTCACCATCCCCACACAGTGATGTCTTGAGGATTAAGTCTTGAGACAAAAGTAGCCCTCACCGGTGATTTCTTCAAGTAGACAGTACGAGGTCGAATTCAGAAGTTCCCGGACTGAGCCTATAACGTGAAAATTTTTTGCAGTGCAGTGACTACGATGACGTTTCTGTGTTACTGCATTCTTCCCCATTTCTAAAAAGGATTTTTCCTAAATCAAGTGGTCGGGGCTCACCACAGCATTATATTTTGTAAGAGGATGTATTTTAATAACTGGAGGTTGAAAGAAATGACGTTTGTGGAGCAGAGAATGAATATTAAATTTTGTATAGTGCAACGGAGACTAACGAAATGTTGAAGCACATATATGTCAGTGATACATTATCGCAAAACGCAAGATTCTGAGTTGCATCGGCGTTTCAGGGAAGGCAGAGAAAGTTTTGAAAACGCGGAACGCTCTGTACGTCCGCAGACTTTTCATACTACTGAGAACATTGAAAAAATTTCTGCGGCGGTACGTTTGAACAGTCTTTAACTAACGACGGGGTGAACACGAAAACAGCTGTTCTGCCACATCCTTCTTACTCCCCTGATTTAGCCTCCTGCGACTTTAGAATATTTCCAGAACCAGCACGCCATTTTCAGGGTCGTCGATTCCAATCTGCAGATGAAATCAAAAGTGCATCACAGGCTGAATTAAAGGACATGGATAAAAATGGATTCCAGAAATGTTTCCACAACCTTTACAAGCGATGGAAAAGTGTGTTGTTGCTCAAGCAATTAATTGGTAATACTTTTTAAGTCATACACTCAGCCCGGGAACTTTTGAATCCTACCTCGTATATAGCATATATATGTGTTGTTAAATATTCATACAAACGGTAACCCGTAATAAATAAATGTATGTGTCTCACAATATTCACAAACTTAGACATAGATCGACTCGACTGACTGCCGCCTATCAACTAAATGAGTAATGAAGGTGTATGGTTGTAGGCCTAAGTCTAGACACGGATATGGCATATTAATACAGTCTTGCCACTGTTGCCAGATGGCAAATAGTTTGAAATTCCCAGTTTTTCGGAGAATAAAAACGAAAATAACATTTAAAGAATAATATTATTCGTATATAATCTTATTGAGGTCCTGTCGGAAATGAGACGAGCTCCCACCTCCCTCTTGGGGCCAAGGCCCAGTTGGCCCATGTCTTAAACAGTCCCGTGTTTTAGCCATGTTTAAAATCAAACACTTTGATTGGAATTAAAATGAACAGGACAAAAATAATATGCTTAAAATAATACGTCATGGAACTAGAAAAGAATCCTATTTATATAACAGTTATATATATATAATCGCAATTCTAAAGTAATTTTAAATAATCATCACCAAAAAAAAATCTAAATGAAGCTTAGCAAATTTGTAGCCCACAACGAATATTCTCAGGGACGTCTTAAGGCATGATCCAGCTGGGCCCAAACCCAGGTCCGCGTCTCGTTCTCGACTCAGGCCTTAATAAGAACTCGATTGGAATAATTTCAAAGGTCAAACGTTATTTTCGGTTGTATTCTCCGGAAAACTGGGAATTTCGGACGATATGTCAACTGGCTACATGTGGTGACCGTCGTCCATGTATAGGCCTAGGCCTACCACCATACACCATCATTACTCACTCAGTCAAAAGACAGCAGTCGGTCGAGCCAGTTTGTGAGATTGTAAGTCAAACACATTTATTTGTTTCGGATTATTGTTTGTACGAGTATTTGGCACCATAAGCTATGTACTGTCTACGTTTAAGAGTCATAGGTGGGGCCTACATTTGTGTAAAGGCCCAGGGCCCCAAGAAGTCTTAAGACGTCCCTGAATATTCCAGCGGTCCGGACAGTATAGAGCTATGTAATAATTTTTAATACTGTTTTCGCCAAATGAGCAAGAGCCTCAACTAATAGCGGAGCACATTTTCACACAAAAAAATGCTTCAATTTTAACGAAAATTGGCTGCATTATAATTCATACATTTGTTTAATATATAACGTTTTTAAATTTTCTAAAAAATATTCCATAAATAATTAATTTTTCGTTTTAACATATAAAGGGACAGCTTTTTAGCATTACGGAACAGATACCGAAGCATGCGGAACGGATTTACCTAAACGTATTTCATACCAAATAAAATTAATCAACTCATAAAAATGAGGGTTATGATAGAATATGCTGGTATCTATAGAATAGCGAAGCCAGAATATGATTTTATTTTAATGTTTCAGTTCTTTTATTTCTGAAAAAATATTCCAAATTTGGGCCTTATTCTACAACATTACAAATTGACCGCCTTATTAAAAAAATTTACAGAAATTTCAAATGAATTTTAATAATTTTTAATTACATTTAATAAATTAATAAAGTAGCTCATGGTGTTTGTTCCTCTTGATAACTATAACTTCCGTTTTTAATGTTGTCCATTTCAAAATAAATTCATATTTAAAAAAAAAAACTTACTCTTTTACAGCTTATGTAGATTTTAAACAATGATTATTCGTCAGAGTTAATCAGTGAATTTAATATAATAGCTGTAAATGTATAATTTTTTTTGATTTAGTTCCAATATATATATATATATATTAAGGTTTAAAAAATTTATATTTCATTCCCCTTACAAAAATAAATAAATAAATATGCAAGCTGATTGAAAGGTGAAATAAATGTCTTCCACCGTTCAGAAAAATTGTCCTTTTAAAAATCTATATATGATTCATTTTCATTTATTTGCTATTATTTTCAACACATTTTTGTATGTTTGGAATAAATTCCAAATCTTTTGAATCTTGGTAAGCCGATTTATAAAATATCAGCAGTGGTATTTTCAGTAATACTTCTGAAATAGTATAAAATAAATCTGGATAAAAATTCGAGAATCTGGCAGTATATAATTTTCGAAGTTTGTAACTTTATACTGAAAACACAAGCCGACTTTTAGGCGGAATTGAGAAACGAAACAAATGACTATGAAATAAATACGAAAACAGCAAACTTGAATTGACTTCACAAACATCAAAGAAGCAGAACTAATACCACCAAAAACTCGACGAAGATTAGTAATACATTTTTAATCCTCAACCATACTGAAAGGAAAAGAACTGTATATAAATTATTAATAAGTAAGAATTAATAATTTGCATTAAATTCGATTCCTCAGCTGAAAATTAGCAATATGTATTCACTGGGAGAAATTCTTTTGGCTTAATTTTGGAAGAATTCTTTTTCCTTTCTAAATTTCACTAATAAGAAATGCAACTTTAGAACAGTTGTATCAGTTATGCAAATATTTTTTTTCTTTTTCTAAAAAATTTCCCGCTTAAGAAGTGGAAGTAACATTTGAATACTACAGAATTTACTTCCTTAAAAAAATGTAATCGAGTCAAGTTATTATTTTTGTTGTGTTATGATTTTTTTCCTTCTTAGTTATAGTTAAAGTTCGAACGTACTGTCAAGGTAAAAAGAAGATTAAGCAAAGATATTTTCTTGGGAAGTTGATTTTTATGCAGAAAATATTTTGTACTGGAAAAATAACGATGAAATTTTTAAAAAATAGTCAAAGCCATACGATATTTTTATATTTAAGTAATTCTTATTAAGGGGACACAATACGAATCAATTGACAAAAATCGGTCAAAAAATTAAATCTATATTTTTTATATTCTTTTTAATACTCACATAAAATTTGAAAGCTGTAAGTTTAAAAAACGCAGAGCTGTGATAACTTTACGTTTGTTTTTATTCATATCTCAGTGGCAAATCAAAACTTTAAAATGACTTATCTCATAATGGTAAAATATCTAGTTTGTCTTCATTTAAAATGCTAAGGCTTTTTTTCCCTATTGTATCTAATGCTTGGAAAGTTTTTTCACTTGTTGCTAATAGTACATGGGAAAAAAGTTGGTATGCATTTTTCAATCAAAGCGATATTTATGTTTTAAAAAAATAATAGAATTTAGAATTTACATATTTTTAAAGGAATTTTCAATAAGCATTCATAAAAAGAAGTTGTTTACAAATACCAATTATGTTATCACAAAACTCATACCAACTTTTGTTATACTTAGTTTGTGACGTACTAGTAAATCGAATTCCACACTACGTGAAAAAAAAAACTCCTACAAAAACTCATGTACGCGAGTTTTTGTAAGAGGAGTAGCATTCAAAATCACTTCATAAGTTTCAAGTTTTTCCATTAAAAATTAAATGGTTTCCTTTTTATGAAATTTTGAGCACAAAATCTGTTTTAAATCATGCATACACATAGGAGGCAACTAAAAAAAAATATGAAAATCATTACATTAAAAATTTTTGTGTAAATCGTATCATGTCCCCTATCAATTTTTTTTTTGCATTTCAAATATTAAGAAATTGAAAATAAATAACAAATGTATTTGAATACAAAAAGTACATTCCACTTTTTTCTGCTAAAAAACAGGGAAAATAAAAGAGTTTCATGGAATTTTTTTGCAGCAGATCATATGGACACTAGTTCCAGGCATAGGCCAACTGGACCCAGAGCCTCGTAAGGGGAGACTCGTATAGTTCTCGATTCGGCCTAAGAAATTATGATCCGAATAATTTAAATCATCAAGCGTTACTCCCGGATATATTCTCAAAAAAGCTGGGGATTTCGAACCATATGTTAACCAGAAACAATGGCAGGATTCTATTACTATGTCACATCCGTCGTTCGTATCTAAGTCTGGGCCTTAACACTATACATCATCATTGCTTATTTAGTCAAAAGGAGCAATCTATCAAGTCAGTTTGTGCATAGGCTTATCAGTTTGTGACGGTTCTATCCGCAACTATATTAACACCTTGGGGACTCTTCTGGGGAAAATAATTTCAATTCAACCAACCGTCGTCGACCAAGAAAGCGTGATTATATAAATGAAGTATATTACATAAATTCTGTTTTCGCGAGTTTGTGAGTTGGCACGTTGGAGTTGGCAAGTAGGAGTTAGAAAGGAGTTTGCGAGTTAGATTGTTATAGTTGAAGATTGGAAGATATTGGAATTATTAAGAGGTCTTGGAGTTGTCCAGGAAAACGGATTACACTAGTGGATCCAACGACATTGATCAATCCCGATAAAGATCACCTGCAAGATTCCAGTGTAGGATCCGATGCATAAAAAGTACAGGTATCGTGAGCCTGATTAATAAGAAGTTATATTTGAGCGTATTTAAGCTATCTTAGATTCAGTTGAGGGTCCGTAATAGTATCCCCGTGTTATAGAATCTCACCTCCGCGCTCTACTATTTCATTACCTATCTTAATTAGAATGCTATTGTGTCTGATATATCGGTAACAAATTAATTACATTGAAATCATGTCTGTTGATCATTCAGTTTCTTCCACACACCTAGCCGGGTTTACAGGTTGATAAGGGGTTTCAGAGTCAAGCAGGAACCGACAGGATTACAAGTTTATGAATCGCGCACTTTTATATGTTATGAGTTATGGTTTGTATGGATATTTGACAACGTTTGCTATATACTGTCTACTTAAAAGGGTAGCAAATAAGCTTACTTTTGCGTAGAGGCCCAGGGCCTGAAGAAGTGGTAAGAGGTTCCTGACTATCAATTCTATCAAAACAATGAAAAGGTACAGAACTAAATAGCAATATCTGTAAACATTAATGAATAATGTATAACTATAGTAGAATCCGAAGAGTGATTATTTAGATTAACAAGGAAAAACAATAGTAGCGCACACAGGAACAAAGGAGTGGTCCTGGGTCGAAAGTCTATTACTCTCGCGTATGATGCTCCAATACGCCGCTCAACAAATTCTTTCGATTTTGTCGATTTTCGGAAACAAAAAAAAACAGTAAAAAATTAATTATTGAATACATAATTAGCGTTGATTAATAAAATGAATTATTAATAACTAATACTTAATTAAATTTTACGTACTATATACATAGGATTATAATCAATCGAAAAAAAATTAAGGGCTTGGAGGAGTCTGGACCTGGAGAACCCCCTCCCCCTTTGTGTGCGAAACTGGACATCACTATCGAAAAACAAAATAAGAGATGAGAGTTGATAATTCACTCTTCAAATATTATACTACGCCTACGTGAAAGTTTATAGGATTTAAAAAGCAGAAGTTGGAAGTACTCGTATGAGATCTAGAGTAGAATTGAGTTTATATATGTATAATGCAATATTATGGCTGTCAAATTTCTGCCTAGCAGCTATTTTAAACACACACACACACACACAAGAATTATTTTTATTTTACTACATTTTTTCTTACAAATTTAGTAAATGCTTTTAAAGGTGTGAAGCAAGTACAGCAAAGATAGAATTTTGGGAAAATCTACGTTTACAAGATCCATTGCGACAATAGCTCTCATGTTGCTTCAAACTCTCTCTACGACTTTTAAAATTAAAAAAAAAATACTTTTCACAAGTATAACTGATTTAAAGCCATCCTAGCATAATGATATAACAAATATGGTCTAATCTAGAAATGTGTTTTTAAACAGGAAGCTAGTCCAGAATTAATGTTATGTTCTGACTTCACTACTTTATCAAAAAAAAAAAAAGTTTTATAAACTATTATCTCTGCTTGTATTAGTATTTTTTCCTGTAAGAGTTCAATATTTTGTCTTGTAAACTTAAATCAGATCGATTACAGATTTTTAATGTCATAATAAATAACATATTTATCGAAAGTTTCTACATTTTAAAGATGCAGCACGATAAATAGACATATGTTAATTTATACAGATACTGTGGTTTCCTCATCCTAAAAATGTTCAGCATTTCTATCTCATTCTTTACCACTAAACAAAGGCAGCAATGGTATATTAGCTTTTGATATCGAATCTCAACACTCCTTTTTGCTAAATGGCAAACCGAAATCATCCTTTTCCTTGGGTCAGTCACAGAGAAGTCGTAATGAATGGACATCAGTGATCTCGGGGACAATTGCAGACCATCTTGACCCTTCCCTGACAGCCCCACAGATGGAATCCTAATTGCTTCTCCAGACACTCGCCAGCTCTATTTTCGTCTTTTGGAGATGATTTATACTTAACGCTGTCATGAGCAGACGGCGATGAGAACTCTCTCTTTTTGGTGTCCTTCCACTGATAACACTAACCGAAAATATTAATGTCTGATTCGCTTTTCTTTCCTTTCTGGAACAGAAATGAGATACCGATGGATCTGTGATTATATTGCGAGGAAAATTTGTAATGCAATAACAAACATAAATAAAAAGTTACTGATTTTGTTCAGTTATTCTTGGAGCCACTTTCAGCCAAATGCTAAAGAATAATTTTGAACCATGGAAAACCCTCCCCTGACGTTACAGCGTTTTCAATATTAATTTACATATCAAGGTTCCTTCACAAGGTTAAGCTCTCAAATCAATCAATATATCAACAGAAATTCCCAGAAGCAGATTGAAATGACAGAACAACGCGAGAACTTGCTACAAAATGTTGCTGTTAACATAAGCACTGTAAAAAGCTATAAACAAGTAAAATGCACATTAAAGTTACGCTACGTTCGGAACTGTGATTTTTAAAAATCGTTTAATAACAGATTAATCGTTAAAATCGTTTAATCTGTTTAAATGAATAATTTTTTGATATTTAGTGTGAGTTGAATTAGAATATGCGTATAAAATTGTTTTAGCATTATTACAAGAAAAAATTATTTAGATGCATTTTTTCTTGGCAAAGAATAAAAAAAAAGAATGACGTATTTTCAAAAAATTCTCCTTTCCCGAAAAATACTTCTTTAACCGTTAATATTTTGATTGCATATAACTAGAACTATTATACAAAGCCCGAACAAGAAGTTTTGAAAAATTCTCATCATTTTTAGTGTTACGATCGATTGAAGGAATAATGGTAATTTTTGTTAAAATTTCTTTACTCTGATATAATAAAATGTGAATAAATCCACTTCTAAATTATATATTTTAAAATTTCTAGTTCACAACCTTGGTATAGCAGAGCCCTAGCTATATATAAGTAAGATAGTATTATTATTGAAGCAATTTGCATAAAAGGAGAATGTTTTGAAAATACGAGGGGTGATTGATAAGTAAGGTCTTCAATAGTTCCCGACAGGGTAAAACAATAACAGAAGTATCAGAATGACGGAAATTTATTACTCTTATATATTGTAAACTCATTTCTCAACATAGTCACCACAAACAGCTACACGTTTGTTCAATAGTTCTATTAATTTCTTCATTCTGTTCATGAAGAAAGATTCTGGTTGGCTGCGTATCTATTTAAGCACGGCTTTGGCAACCTGGATTCATTATTATGACCCAGAAAACAAGAGGCAATCCATGGAATATCGTCATCCTGGTTCTCCGAGTGTCAAGAAATTCAAAACTAACAAAAGTCATGCTCACGAACTTTTGGGATGCAAGTAGTGTGCCATACACGGAATTTCAGACTAAATGATTGAAGGTGAATTCCAACAGGTATTGTGCAACATTACGATCACACAAGCAACGCATCCGCAAATTCAGACCAGAAAGAAACGTCTTTCTTTTGCATCACGACGATGCAAGACCGCATTGTAGTGCACAGACACGGGAAGTCATGGGAATACTGAAATTCACAGCGATTCCACAACATCTTTACAGCCCAGTTTTGGCACAGTCGGACTTTTGGTTGTCCCCAAAATTGACGGAGACTTGGAAAAGTAAGCATTTTTCAACGGATGCTGAAGTTCAAGCAGCCGTGCGCAAATGAATACGCAGCCAACCAGAATCTTTTTACATGAACGTGTGACGGATCTTATGCTTCACTTTAATAACCCTCTTGGGAAATCTTTGGGCTATGAATCACAACAACCCTTTCTGTAGAAGAAATCGCGATGAACAGATTAGGTCAGTTATATGTAGTATAGGTTTGCTTGCTAGAGATAGATAGAGGAGAATAGATGATTGGACGAAGTTGCCTGGAGATTGAAATATTAAGAAGTAAAAATAATGAAGAATATCTACCGATCAGGTATTAGTGATATTGTCAGCGCGTTTCGAGCTTTAAATTGTTAAAGAGATTTAAGTGACGATTAGTCACATAGCTACAGTGTAAATAAAATATTAGAGCAGTGGATTGATCCATAAAAGGTGGATCATTTGATTAGAAGCATTCTTCGAACTCGCGACTCTTGTAGCACATCCCCCCTGTTCTTTTCTGGGAAACATCTTATCGTATCTAATTAATTGAATTTTGTCTCTGATAATTAGTGTGCTGAATAAATAATTAAAAAGCATTAAATCGAGTCGTTCTTCACTTCCTCCCACACCTTTACCCGGGTCCGAGAGTAGGTATAGAGGGTTTCAAACGGAATGAAGAAATGAATAGAACGTTTGAACAAATGTGTAGCTGTCAGTGATGATTATGTTGAGAAATGAGTTTATAATATGTAATAAATTTTCTTCATTCTGATACCTCTGTTATTATTTTACCTTGTTCGAAACTTATTTAATAATATTGGAGACCTTAATAAACAATCAACCCTCGTTAGTCATTCTTCCTTCATTTTTTTACCATAAAATTGCATTTAAATAATTTTTTCATTGTAATAATATCTCTAAAACATTTTTATATGTATATTCTAACTCAGCTAACACTAAATATCAAAAAAAGTATACCTTTTTTAAGCTCTCGGTTTCGAAAGTAGTTAATTACCTTAAAATAGTTACAATTTTTCATAAAAAAGATACACAAAAGTTAGATTTTTAACGCTTCGTAACTAAACAATAAGATTCTTTATAACAATAGATTCATTTTGCATAAACTGAAAAATCCACGAAATATTTTAGGAACAAAAAAGCTCCTACATCAACACAAAAGATCCCCCACCATCTCCTCAACAAACTAAAATTAAAAATATCTTCGGTGAATACAAAATTAAAAACTATTGATAACTTCGAACACACACTTGACGAGAAGCAATCATCAAACCACAATCTTCAATCCACCAAACTCGAAGCAGATAAAAAAAAAAAAGGGTGGGGGGGGGCATCCTCTCCACGGAAAAGTGTCTGATAAGGAGTCCATTCCACATCTGCGTGATTCAAAATTTCATTAAGCCCCACACAATGTGGGGCCGATAGATTAACGGAGAAGAGTTGTTCGGCGGGAAATAATCGATAGGTCCCTTTCATTAGGTGAGTCCCGGTGGACCCGCGATGAGTTCATTAAAATCGCGTCCAGGTCCCGCCAAATGAGAGGGTAGATATCCAGAGTTTGACCCGCGCTCAATCACCTCGAGTTTTCAGGGCGAGAAATTTCTACTTCTCGTTTTACGCCTCCGTGGACCTCTAATTTCCTTCGGAATGGATGGCGGGATTGTGAGAGAGAGGGAAAAGATTTCGCGTTGGGGATACGGTTGTGGTTATAACTTCTTGGAGAGGTTGAAAGGAATTGATTTAAAGGGACTTCTGTAGAGTATTTCTAGTAGTGGATGTTAAGGTTGTATTAATAGAGTGGTAGAGTTGTGACTTGAAAGAAGAAATTTAAGAATATTAAGGAATTGGAATTCATGATATGGATGTACAGTATTATTCATAATTTCCTCCTGGGTAGGGATTGCAATATCAGACCAAAAGTTCAATACCGGTATTCGGTATTATTTAGATCTTAATATCGGGATACCGGTTTTAATACCGGTATTAGAAATTTTAGGTGAAAAAACTTTTATTTGTTTATCAGGTTAATTCGAGAGTCGTAAGTAACAGAAAATTAATTTGTAATTTTGAAGTTATAACAGTGTATAAAGAATCACAAAAAAGTAATGGAACATTTTACTTATTTCAATTACAAAAAAGTGTAAATATCACTATTCAGTCTGTGGTACTATTACAAATTTTTGAAATGTGATCTTAAAAAACTTAATGCTTCAATTGTATTGTATGATATGTAAATACAATGTAAATAACAAACTCACCAATTAAAAAAATACCGAGATATTACGCACTTTCTTCTCAACTACAACCTTGTTTTCACAGATAAGAATATCAGAATACGAATCCTGCGCGTGTGCAGTATCGCTCTGAGCTACAATAAAATAGTTTTGGCCCTGAACCTTGGATATTCCACAGATTTTTTATCACTTTTCTTGATTGCACAATGCAACTTTATATTCACAGTCTAATTAATTTCGCCCGTTAGGGAGACATAAAAACAAAAACGAATACTATTTTGCTAGGTTTTCGATCCCTGAACATGTAGCGGAATCAATTTATAAAATTTCTCGTAAGTACCGAAAAACCGGTATTTAAGCTTTGAATACCGGTATTACAAAACTATACAAATGGCTCAAGATACCGGTATTCGGTATACCGGTATTGCAATCTCTACTTCTGGGTTTCGAAGTGCTATGGTAAAATAAATTAAGAACGAATACACGCCAAAAAAGAACATTTGGAAGAATACAGAAACAATTCAACTTTTATTTGTTACTTTACAAGTGTTCAATTTGTGAAATCTAGGTTACATGGCATAACATCAGTGCGATAGTCCAGTTCCTGTTATACTCTATTCAACAAGGTACTATCAACGTAAAGGATAACACGTGTTATCCTTTCCGTGTTATCTGAAAACTTAGTCTTTTTCATAAGACCAAGTTTTCGTACCCCTTTTGCCGCGTGATGTAGAACAGCATGAAAGGATAACGTGTGCTGCGAACAACGTTGATAATACCATGCAAAGCTGAGTGTGACAGGAATTGGACTGTCATATTGGTGTATGCCGTGTAACCAAGGTTTCAACCATAAAACACCTATAGCTATGAATTGTTTCTGTATGCTTATAAATAAAACTTGAATTGTTACTGTATGCCTTCAAATGTTTTTTTGCGCTGTATTCGCCTTAGCCTTTTATTACTATACAGCAGGGGTTGGCAACCTTTTATCTGCGGCGTGCCAAACCAATCTACCAATATGATTCATCGTGCCACACAGTAAAACATTTTTGAAACAATTCAGTTTCCGTGATAATGCATGCAGAATTAGAGAATAGAGGTCAATAATTAAGATATTTACAGTTTTATTATATATTAATTTTACACCATTTAAGGTTATTTCTAAACATAAAAATGAACAACATAGAGTGTAACTCTTTCTTCAACAGAAACAAAAATTTAACAAATATCATGCATTTTTAAACACATTTATTAAAATAAGAAACAGACAACGTAAAATATTAGTATTTCTCTCCATTACAGTTAAATAAAAAGATAAATAAACATTTTAATGCGAATCAAATTGCAAAATCAAGGGTATAACGTGTGACTTTCAATTTGACACAATTCTGAGCTTTCAGTTGTTAAAGAGTTTCTTTTCGGACTCGAAATATTTTTCATACGTGGAAAGTTTAGTTACTTTTTGATATGTAGAGCCAAAAGAGGAAAGCAGAGTACATGTAATTTTCTCAATGTAAGCAATTAAATCTCTCCGGCAATGGCATGTAATAATTTACAACATAGCTATAAGTTTATCTTTAGAGTTATCTTTCAGATATTTTTGTAATTCCGTAAATGTCTGTTATTCTGAAGATGCTTGTATCAAATAAGGTCCATTAGAAAATAAAATTATCAACTTCCATACACTAAAAAATTGACAAATTTGTAGAGTAGTGCAGAGTGTCACTGAGAATTGTTCCGCGTGCCACTTGTGGCACGCGTGCACATGGTTGCCAACCCCTACTATAGCGCTTCGAAATCCGAGAGAGAATTATGAATAACCCTATATTTTCGTATATGTGTGTGTATGGCTTGATATATTTATTTAATCTATTTGAGGCAATAGAAAAAAAAATTAAAAAAATTGTACTATGAATCTTACTATGTTCACCTAGAGTTAAACATGTAACAATGCACTTTCGACTTGGCTTTGTGCCATTGGGAACAAAATTTGATACAATGGCAAGCAAAAAAAATGCAGGGACGTAGTCCTTAAGGTTTTTGGAATAAGCAAAGTAAGTATTGAAAAGAATTAAAACTTTGTATTCAGAGAATACTTTTTTTTAAAGAAAAAAGAAGAATTATTTATTTGTATCAATCTGTTTCGTTTTAAAAAAAATTATGATTTCGAAACTCAAAGGTCCATTTTAAAAACATGTTTATTTACAACGAACATATGGTTATATTAACGGTTTCTTTTAAACAATGAAAATAGTTTAAAAAGTGGATTTTGATGAATTTTCTACACATTTCTAGGGAATTTAAAATTCACTAAAAACATGTGTACCAACAAAATAGGAAAAAGAAATGATTTAATGAAATGGATTCAGTTATTGGTTATAAAAACAATGTTAATTTCAACAAATATTAAAACACTTAACTTTAGTGCAGATATATTAAAATATAAATAAAAAAAGAAAATGGAAATTTTTTTAAAATTACTTATAACATACACAGAAACTAACACATAGAAATATTGAAAAACTTAAGATAAAATAAAGTATAAATCTATACAAAAAACCATTGAATTCCGGAGTAAGATATTAAAACCTTATGCTCTAACATTTTTGTATTCGTTCACAATAGTTGTTTGTTACGTCCAGAAGTTAAAACTATTTAAGTGTTTTATATAGGCTAGTTAAAATAAGCCGAAACATGATTAAAATACGTATAATAATACGTACAATTATTAAACGTGTATATTTAGAGCAGATTAAACCTACTTAAGAAGAGTAAAGTTGCAAAACAGTTAAAAGTCTTTTTAAAAAACCACACAAAAAACACTTTTTATAAGGTAATATAAAAGCATTCTAAATATAACGATATTTATACATTAAGTAATAAAACTGCTGCAAAGTATTTGAAATGAGACACATTTTTTGTTCCATATTTAATGAACTCACAAGAGCATTAAAAAACCCTGAGCAATATAATTAAAATTTCACATGGATATTAAAACAAACTGTATGAGAATTACTCCTTTTTCATTTCACAATAACCAGAGTGGCTCTTCCAAGCCCGATGTAAGCGCATACCACAAACCATTAAATCTTTGTTTTAAGCTTTACAACCCCCGTGCTTCCGGTAATAAAAACAATTTATAACTACCCCCAACTCTACTTTTCGCAGAGGACACACAAATCTAATTTAATACAACAAAATGACAGCAAAACAATGAAAAAGAACATGCCGAAGTAAAAAAAAAGAAAAAGAATTCATGAGCCTTATCTGAAAATAACGACAGAAAATTCACCATGAAAAATAAAAGAAAAAAAAATTAATCAGGTGTATAAATAATATTCATTCATATTTGCTTGCTGCTGCTGTTAAATTTATTATTGGCCCTTGTTGCCACTCGCCTCCTGATGTTTAATTATAGCGCAGTTCCGGGGGTTAATTCGATTACAAAGAATTAATAAAAAAATTACACATGCGTATCTTCGAAGCCTCTTCCTCACCTGTTAATTACGTTCTTAATTTCTAGAGGAAGTTAATTACGCCTGCTGATATAATGAAAAGAGTATCATTAGTACTTGGGGAAGACTGCAGCAAATGGGAAAAGAGAAAATGTATAGAAATTGAAGACGCGAGGGAAGTTTGAAACTGCAACTTTCGATGTTTCTCCTTTTTTTTTATCCTGGAAGAAACGTATGAATACAGTATAACGAAATCGTAGCAATTCAGTAATAATACCATTGTGGAAGAAATTTTAGTGAAAAATGGAACGTTTGTTAGTAACTTTTCATTTCGAGTTTGAATGAAAATTAAAAATTTAGGTATCTATTGTTTTAAGAGTAAAAAAAAAAAGTTTTGGTTAAGATTTATTGCGGTAACTTAGCTGCAAAGCAAAATATAATTAAATCGGGTGAAAGTTTGGAGTTCAGAATTTAATTTAAAAGTAAAGAAACATTCAAATTAGGTAATCCTTTTGTTCTGTAGAAATGTTCCCTTCATAGAGAGAGAAGACTCCAATTTTATTAATTAAGAATAAGAAAAATTCTGGGTTTTCATGTAAATTCTCCATAGTTATTTTATTCCAAACCACGAAATGAGTATGTATCTTAGAAGAAAAAGTTAAAAAGATATAAATCAAAAAGGAATGCAAATTACAACCAAAGTACAACCATAAACATTTTATCGAAAAATGTAGACAATTTTTCCACTCTTCTATTAGTAATTACTTATAATCGTATGACCAGAAAATTAATACAAAAACAAATCGAAAAATTATTAGAGACAACAAAACAAATTATGCTTTAAAGAACATTCTACCTTCCATAAAGCAATGAGACATATGTTTGGATTGTTGAGACGAAACTTGTGTAAATAAATTATAGAAGAAACGATAGAACATGGACCACCAACTTTATTTTAAAAAAAATCTTATTCTTTTATTCCACTCGTGAATTCAGTTATAGAAAAAACCAAACAATATACACTCAAGAGCCAAAACATTATGACCACCTGTCAATAACGAGTTGGCCCACCTTTGGCGCTCAACACAGCTTCAACCCGCCTTGGCATGAATGCCACAAGTCCTTGGTAGTTGGCCGGAGACAGATTGTACCAGATGTTTAAGCAACGGTCACACAAATCCGAGATATTGCGAATTGGTGGTCTTTGAACTCTGAGCTGTCGTCCCATGACATCCCAAATGTGTTCTATTGGATTGAGATCCGGTGAGTTAGGCGGCCAGGACATTAACTGCAATTCAGCATCATGTTCCTGGAACCACTCCAACACAATTTTAGCCTTTTGACACGGGGCGTTGTCCTGTTGGAACATTCCATCGCGAACAACCCACGAGTCGGGCAGTTTCGAAAATACTTGTTGGGAGCCTTCGAGCCATTACAATCTCCCCTCTACCAAAGTCGCTTAGATCCGCAGCATTTCCCATCACACACAGAAGTATGTGAAAGAAGGATTCTTCAGACTCTCCAGCAGCAGTTAAATACCACTTCCACCTGATCACGTACCTTCCACGTCATCCAGGCGAGTTCATTGCAAAATGTAGGGGTGGTCATAATGTTTTGGCTCTTGAGTGTATTTCAAAATGCATTGAATATTGAATTACATCACGAATAAATATAAGCAGACGACTTATAAAAATTAAATCGCGAGGCTTGATCAATAGCGCTATATCGGCTTTCGCAACATATACATTTGTAATGTTTTTCTTAAAATATTAAGTCATAGATTCTAAAATAAGTTTAACTTAATTTGACAAATTATTTTTTTAATGATTAAAATTTAAACAATCTTTAAAAAATATATTTAAATATATATAAATTTTAAAAGAATTTCAAAAAAGAAGAAATATAATTATTCTGGCATGATATATGCCAGTGTGATTGGTCAAAACTACTTTACTAAATTAATCTAAAAAAAAGTATAAATAAGGGTAAGTTCAGACTTATTCACTTTTTTTTAGCAAAATATCAGGGCAGAAAAAAACTTTCCAGGGAATTCCTATTTTATATTACTTAAGAGATAGAGTTTTTTTTTTTATTAATTAACTAAAAGCTAACCAGACATAGAAGTTCTAATCATTTTCTAGTTAAAAAGCAAAAATGAAGGGGAAAAAATGAACCGTATCCACAAAATGAAAAAAACAAACAAAGGAAGTCATTCACTAGATTTCTATAAGAGAAATAATTCTAGTTCTATTTTCCCTCTATATTCTGAGTAAATCACATGTTTTTTTTTCTTTTCGATAAACGAATATCATAAAGCTGGGAGAATGCTTCCATCAATTTAATGAATTTTTAAGTACTTTAATATCATAAAGCTGAGTAAATGTTTTCATCAATTTAATAAATATTTTATAAATATAAAGAAATATATATGTATAATTTTAAAACTAATAAAACTGAGAATACGTACTTAGACAGATTATATGCAAGGTGATTGTAATTTAAGTTCCACTTTCACAATGCTGTAAAAAAAAAGAACCACGGATCAGAATGCAAATTTGAATTCAATATACTTGACATGCCGCCCATCCGGTATAGTGGTCAGTGAAGCTGACTGCGGTGCCGTAGGGACTGGGTTCGAATCCCGGAGAAGGCATGGAAGTTTGTGTTGTAATCCTTTCCTCTGTCTGTGTTGTATGCCCCCGTGTTATACATTGCGTGGTGCACGGGGTTTATAAATGTTAAACAAAAAATATATATATATATACTTGACATGGGGAGAAACGGTATGGCATAAGAAAAAGTTCCAAAGTTTATTAATAGATGGCTCTCTAAGCGGCATAACGAAAATGGATTCAGCTACAAGTGGCATTTTGAATCGAATTACGACGACTTCGGCAGGAGTTGCACATTAAATCAACTGTATTGTTCAATGTGCATAATTGCTTCGGTTTTTTTGATGGAAAAAATGGTTTCCAAGTCATTTAACAGTTGCTGCACTGTTGTGAAAAGTCAATCCACCACGGTAAGATCGTACCACATTGAGTGGAAGAAATCGGTTTTTAGCTGTCCTTGGGCCAAAAACCGCACTAAAAGCAATAATAGAAACGCCAATGGATTTTTGTCTTTTGTCTTACCGCTTGCCCTTCTTCAAGTATATTCAGTTTTTTTAAAAATCATTCTGAGCAATGGTTCTTTTTTTACAGAATTTTGTAAGCGGAACTTTAATTATAACCACCCTGTGTATGTTCTGGAATGTACAATTTAAATGGATATATTATCTAATACAAAGAGAAATTATAACTGAAATCTTCCTTCTCCTTTTAAATGATATTTAATTCACGAATACTTCAAAAGAGAAGTATTCAAGAATCAAAAAAGAAAATAATGCAATTGAAGATATGCAATGTGAATTTAAAATGAAGATCCAATTTTCTTATTTATTAGTTATAATACTATTTACACATACTCTCATTATTATTTAAAACTAATTAAATATTTAACGGCGTTATTTGTCAAGTTTTGTGACAAGTAAAAAAAATAATACTATTACCTCGTGGTTTGAATTGGCTCTCAGAATCATTTTTTTTTAAAGTTAAAAGCATTTTAATTAAATTTTTGGATTTCGTTCTAATGAAAATTCACAGCAGACCATCGAAAAACAATATTTCAACAAATGCGTCTGAGAACTTTTCAGAGGAGACTAGAAACAAAATTTTTTTTCAAAAGATACCATTAAAGTTACATATAACTATTATAATAATCTAATAATAATAAAACTTCACTATTAGCTTTATCTCATATTTACTTGCATTATGAATTCAAATGCATAACTATTATAGTATTATAGTTATAATAATATAAATAATTATAGTTATAAATACACAAATAAAACTACCATTAAAACTTCCAATGCATTTTCTGAAATAACGCTGTAGAGTTATTTTAGGAAAATGTTATACTAAGGAATTAAATATTTAAACGTTAAAAAACTTCCCTGGTGTTGTGACGGATCCTATTCGCGCCTTTTCACTAATCCCCTTCGGGAAATACTTCTTTAACTGATGCTTGACTTTAAAATCGCCTTCCGTAGAGAGAACTTAATTTTATGTTGATTTGGACGGTATTTAAACCCTACAAATGTGAGTGTTAGAGTTAGTCATTACGCTGTTATTAAGGCCTCAGGCCACCCTAGAATTTTCAAAAAATCGATTTTTTTTTATTTTAAATGGTCCTCTAGGACCTCAAAACGATGTCCCAAAGCATTATGACCGGAAAAAATCTCTTAAGTGCTCTGTTTTCAAATTTTTGCACAAGGCCGTCTGGTCTGCAGAAAGTACCTTTTGTGAGCGTTAGAGGGAAGGTACGTTTGGGGACTAGAGCAGGTATACGGCAGATGTTATTGAAAAAATTTATTTCCTGGCTAGTCTAGACGAGTTTTTAACTGACTGAAAGTCTGTTTCAGTCAGTTAGGTACAACCAAGCATTTGAGAAGGACTCTAGTCGACCAACACTCGTTTTCTAGATACTTTTGTGCCTCGGTTTGTGTGTTTAATGACGGGTTTTCTTCAATTTTGCACATGATGAACTTCGAAATCGGCCAGAACAGCTACAAAATGTGCCCGGAGATCGCATAAAGCTAACAGAGATCGCTATCTGATTGGGTAAAAGAAGCAAGAATCGCTTTAAGGAGAAGCAGAAAAGAAATGCAAGAGCAGGACGATAGTCTGGAAGACCAATTGTATGGTGCATGGAGTATTGTACCAAATTTTCAATCTTTTATATTTACACAGAATAATCCAGTTGTTAGTTATTTTGGTGGTGGGATTGGTTGCTCTCAACACCAAGCTTTAACAGGGCTGTTGATGCAAATTGTGCAACTTTGATGCAGAAACGGCAGTCGTTCAAATTGCTTTGATCTGAAGACAGAATCAGAACATTGTGATGTTCACTGATTCATAAGCCACTACTAAAGCAATTTCTTCAGGTCTACTTTCAAACAAGAACTTTCAACTTTTCTTTTCCCAGCTGTTCGGAGAGAACGTTTGGGAATAACATTTAACCATTGAAATTATTCGAATCATGATCTTATTAAGGCTGAGTCAAGAACGAGACGAGGTTCTGGGACCAGGACCAGCTGACTCATGCCTTAAGACGACCCTGGAGTCATGGTTTACTGACACATTGTCCAAGGCTGGCTCTGATCTTCCCGAACCTGATCCTCTTGTGTGTTATCAAAGCGCTAAAAGAACCATTCATGCTCATTTAAGGTTCCTTTTCGAAAGATTAGGGACTTTGCGCGCGTGAGGGGGGTGGGTGGAGAATCGGGGTTCTTAATTGGGAAGTATTCCTTGGGAGCTGCCTTGACCTGTCGGTAACGCTAATTTTAGAATTGAATCTGGACACGAACTACCTTACGAAACATCTGTACATATTCAGTTTAGTACGTTCCCCAATTTTCCCTGTATGTAATGCGTGAGTTATGAGTGAAGACCAGATGGTCTCTTGTTATGGACTTGGAGAGGTAGCAGCGGGTATTGCCGTTGAAAGTCATCACAGCTTTCATTGTGTTTCTGAATTGTATTGGTCTGCCCGTCATAGACTGATAGTGGTTATACCTTAGTCTGGCGTAGGATAAAAAACATAATTTACGATACGATTGAACAACACATACTACAAGTCATATTTACACATTTCATTCAAGATATACAATTCTTATAAGGGTTAAAACTGAAAACCCTTTAACATTAAATAAAAATTCTTACATTACACGTTGGTCAACAATTTTACATCATTTTCAGTCTTGGATCATTAAAAAGAATAATAATATACGAGTAGAATTGGAAAACAACTTACACATTTCACTAACGATACACAATTTTTATACGGGTTATAACTAAAAACCATAAAATTAAATAAAAATCATTACTTTTACTCTCCTTCCATAATAATATAGTTAAGCAAGTGATAGACATGCTTTTTTCTCCTAAATTGCATCATTCCATAAAAAAAGGTCCAATAAAAAGACAACTTACAGCGAAATTTTATTAAAAACACGACATCCCATCTGCGACAAAACTAAAAATAATGACACGGAATTGCAGGTAATCACAACCTGCCGTTTTCCCCAAGTTTGCCGTTGCCACCACACTAGAATTATTGCTAAATAAACCTGGAAAAAGCGAAGGACATAAAAAAAACCTTAGTTATTCCCGCAGAAAGAGATAATACCCTTCTTCACAGTTTAGGTCCAGCTAGAAGACAACTGGTGGAAAGGAATAATAATAATGATAAAAAAAATGTCATGCCTGGGTCATTATTAGTCTAGAAGAATAACTACCACCCTTCGCCCATTATATCATCTTTTATTAAACTGGCGTATGACACTCCGTTATGAATGAGTTCCGAAAATGATAGGAAAAACGTGTCGCAAATTCATAGGAGGAAAATAACTTAATTGCAAGTTTCCGTGTCCATGCCAGTAAAAGTTGCCTTTTTCTTGTACGCATTCTTCCGGCGTTCCTGACTCCTCCTATTCTTATTTCGCTCTCATTAATTTTGGGGAAGTTGCTCTAGAAAATGTTTTGGGGCACAGGTCGGCGAAGAAATGTTTCTTTAACTAGTATTGAAAAGACTTCGATAATTACAGGAAGTTTTATAATGGGAATTCTATTCTTTTTATTTTCTTTTCAAAAATTTGGATTCATTTCAAGCTGATATGGTATTATACCCAGAATATTTCTTTAATTTAATCAAAGAAATAGGGCATACATTTGTTTTTTATTCCTGGATAAAAATTTTAAAGAAATAGTTATGTTACCAATTTCCTATTTCATCTTAGCGATGAACTTACTAGTTACGTTATCTTATTCATGAGGACACAAAGCCAAAATAAGGATTATATAAATACCGCATATTTCCGAATATAAACAGATCCCTGTATAAGCAGAGAGCAAATTTTTTTCTTCAAAAATTAACAAAAATTCAAAATTTGTATAAAAGCAGCTTGAAGCTACAACGCAATTACTAGCTGTTGGTCTAACTCCTGCAAAAGTTGTCTTCTTCATCGACTCCCAAGCTGCAGTTTTAGCTTTAAGAAGTAATACACCAACTGACTGCCTTAACAAAACTCAGTGCCGAACTAAAATTGCGGAACTAACCTCATATGGCTAACCTCATATGGACCCTTACAGTGGGTCCCAAGTCATGTTGGGATCCCCGGCAACGAGAGAGCCGACCAAAAAGCCAAGCAGGGAACCAAGTCGTCTCAACCGGAAGTCCCCTTGACCCTCAGAAGAGCAAAGAGCACTATTTCCACATACATTGATAAATGTACTGCCATGACCAAAAAATCCAAGAGCCTTGAAAAACCATGGGAGACCCTGGCCACTGTAGATAATATTCCGAGGTACCTGGAGAGAGCCGAGGCTGTTGTTCGCTTTCGCCTAACCACCGGACATGACTTTTCGGGAGTATACCTCTACTGGCTTGGAGTGGCTGCTGAAAAGGCCTGCCAGCTCTGTGGCCATGCCAGAATAGATGGCAACTATCTGCTCCTATGCACTGGACCCGATAAATACCCGACTGATGACGTCTTCAATCGGTACTGTGAGGCTCAGCGTCAAATGGTCAAGAAACCAAACACGTCAGTAGATAAATTAAATAAATATATAAGCAAAATTATATAAAAAGAAAGGGTGTAATTATCAGTCGAAAACTTTGATAAAAGGGTGGAGTATTTTTAAATAAAATTACTGTAAAATAAAACGCTAGACGCCAACAATGATAGTTTTGCTTCTAACCCTATCTGAAGCTAACATATTTTTTTCATTCATTTGTTTTATGTTGTACGCTGTCTGATCTTGTCTTACTTTCTGCACCAATTTTTCTGTTTAGAAAATGAGTGGGAAGAGAAATTCGTAAATGGCAAGTGATCGTCGACCTACGTTTCACGCCCTGGAGGAAAAATCCGCTGCATGATGATCATAAATATTCAGACCTCCCATAGAGTGAATGTGTGAGTTTTATTAACTAATAGGAAACTCGATCCAAAAGTTTATAAAAGAATTATTGCTGCAAATAGTTGTTTTTATGCCCTTGAAGAGTTATTTAAAAACCAGTTTCCTCAAATTAAGAACTAAATTGCTTCTTTAAAAAGGTCTTATAAGATCTCTCCTGACATACATTAGAGACTTGGGCATTGACTTTACGTGATGAGGAAGCTTTGGGAAGTTTCGAGCGAAAGATCCTACGCTGCATTCTTGGTGGGATCCAAGTGAATGAATCATGGAGAAGAAGATCTAACTTAGAACTCTACAAAATTTACAAACAACCTGATATTATAAAATTATCAAATTACAGAGACTTAAATGGGCTGGTCATCTGGCTAGAATGAATGAAAATTGTTCCTGCAAGAAAATTTTTCTGGCAAAGTCCATAGGAATCCAACGGGGCCGATTCCGTTAAGATGGATTGACTGTGTCGAAAAAGACCTACATATTTTAAAGGTCAAAAACTGGAAAACAGTTGCCAATAGTAGAGATACCCGGAAAAAAACTTCTGGAGAAGGCCAGGGCCCACCCAGGCCTATCGAGCCATTGAAGAAGAAAACTCGAACTCTGACGCTAACTTTCAATGATTTATGTGAGTCCCCCTCCCTTCTAGAATAAAAGTCTAAGTCAAACCACCCAAAAGGTTAAAAAATTTTAATTACAATCTGAAACGTAAAAAAGAATATGTTAAGAAAACCCCCGTTTTTTAGCAAGTTTAAAACAAATAAAATTATAATAAACATACAGATAAAAACATAAATAACAAATAAAAAGTCTTTACAATAAAAAAAAGAAGTCTTTTTTCATTCTCGTTGAATTTTATTCATATTCATTTATCTCTTCTATGATTTAAAATATATCATCTCTAAATTGGTGTGATATTTACATATACATTATATATATATATATATATATAAATAATATTTTCATTACGTCATACATATACATATCCATCCATACATATCCACATCCATACACATATTTTTAAAAAAAAATATGAGTAAAGTAAGTTTAAGTATAAAATTTAATCTACATATAAAAGTAACAGAAATAAAAGCAACTGCAGTTGTTCTGTTTTGGAAAAAAAAAAGATAACAAATGAGTATCGTTTTTTGAAACAAATGTTTTCCATCTTCTAACTGACGCAAACCCTTCACAAATTTCATTGAAACTTCTAATAAATAAAATATCAAAAGATTCACACACACACACAAACAAAGTCGAGAAAAAAATATTTGTAGATTTGGCACAGTCGCATCCATTCCGATGTGATACGTTCTTCGAAGACATACATTCGATTTGACACAAACTAGAAAACAAGAATGCCAACATCGCTTTGCAAGTTCAACAAATTCTTCGCCTTAAAAAGGATGACTCAGACAAACAAAATAAAACACTTCACACAAAAAACTCTGACAAACATTTGAACTCGAAAGATAAATTCTGCTTCCCGGCAACACAAGAAAAGAAAAGAAATATCAAGCTTTTTAAGAAATCTATCAAAAACTCACGTCTGGGAATTGGAAAGAAGAGATTATATTCCGAGAGGTACATGAACTTTTTTGGAAATTTCTAAGAAATCTCTTGGGAAGGGGAAAAAAATGAAGAAAGAAAAAGAGTTACTAGGGGGGAGGAAAAAGATGTTTTTTTTTATTTGTAACTTGTGCTTTTATTATTCATAAACAAAGAAAAATTGGTGAGCTTCAGAAAAAAATTGAAGTAGGAGAGGGAAGGTTTGTTGAATAAGTTTTAAAGTAACAAAAAATATGTATAAAGAGAATAAGGACTAATCTTGTTTTGATAATAATACAAAAAAAAATCCCTTTTTTTTAAATAAAAAAGTCTTAAATTCCTTAGGGGATAGATGTCATTTCATTTCATTTCTTTCTTCGGTTTTTTTGTTGTTGTTAATTCGTTGGTTTTATTTCATTCCATTAGTTTGTATGAAAATCTAGCAACTGAAATCTGCTCCCTCCCCCTAAAAAAAAAAAACCAAACGAAAGAAAAAAAACTATTTTTAATATCGATGATGTTGGAGCAGATAACTTGGTAGACAACTTGATTTTTAACTAGAGATTTATATATTTGAGTGGAAAATAAATAGAAAAAAAAGCTTTTCTTTTCATTCAGTTTTAACTTTTAAATTATTGTTTTACAACTTTTAGAAGACACTGTACCCTGTACACTTTTTTTAAATGTTTGTGTTTATATGAAAATGTTAATATGTACCTTATTTAAACACACAAGAAATATACAATTTCAGAAGAAAAAACCATTTTTAAACAATTATTTTAAATTTTAATATTTTTGAGCAATTTTTTTTTCATAATATTCTTAGAAATGTTTCTTTTATTTTTAAAATTTTTCATGTTGGACACTGTAAAAAACAGTAACAGTTACATCTTATGTAAAGGACTTTTAAAAAAATACTTTTACACAGCCAAATCCTTACAATATGCACAGAATCGCAATATACAAGACACATTATACAAAATAACAAGAAAAAAATTATTAAGCTTTATATTGATTACAAAAATATAAATATAAGAGCTTTATATTTATAATAAATAAATAAAAAATGCCTTAGCATTTTAAATACATGATTATCGTGAAGGAGGAAAAAAACTCTGTGAAAAAGCCATTTAAAGTTTGAAAAAATGTAGACGTCACATAGTCCGGTTTTCGTTTCAACATACTTCTAAAACAAGTTAAATAACTGGCAATAGATTTACGAAATTTAGTACACATTTAAAAATGTCAGACAATTAAAACGAGGTAAAAAATTTAATATTTTGGTCATTTTTAGGGCAATGTGTCCCATTAAAAACCTATAATTGCTCAACTTTTATTACATAGTTGAAAATAACACAAAATGGCCTCAAATCTACTTCTTTTTTTAAAAAAATTGTTATACTCTTACAGTTTATTAAAAAAGTTACAAAATTATTAAATACTTTTGGAACGTACAGTATAGTTACAAAAACTTTTCTATAAAAATTTAATTCCATGCTCATAACCTGCTCGCTTAGAACCCATTCAATTAAATTTATACTCAGTGAAGTATTTAAAAAAAATCGGCGTATAACAGTGTACTAATAAATATTCTTCCTGATCAAGCATAATAAAATGATACAACAAAAATTGATTCTGTAAAATATCTATACTTCCACGAAAAATTTTTGAATAAAAAATTAAAATTAAAATGCATGTATTATGTACCATATGTTACCGGAAAAATACGAGGTAATTATTTCTGAGGTAATTTGCGTAGTAATTTGAAGTATATTGCATTTTTATTTCAATATCATTTAGGCAAAAATAATTTTTACTTTTAAGTACGAATATTGTTGGGTGTAAAACCTCTAACTGAAGCAGCATCTGCAAACGATTTTTCTCCCCTACTTTGGTATAATTCTCGATATAAACAGAAATTCTTTCAATGAACGTAATTCTAAGCCTTAATTTTTTCTAGTTTACCCTTTTTCTCCTCAGTTTGGATTGATCAGATGTTGATAAGTACGATTTGCGAAACTGTACAAAAATCCTAAATAGGTAAAATGTTCAAAAATGGTTGAAAAGAAGAGAGAGAGAGAGCATATTCAATTATTTATGAAACATATATTTACGCTAAAGAAAACGATAATATTTTCTGAAAATTGACATAAAACTTAAAAGATTAAACAAGAGAAGAACATTTATTTAAATCTATTTCTCTTCTTTCTAATTCTATTTGTATGAATGCATTAGCATTGTTTATAAATTTCGCGCAATAGGATAGAACCAATAAATAATTCTAAAAGTTGTTTCTATCATCTTTACAAGTATTTAATATGTATTTTACCTTTATTTCTTGATACTGAAACCACATGACACTCAAGATACGTAAAGATAAATAAATACTACACTCAACGCAATTTAAAATTTCTGTATATTTAACATGAATTTGCTAGAAAAATTATGACTGAAAAGCATATAATTTTCCAACATTTTTTTTAAAGTTTAAATATGTTTTTTCTAAACATGTTACTTTCATATAAAAAAAATTTGATAACAAATGCTAAAATATTTTACCCAGAAAAATCCAGCAATAACGTTTTAAATAATTTAGAAATTTTGATCCAATAAAAATTTGTTTTTAGTAATACATCAAACTTTTATGTCAACAATTAAAGGTAATATTCCAGTTTGGAAAAATGTATGTTGATGCATAAGAACAGTCTGAACATATTTTAGCTTTGAAAAAGATAATAAAAAATATAAACGGAAGAGTTAAAACGGAAAAAAAATCACCTTTAATCAAACATACTTGGAATGAGTTTCACGCAAAAAAGAAAATCAAAACTTAGAAGAACAAAATGGTAAAAAAAAAAAAAAAAAACTATATTCATACACAGTACACAAACTTCGAAAGCCACAAAATCAAAATTGCGTTCGATAAGTTTTACAGAAAAAAGCGAGAAAATTTTTGATAACAACAAACGAAAAAGCGTGAGCTCTTCGCAATTTAAACGAGTTCCTCTGTTTGTGACTAATGCAAAACAGGCAAAAAAAAAGGGGGGGGGGAGAAATCCAATAACTTTTGAATTCGAAGACAAAAACCAAAGAACGCGGCGTCCAAAGATTTATTATTCTGAGAGCTCTCGCAACGTAAAACACACACACACATACTTCGTAGATAAAGAACCAAAAAGAAGATAACAAAGAACAAAAACAAAAAAACAAGCAGGCAGTGAAGAAATATTCTGGTATTGGTCCCGAAAGAGCCAGGAAAGCAATCTTTTGTTTAGGTCGACCATTGCTCAATACGAAGCTTTGTCGTACGGCGAGGGGAAAAACTTTACCAACAATTGTCATTTTGTTAAGGCTTCTTCGGCAAACACGATTCCAACTCTGCAGGGAACGAGTGCGAGATATGAAATTTTACCTTTCGATCTCCTAAAAGCATACAAAGTTTTTCGCTAAGACTGATGGCGTTAAGTGCTACCGGAAAATGGCAAAAATCACGCACATGGACCATAACACGATAAATAAAGTCTTTGATATGGGCGATATATTTTCACCAAAGTAACTAGAACATATTTGATGCATTATTAGAAAGAATAATGATCGGTGTGTTTCATAAGCTGATGAAGAACTTGCATAAAGGAATATTTAAGGTAACTGACTACATTCTGAACCACGGTTTAAAAAGCGTATAAACGGATAATTTTTTTTGAAATTTAGTGTCAGTTGAATTAGAATATAAATATAAAATGGTTTTGAGAATATAATTACAAAGAAAATACATTTTAATGTAATTTTTTTGGCAAAGAATGAAGAAAGAATGATACACTTGTAACACCCCCTCTCCTGTCTACCCTGTGACCCGGTTAAAGGTGTAGGGAAAAGTGAAGAACAATTCGACATCATAATTTCTAATTATTTATTCAGCACTTTAATTAACTCAAAAACAATTCAATGAATCAGATTAATAAGATGTTTCTGATTAGCAAGCTTAGGTAAAGTGATGAGAGTCGCGTTTTCGGAGAATACTTCCAATAATTGATCCACTTTGTACTAATCAATCTTCTACCCTAATATACAGTAGATATTAACTAATTGCCACTTAAACCTCTTTAATAATTTAAAAATCAAAACGTACTATAAATGTGATAATACCTGAACTGTAGATAGTCTTATCTTTTAATGCGTAATCCTTCCATCTCTTTATATAATTCCAACTTCCTATCTTTCTTCTCTCAAACTGACTCACTAACTCTCTTCCTTATATTTCTCCAGCTTATATCGCCCTTTATCTAACTTTAACCAACTTTTCTAGCAAGCGAACCTGAACTATATATAATAAACTTAATCTGTTTCTTCTTCAGAAAAGGGTTGTTGATTTTTATAGCCCAAAGATTTCCCCAGAGGTTAATAGAAGGACGCGTATAGATTAGTCAAACACTTTCAAATAGTTCTTCTTTTGTAGAAAATGTTTCTATAATAATAATAATATTTAGCCTACATATTTCTAAGACTTCTGTACAAATCCTGGACTAGGAGTTTTGGAAAAATTCGCATTATTTTTAGTTACGATAAATTGAAATAACAATGTGCGCGCGTGTGTGTGTTTTTTTGTTTGTTTGTTAAAGAAGCTCTACTTTGATGTAGTAAAATATGAATACAAATCCTCTTATAAATTACGTATTTCAAAATTCTTTGTTCATTTTCTGTATAAAAGTCCTAGCTACATGTAGGCAAAGTATTAATAGAACCATTTTTCATAAAAGGAGAATGTTTTGAAAATATGTCATTCTTTCTTCATTTTTGGCAAAAAATTGCATTTAAATAATTTTTTTTTCTTGTTATAATATCCTTAAAACAATTTTATATGTATATTCTAATTTAACTCACATTAAATATCAAAAAAAGTTATCCATGTAGACGCTTTTTCAAAATCATGGTTCCAAGCGTAATCAGTCACCTTAAAAGAGCATTCAATTTTATACTTAAAAGGGGTCTCAGGGGTGTTAACTTTTTCTGGAGGGCTGAAAATATGAACAATATTCAAATACATATAACTCTTTTAAATTTAAATTAAATGATTCGACTCTTTATACACATTATTCATAAAGGAATGAGGCTTCAGAAAAGTGTAAAATGTTTAAAATCTAATCATAATTTTAAAAAGTATAAGCATATGAAAATAAGAAATTTTCTTATAAGAAATATTAATTAAGTTTTACTGCGTGCATGCTATTTTCAAAAGTATTAGCTTTAATTACTAGCAAGAAGTTGATTTATAAAGTTAAATGTATCCTCATTACACCGTAGTAAATTTAAATAAATAGAACAATAAATTATATTTTTTAAAAAATAAAAAAATTATATTTTCAAATTTTTTTAAAAAAATTTCAATATTTTTCAAATATTTTGAAATACAAAAGACATATTATTCTTAATTTACTAGGTCTTAAAGTGTATGATACATTTTATAATTCTATAAAGTTTTATGCATCAAAGCCTACTATTTTAGAAAATAGCGTGCGCGCAGTAAAACTTAATTAAAATTTCTTATAAAAAATTTCTTATTTTCATATGCTTATAAGTTTTAAAATTATGATTATATTTTAAACATTTTACACTTTTCTGAACTCTCATTCTTTTATAAATAATGCGTAAGAGATTCGAAATATTTAATTTTAATTTAAAAGAGTTATATGTATTTGAATATTGTTTATATTTTCAGCCCCCCAGAAAAAGTTAACACCCCGAGACCCCTTATACTCAGAATTTAAATTCTACAATTTGAAAAGTTTCTTTGTTGTTAAGGGGACACAATACGATTCAATTGACAAAATTGGTCAAAAAGTCAAATCTATTTTTTTTAGTCTAAATTATAAACTCACAAAATTTGAAAGCTTTAAGCTTAAAAAACGCAGAGTTGTGATAAATTTTTACGTTTGTTTTTATTCACATCCCAATGGCAAATCAAAACTTTAAACTGACTTATCTCGAAAAGATAAAATAACTAGTTTGCCTTCATTTAAAAAATGCTAAGGTTTTTTTTCCCTTTTTTGCCTAATACTTGGAGAGTTTTTTTCAATTGTTGCTAATACTACATGAAAAAAAAGTTGGTATGCATTTTTCAATCAAAGCAATACTTATTTTTTACAAAATAATTGAATTTAGAATAAAACATTTTTTTAAGGAATTTTAAATAAGCATTCGTAAAAAGAAGTATTGTACGAATACCAATCTTGTTATCGCAAAACCCATACCAACTTTAGTTATACATAGTTATAGACGTACTTAAATACAAATTTCATATATGTACGCTAATTTTTGAAGGAGGAGTAAGATTTTAAAAAAGTCACTTCATAAATTCCAAGTTTTTCCCTTAAAAATTAAATGGTTAGTTTTTTATGAAGTTTTGAGCACAAAATCCGTTTTACATCATACATACACATAGGAAACAAACAAAAAAAGTATAAAATCATTAAAATAAAAATTTTTGTGTAAATAAAATTTTTTTTAATAATTTGTTTAAAAAGCTCGCAAAATATGTAATTAGGTATTCCTTTAGCGAAATTTGAATATAATATACATAATCTTCTTTCATATAAATATTTTAAAAGTTTAAATGTATTTAAAAGCTTAAAAGTCTTAGATTGAACGTTTCTAATTTACAACCTTCGAAGATGTATTCTCAGAAAATTATTAAAGTTTTATTTTTAAAAAAATATACTTTAAAAATTAAATTTGTAGTTTTAAAATCAAAAACAGATTCGAGCAGCGTAGCACATTTATCCACTCCCATATTTTTTTCAATCAATATTTTAAAAAGAAATATAGATTCTTTTTAAACTCGTATTTTCAGCAATTTATTTCTTGTTAATTATTTTTATTTTTCATTTCAATATTCTCATTTTAAGAAATTCCAATTTGTGTTAAGGTCTCAGTTAAAATCTATTAAAAGTACGGAACCTTGAAATTTTATTTAGGAATTACATTAAGCTTAATACATAAATTTAAAAATTTTTTTAGAAAATTTAGAACAGTGTAAACAGTTTTTGTATTCAAAGAATTAGGCTTAAGTTACAATGTGCAATGCACAAAAATCTATTGGATGCAATTAAAACTCATACAAGAACACAATAGTGCAAAACACAAATATAAAAAAAAATAAACACGTTTTGTAGTACAAATTTCTAAAAAAGTCCTAAAGAATGATAATACAGCAAATAATACACGTTTGTTTACTATTTATCTTTCCGAATAACACAACAATCAAAAGATAAAAACAATACACATTAATATCCGTTACAACTTACAGAAAAGAATACTTCCTGAACACAAACAAAACGCATAAAAAAACAAACAACAAACGAAAAGAAAAAAATATTCAGATAATTCGTCGTTGATTTATGACACATAAAATCCTCAACAAAACTATTCCAAAACTTGAGGAGAAAAAAAAATGTTAAGCCTTGTTTCATTAAACAGTTAGAATTTCACGAGAAAGAAAAGAAGTGATTCTTTTTTCACTGTCCTCTGTCTTCTAATAAATCCTTTGTATCCTATTCACAGAGTTAACGATCATTTAAAAATATTTACTCTTTTCTCTGAATAAAACGTTCCTGTCGCTTAGGAAGAAGTACGCGATTAAATTTTCAGTAGAATTCTTCGCATTTATTCGCGAATAAGTTCCTAACGAACGTAATATTCTCCATGTCTCCTCATCATCATCACCATCAGCGTATGTCAGATGAAGTTTTCCTTTCATTTCGGTTACAGTTAGAATGAAAATGGTATGGAGTTAGTAGAATTTCCTTTTTCTTTTTTTTATTACAATCGAGGGCATTTGGGCCGGTGGGGTGAAATAAATATTATCAGACAAAAAGATCATTTATCGAACACTTGATGATATTCGAAATCGAATATTTATTTTCAGAACTTTAAAATTTATTTAAAATACACGCTAAAATGGAAGATGGTATGTTTCCACATTGGGGACAATAAGTCGTCTTATATTTCTTTTTATTACTACTAATTGCAGTAAATTATACAACAATTAGTTACATATGTAATCAAAAAGAACCCCCGGGACAGTTAAACGATTGTAAAATTAAAAAAAAAAGAATTCCAGACTTTCATTTTGAAATTCTTTAAGAATAAAGCATAACTTAAAATTGGTTATGCAGAAAATCGTCTGCATTTTATGATAAAGAATAGACAAAATTAATTAATTACGTAATGATGGTCACATGATAAAGACAATCACGTGTGCTCCATTAAAATTTCAGATTTGAAAGAAAAAAAAAACTCTTATGTTTTATATACGTGCTATTTTGAATCAAGTCTTTTGTTTATCTATGCGAATAATTTCTTGTTTGACAAATATAAACTTTTTAAAAGAAAATTTCCGCAAAAAGGAAAAGTTGGCAACAGCGAAATGCATGAACTGATTGGCTGGAAATACATGATTATAGTTATCATGTGAGCCAGGACATAATATGAATTTAGTAAATTGAGTGTCAGTTACATAAGCATAAATACTATATTTTTCCACCGATTTTTTTACTAATACTTTTTTTCTTTGTTCTTTACTATAAGCTTGAATTTCTCATGGACAGGTTTTATTTCAAAGTATAGTAGTAATTTTTAAACCATTTCTCTCAAGCGACCAGCCAAATTATTCTGGCATATGTGGATGTCGGTTAGCTAAAGCGCACTTTAATAAACTTAATGCACACCAATCCATTGGGAAAGTATCGGGGAATCTAATGGGAGAGAGGGGTGTATTTTATTGTAGATTCTGATTCTTTTATTGTTACAAATGCAGCAGTCGATCTGAACATTTGATTCTAGACTTTATTCATATGTAGGTTTACTTTTTTTAATTGAAAATCAGGGACGTCTTAAGGCATGGGCCAACTGGGCCCGGGCCTTATTTCGTTCTGGACTCTGACTTAATAAGACCATGATCCGTATAATTTTATTGGGGTCAAATATTATTTCTGTTAATACTCTCCGAAAACCATGGAATTTCAAAATTGCATGTCAACTGGCAAAAGTGGTGAGACTGTATTGTTATGTGATGACCGTTGTCTATGTCTAGGCCTAGGGATAATAGCCTTTGTTGCTCCATATCCCACAAAACCTGTAACTTAACCGTCTAGTCATATAGGCCTAATACCATAAACAATCATTCAACTTATTTAGTCGAAATGCTGCCATCGATCGAGCCAGTTTGTGCCTAGTTTCTTGGAGATCGTAAGTCGTGCACATTTATTTGTTTCAAATTACCGTGTGAACGAATATTTGACAAAAAATGCTATATACTGTACATTCTTAAATAATTCAAATAGGGCCTACTTTTGCATAGGGGCCCAGGGCCTCAAATAATCCTTTCTGGGCTCAGGGCCTCGAAGAGTCTGAAGACGTCTCAGTTGAAAACATTTGCAATTCCACGTGTACCACAAAGTATCACACGGGGCTTAAAGAAGTAAGTATGAAACAAGTTACAAATGATAATAATAAAAAGAAGAAAATTTAAAACCTATGTAGGTTATAAACATTCACAATGAATTTACAAAAATGGTCAAAAGCACTTCAGGTGGAAATAAGTTGGTTAAAATTTGGTGGCAAATTTATATCAATGTCTTTCAGTGCCAGTCCTTGGATCTTTTTTTTTTTACCGACAGAACACAGAAAGAACACTTGTTCAACATTTTCCTCGTCACCAACACTACATTCGCATAAAGAAGACGGAACCAAATCAAATTTGTTCAAATAGCTTTTAAAGCTAACATGTCGTGAGAAATTGGGTATTTTGTAATTAGTAGGAAAATAATGGAATGGCAGTCTCTTATTAGTGAATGGAAATCATTAAAAAGAGGCTGTCATTTAGTTAATATCCCTTTATCAGAACTCATATGTTCATAATTCTAAGACTACACCTTTATTTCTCTCACCTTCTTTTAAGAAGATTGAGGGATATTAATGATAATATCAATTTCGCGCTTGGCGGCAGTCTTTTAAAAAAATCGTATTGCTCATTTCCTAAAACACCTGTGTGTCAAAGAGCAAATGCAATAAATAAATGATAGTTAAAAAAACAAAACAAACAAAAAAAAACACCCTTTTATAGTTCAACGAACAAAGAAATTGCTGACGCATCTTCCCCTTTTTCGTATGAAGAACACTTTTTTTGTTTGTTGTATTTGTATTAACCATGAGCACTTTCACTTTAGGGTTGTAATTTAATATTTTAGCCACCTAATCTGGAAATGGGATCTGGAATCAGTCGCTAAATCCGGAAATAGGAAAACGTTAATCCTGATGATTCTGATCAGGACAATGGAACAAAATTATTAAATTTGTGACGGTTCTATCTGAGTTCCTTCTACTAATTGTCCTTTTGGGGAATTTCTGGTCTTTAAAAAATTATTTTATTATAAAACTCCGGTTCGAAGAAGAAAACATGATTATGTTAATTAAGATTTATATATAGTCTAGGTTTTCAGGTTAGAGAGAGAGATAAGATAGATTGTTATCGGAGCAGAGATTAATCAAATTGAACGTGAATCACAGGTATTTAATATTTGATTATTGAATTACTTAAGGTGACGAATTGTCACTGAGATTAAATCCAGACTAGATAGCTAAGAAGTCAAAGTGATCGCCTTGAGTAAGTATGGTTAGTATTGCAGTTTTCTCACATCTCACTTACCTCATTTATTGTCTGCATAGTGATTAATTGGGTGCATCTCTTAGACTGGATCGATTGAATTTGTGTGTTGATTAATATTGTGAATAAATTAGATTGTTTTGTTAAACTACGGCTAGTGTTCCTTCCAATTCTCCTACACCTTTATACGCGCAGGGAAAATTATTACAAATTATTGTATTGTGAACGGTCCTTGATAAGTGTGCAAAATTTCGAATTAATCTGGCCTTTTAAAATGGGTAAAAATCGAGTTCAAAGATTATGTTACATACAGGTGAAGCTAATAAAAGCGTGTTAAAACAATTGAGATGTTTTTATCTTTTAAGGTTTTTAAGCTGTTTTCGGATCTCGACTGTTATGTTGTTGGAAGAAGAGTCTAAGAATCAAATAGAATTGACACAAATGAAATAGTCTGAAACGACACTATTTTATTCAGAGATCCATTTGACAGCGAAGTTCAAATACAAAAATTTAGCTAAAAAAAAACTATGCATTCATCACGAATTCGAAATGCTCGGATTTAATACCATTTCTGAAGACAACAAACGCGAAACCAATTCTGTCACCAATTTTACTACCATCAGTATAACAAATAACAGGGATAACATCCACGCTTTTATTGATAGACAAATTAAATAATATTGATAGCGTTCCTCTCTAAGGGATGAGTAAGAAAAAATGAACACAATCCTAATCAGAGTGAAGAAGCAGAGAGATTTTCCCTATAGGCTATATTATGAAGAACAGCGATGTCGATTGCAGGGAAACCAGAAATTGCATAAACCTATTCGTAACTTATGGTACCACATATGATCCGCAAACGTATCCGTCTTTGTATGCGTCGCACATATTTAGAATTCATCTTGCTCTGAAAAAAGCGCCCCACCCCTCTAGAACCATGAATTACGAAAGGTTTATTTCCTTCTTTATAAATGAGCGTACATAGAAATTGATACTAAAATGTTATGAGCAGTTCGATTTTTACTTTGATAGTGTTTCTACTATATAATAAAGGAAGATATACTGAGGTTTGATTTATAGGTAATGCTAAGAATTTGATTTAGTATTAGATGATTTTTTTTTCAGTCTAAATTTGCTATTACAGCAAAATTCTTACGGTAAATAAGAATCCTTTCGAAAACTTTTCTTCGGAATTATGTGAAGACAAGTTTTTTAACGATTATTTTCACTAAAAGAGTAAGAAACCCTTAGTTTTTTCGGTTACAGTCATTTAAATAACACTTTTTTGTATCAACTGCCACTTCACAATTCCAACAATCTCCACGGAGATGAATTTCATGTAGCTTTCTGCCCTAAGCCTTTTTTTTTTTCAATAACGTGCTTCGACAACAGAATGTTAATTATGGATTTAAACATTTTTAAAACTTTAAATTCACAAGAATAATTTTATTTACAGTTTGATATTGCCTTCTCAGTCTCGCTGCAATGTTGCCTTTTTGAGTATGTAGAAGTTTTCTTCCAAAACTTGAAACTTCATTTTCTAAATCATGGCTGAATTTCGAATTGTTTAAAAGTAAGATCTTTCAAGCGTTTTCCTCAATCAAAAATTCAGAAAAATATTGTTTTTCCCCACAAAAATTCAATGTATTTTTTTAAAAAAGAATACAACCGCCAAATTTACAGCGTTAAACTGGAATATATTTCAATCATTGTCATCAATATTTAGATTTGATGTTCTACTCGACCTGGAATTGTCTACTACGGATTCAACCGAGATAAAAATTTAAAAAAAATATCTGTGGACCATTCTTGATTTTCCTTTTTCCAAACCCGGTACAATTTTTTTTTTCCAGTTTCTATGATGTTAGTTCTAAATTTAAATTCCTAAAGTAAAAAATCACGTATTACACTATGATTCATAGACATTTTTAAGAATTAGAACTATATTTTAAATTAAAGTGAACGGTTTGAGACGAAATCAGTAAATATAACAGATATTTACAGTATATCAGTAAATATTAATATAACGGATAAACAATTCAATTTGGTCCGACCCAAGAGCTGTAAATTATCCCTAAAGTCATTTTCGTTATAAAAATGACAAAAATTCTTGGTTTTCTAATGTCGGGGATCAAAACCCGCGACCAATGGATTCGTAAGCACGTAACATACCACTAGACAAAAGTGATCACTCCTGCCCGGAGGCTGTTACTGGCTTATTTTAGATACCGCCAAAGTACTCCCCCACTAGTGAGTCGGTGGACAGGCAAACGAACGAGATATTTGTTATGGCGTGCGTGTGAGTTGTTATTGTTGCGTCAAGTGAGTTTGACAAATTTTGATTGCTCTTTTTGTGGGTAGATGGCGCCACAACACATCAGAAGGTTTTGCGTATTTCTTTTCAGCCAAGGTCACCAATGTCGGAGATTAGAACCCGCGACCAATGGATTCGAAAGCACGTAACATACCACTAGACAAAAGGGATCACTCCTGTCCGGAGACTGTTACTGGCTTATTTTAGATACCACCACTCTAATTCATTTTCAGTAATTTCAATAGAAGCAGATAGTTTAAAAATACTTAGTTCCGATGTAATTAATTTTATGTTTAACATAAAAAAATCATATTTCAATAAAAAATTATTTAAAAAAAATTACTGGAAAAAAAGTAGTTTTACATTCCATGCGATCTTTAGGCACATAGTTTCAATTCTTGACCTAGCTTCTCGTTTACAATTTATATATGTCAAACAAAAACTAAAACCAAACTGTTATTTGTAAAAATAATTTAGAATATAAATTTGTTTTTCGGATATTTATAACACGGAAAAATATTTATAAATGAATGCACTGCTTCTTCTATACAAAATTCGTTTTAAAAGGCTTCTTCCCATGAAAATAATTTAAGTTCACTTTAAAATGAAATAAAAAAAATTGAGGACAAATGATTTTTAGGAATCATTCAAAGATATTTTTCATCGTTTGTCTTACAAAATATTGTGTTCCAAGAAATGTTTTAAGAATTAAAAAAACGAAACCTATATAACAATGTCAGAAAGAAAATAAATGCAAAAAATAGACGACAGATACGAATCTAAAAAATATTCTTACAAGGAGAAAAAAGAATTGGAATTTATTTATTCCGATACGCACACAAAGATTCACTTATTGTAAATTGCGTTTGTCGTGAATTTTTTTTCCAAACGCGGAGTTTTAACAACAGCAAAAAGTTTTTCATTTAATAAGACGGAGTAGTGATAGTAAATAAAACATTTATGGCACGAGCGATTTTCCATAAGCTTAAGTTATTTTACAATAAATTCTGTGATTTATGACAGACGGAGATTTACATCGTTAGGGAAAACATATTTTGAGAAATAAACTATATTATTTTCGTAGGGAAGCAAAGGAGAATATAACAACAAGGAAGAAAATGCATTATTCCATAAAAGGTTCTGTCCTATTTAGAGATGAAAAAGAAAAACATACATATGTATATGTGTATACTTTCATTTAATGCGGAACTATGTTCCCAAGGGTATATACACACCGAGACAAAATGTAGTATACATTTCCATGTATAAATACAGTTTTATATTAATGTATACATATGATACATTTTTACTAAATAGAATTTTGCTAGTAGTAGCAGATAAATAATACAGTATAGTTGAAACAATTTCAGTAAATATGAAAAGTTAAGCATAAAATTGAAAGTTATTAAATAAAAAAAAATCTATCTCTACTGCAGAAGAGGCATTTAAAATAATTTCAGAAAATAATTTCCATCCATTTTTTAAAAATGATTTTAAAAAATGGATGGATATGAATAACTTTAATTTTAACTTTCAATCAGAACAAACAGGACTTGATTTTGAATTAGTTTAATTAAAACTTGTATTTTTCTCAGTCCTTATTTTAAATTTTAAAGTATAAAACAAATTTTGATTATCCTGTACATTCATTCAAAGATGCAATGGTATCCACGTATTATACAGTGGACCAATTTCGTCGATTCAAAAAGCATTGCCAAATGCTGCCATCATATGCGCCAATAAGATTATTGTGTTTGAGCATGAGTGGGAACAGTTTCCTATTATTGGCTACATATCGCAGCATTTGGCGATGTCTTTTCATATGACAAATAGGTCGACGGTACAATGCAAAAATATCGATACAACAATATGTTCCAGTAATGTGATACCTTTTATTTTCTAAAACATACAAGATTAAACGAAAAAAAATTAACAACAAAAATAGGTACTTACGTATTATCGCAACCTAAGGCGACATTATATGAAACGAAGCACCTGGTTGCCAATTCAGCGCGTACGACACATGGGAAATCGGGGTTGCCAACTTGGCGAATTATTAATAGTGTTGGCGATTGTTGCGACAGTACGCAAGTACTCAAAAATACCCATTACGTGTGTGTGTTTACAAACTTCTCTAAATTGAAGAGATTTAAAATTAAACACTCAGCTTGGAGTTTATTCGTTTAAAACCGAAAATACGTTAATTACGTAACGAAAAATGAAAGTAATAATAACAAGTTTTTCACTGAATTTTTCAATGAAATATTTTTATAATTTTCCTTCTAGAAAAAAAAAAAAAAAAAAAATACACATTAGCAGATTTTATAATTATATTTCTTTACAGAGGCTGATTTCTTAAAATCAAATAAAGAGCATTTGGTCCATATAGAATTATTTTAATGATGTATAGAATTATAGAATATTTGAGGACAAATTTGATGGAAGCAAACACCCTTTTCATTGAGAGAGAGAGGGGCTTTTTTAAAAATTATAAATAAATTCAGATGCAGTGCAACAATATTAGACAAAATTTGTTAAAATTACAGCCAATTTCTAAACTCAGACCAGCTCATTAATGCTGATGAGTTAGGGTTATTTGAGGGAGAGGGAAGTGTCAGAAAGAACCTATTTGACTCACATATTAGCTAATGGTCAAAAGGCAATGGAAAATAGTATAACAGCAGTAACATAGCTAGAGCTAAATAGAGCCCAATATCAAAATTTTTTGGCAGCCCTTTTTTGGGAAATAAATAAAAGTGGTCGTATTGATAAAACAATAATAAACATCAAACATGTTGGGGCCCCTGTAACTTGAGGGCGCCTTATCATTTATACGAATGATACAGCGGTAGCTAAACCCCCGTATAACAGGCGCGATCCCACAATGAAAAAGCATTGGCTATTAACAAAATAAAAATGCCACACTCATTTAAAGGAATAAAAATCAATAACCTTCCCTTTTATTGGATGCCCAATAAGAAGGCTTGGTTTGAAATAAATGATTGAATTAAGCATATTTTATTTTGTTTTCAATTCACACGATTTTAAGCATAAAATTTTACGATTTCGTTTTACGCGACTTGGTGATGAACCTATCTTCCGTGTAAATCGGGATGGATATGAAACAAAATTTTCATTTCAACTAACAAATTAATTTGAATTTTACTAATCCAAAATCAACGTAAGCAATCAAAGCATTTTTTTTAAAGAAATAAAATACCCACACAAAATTCAACCGTACACAAAACAAAAATCCATTCCTACTTAGCATATTTCGATCCAAACCCCGTTCGCAATAGTCATTTGTTATTCCCATCGTGAGCAAACAGCAGAGCATTTAAAAATGCAAAGGCCTAACAACATCGGAATGCAAATTCATGGCAAGATCATTGTCGAGCGGCAACTTCACAATCAAAGAAAGGAACCAACTAAAAAAAAAACAAAACAAAAACAGAACGTACCTTTTAGAAATACACCATTTCACCCCTCAAGAAATATTTTAAAAGAAAAGAAGTAACAAAAGAAGGGGGGGGGGAGAACAAAAAAAATGACGCATTCCCATCTGAAGATCGAAGGCAGTGCCTACCCCTCGCCCGCTTGTAGAAGTTTTATTGATTTTAAAGGGGGAAGGACTCATTAAGGTAGTGTGCAAGGCTGACGATTTTTCTGTTATTTTGCCCCTTGATGTTAGAATGTTTCCGTTGAAGATGGTTTGTCATTAAAAAGAGGACCCTTTTCTATCTTTCCCTTGTATTGACGCCCTTAATCACTCATGTTTTGTTCTGGAAGGGACGGCGCAAACATTGACATGCTGCCTCCGTTGGGAAGTACAAAAAAATATTGCCTTTTCATGCTTCGTTTCATCAATATTTCGACAGAACGTCTTTTGTTACCTCGTTCTTATTATTCACGCGCTTCTATGTCATCTTCGTGATGAATAGTGAATGACAGAATCCTCGCCATCGAATGGGGTGTTCCAGCATTTGTAGAATTATGTATTCAGTTACAAGGGAACCACACCAGGACTTTGATTACAGCATTCGGTATGAGAGCTGCAAATGCCCTGCTGTTTGTTATTCGCACCACTGTTTTGATTGTTCTTTTTGATTATTAATACAAATGGAATTTTATAGTTTTGAAAATATACAATATGGATAACGAAATGCATCCAACTCTTTTTTTTTACACGATTTTGAAATAAGACTGTACACTAACGATTTTTTTCCCAGGAATTTTTTGTTCTAACACAAATTTTAAAAGAATCTGGGGATTCGTCAGAGACGTCTTAAGGCATGAGCCAACTGGGTTCATGGCCTCGGTGTCAGTGGGAGCCTCGTCTTGTCCTCGATTGAGCCTTAATAAGATCATAATTCGAATTATTTTAACGGTCAAATGTTATTTCAAGTTGTATTCTCCAAAGAACTGGGAATTTCGAACTGTATGTCAACTGGCAACAGTAGCAAGACTGTGCTATAAGTTTTTTTAAAATTAATTTTTGTCTTTTTTGTCTTAAATTTTAGAAAATTTCCCGCTAATTTTTAAGTTTCTAAAGATTCTTCCAGGAGTCTCTGAAACCAACGTCAGGGACTGGTAAGTTTCTTTGAAGTGAAGTGACTAGAAGATTATCGATTTACTTTTTGTTTTTGAATTTGGCAATCCTACTCATCGTGTTTTCTTAATGTCCGAGATTACATATGTTTGGATAAATTGTGCTTTTAAGAGTGAACCGTGGATTTTGTTTTCAGTGTATGTGTTACCATTAAAGTGTGTAATTCAGTTTTTTCTTAGAATAACTAGGTATTTCATGAAATAACTAGACAAGTCAGTTAAAGTATATAATAGATGAAAAATTTCATACTTTATCTAGTTATTCTATGAAATAACTAAGGATAGACCGTTAAAGTGAAAAATAAACAATTTCATTGATATTTTATAAATTAATTGATCATAAATAGCTAAAATCTTTCGAAAAATACATTTTATTCCTTTGCGGATGAATAATTGATAAATAATAAGGGAAAGCAGACGATATAATTTATTATTGCTCACATTGCTAACATTAGTTAAACAGAAAGGAGAAAAAAAAAGAATATGTTGCAAAAATAGATTGCATTCAAATATTATCAACAAAAATATATGCTCAGGAGAAAAACTTTTGCTTCATAAAAATATTGTGTAAACTTTTTAAAACAAAAATATAAAAGATAATTAATTTAAATTTTATGAGATACCTTTTTATTTTACTTTTCATAATTTATTAAAGCAAGGATTGTTGTGATGGCACTTTGGATTCCACTGCTTATTATTTTTGAAACAAGCACACTTTTTACTATCGCACATTTTTTTACACGAGTATTTTTTAAATCCTTGTCCAGTACCGCAACTTGGAGCTGTGGCAACAGATCGAAGCGTTGTGACAATATTTGGAACTTCTTCAATGGAAATTAATTCTCGCTGACATATACTGAACTGATATCTATAGTACAATTGTTTTATTCGGCCATCTCTACTTCCTAATCGGTAAAATCCTTCCCAAAGCAGCTAGAACCGGTTCAAAGAACTTTCGAGTGACGTCTTAAGACTCTTTAAGGCCCTGAGCCCAGAGAAATCTTAAAAATTTTGAGGCCCTGGGCCCCTATGAAAAAGTAGATCCAACCTGAGATCTTTAAAGGTAGACAGTGTATAACATCCATTGTCAAATACTCGTTCAAGCAGTAATTTGGAACAAATAAATGTGCACGAATCACATAACTCAAAAACCTAGGCACAAACCACCTCGATCGATGGCCGCATTTCGACTAAATAATTGGAATAATTGTTAATGGTATTAAGCCTTGTCCTAAACATGGGCATCGGTCATTACATAGTTATATAATCTTATCACTTTTGCCAATTGACAAGCAGTTTGAAATTCCCTGTTTTTCGAAGAATATGTACGGGAATAATATTTGCTCATTAAAAGTATCCGGATCATGATCTTATTAAGACAGATTCGAGAAAAAAACGAGGCCCTCACTAAGGACGAGCCCTGGGCCCAGGCGGTCCATGTCTTAAGACGTCCCTGAGTGCCGTATTTCATACTTAAATGATCAAGTAATTGTTATTCTATAGAATATCTAGTTAAATCGCAGAATTCAATAATTTTATATATTTTAACTGACATGTCTAGTAATTTCATGAAATGTCTAGTTATTCTATGAAACAACGGATTTCACACTTTAAAGGTAACATATGCACATAATGTGATTACCACAACATTAATAAACTAAATTCAAACCTATTGCTTAACTCTAACGAAGAGCTTTCGAACTCTTATAGAGCATCAAATCAGAGAACCAAAACGTCATTTTTCAATTAAAGGAGGGGGAGGATATTTTATTAATTTTTAAAAAAATACATCATCATGTGTAATGAAAGCTAAAACCAAACAAAAGTGAACTTATAAAGAACGCAATAAATGCTATTACGAGTTCTCCATTGAATTAAAAACTGATATTAGATTTAAATTTATTGTTCTAATTGTAAAATTTAGATAAAATCTCAAATTTGATTATTGGGTGCAATTGTTCAAATATTTAGATTATTCAAAAAGTTTCTCAAAATTTAAAATATATATGATACAGGCCTAATTTTTTCCCCCAACGTGGCTCTGTTTTTTCTATTATGTCGAAAATTTCTGCTGTACGGGGAAGGTGGTACCATAAGTTAAAACTTAACCCTAATTTCGCTGGCCTAATTCAGCGACAGCTTTAGAAAATAATGTCATTTGTATATAAAAGTACGCAATATATATATATATATATATATATATGCGTACTTTTATATCAAGCATATTTTGCTTGTTTATGTACGTTATTGTTGAAAAATGTTTACTTTTTTGTGTACTTTCCTGTTGCCAAGTTTCTGTAAAATCTAAAAGTTGGCAACGGGAAGTGCTTTCACTGATTGGCTGGAGACATGTGATTGCCTTTATCATGTGACTATAAAGTCATATCAGGTAGCAGCTATGTGAGTATGGCGTCACATGTATTTAGATAATTATAATGCTGAAGGGGAACTATCAACTTAAATCAGAATTATTCGTATATTAATTTATAAGTAAAATTAATAATTTAAGATAATTTAATTGTCATTTTTAATTAATCCTTTGTATCCTTAAAATATTAATGCTCCGTTAAAATTAAGTAATCCTTTCATTCATCAAGTATTATACCGTCTAATATAAATGTACCTTCACTCTTTTCTAGATGGATTCTCTTCAATTAGAATCATTTGCGTTCATTCCGATAATGATTGCTTGATAGCAAAAGGGTTGAGTGATAGATTAATATCAATAAAACACTAATTAACCAGTGCATCACAACATCGTCTGGAAACTGCTTTCGCCCGCGCAAACTCGAAACGATTTCGGTGACGCTTCAAAATCCATCGTGTTCCATCAACGGATTACCAAGCCATCCGAACAAGATATCAGCAAAAGACGGATTAGGGCAGCCAATAGGGTTGGATCAGCAACAAATGCACGGGGCCACCAAGACTGGTGTAGGAAATCCTTAACACCCCTCTAGGCGATGATTAAGTTCCCGTAATGACCCCCGTCCCTCGTAAGAGAGTTTTCGGGAAGAAGGCGGGGCGGTCAAGCAGAAAGCCGGTGGGCCTGAAGACGCCTGGAATTGATGCAATTAGGGAACTCGGAAACATCCCCCAGAGAGTCGCTATTACATTGATTTTTTGTTGCTAAGAGTTCGTTTAGAGAGGGGAGGAGAATCTCTACTGATTTTTACTGAACTTGACTTTTTTGTGTTGCAATAAATTTGCACCTGTCTGCAACACTCTCAGCGGTAATAAGCTAGTAGCCATTGCAGATATTTTTTTTAAAAAATAATTATTATTTTAATATTTAAAATGACAGCTATTGGTAAAATACATTGGTAATTTGTGAATAATTTGGAGTTAAACAAGGGATGGAAGTTACGAAAAGCGTAGCATGATGCAAATCATACAGCTATAAAGAATCCGCAAGACAAAACGATTCTTTGTCATTTATAAACAAAAAATCTATAAAAAAGATCAAAACCTTTGACAGGCATAGACGCCTTAAGACTTTTTGTGGCCCTGGTCGAACGAAATCTTCAGATTTTTTTGAGGTCTTGCGTCTTCATGCAAAAGCCCTACCTGTGATCTTTAGAAGTAGACGGTATAGAGCATGCATTGTCAAGCACGGTTCAAACGGTAATTTGAAACACATAAATGTGCACAACGCACAATATCACAAACCTAGGTACAAATAGGCTCGACAGACGTACTGACTAACTGAGTTGAATGATTGTTTATGGCATTAGGCCTAAGCCTAGAGATGCGCAACGGTCATCACATAATATTACAGTCTTGCCACTTTTGCCAGTCGACATGCAGTTTGAAATTACCTGTTTTTCGGAGAATATTTACGGGAATAATATTTGACTATTAAAATTATCCCGATCACATCTTATTAAGACTGAGTCGAGAACAAAACAAGGCCTCCATCGACGGCGAGGCCCTGGACCTTGGTCCAGTTGCCCATGTCTTAAGATGTCCATGCATACAGGGTGATTTTTTTCACTGAAACTATTCCAAGCCACTTGTGGTTCGATTTAACCGCAATGATGGCATGGAAAGAAAGATTCGATGTACAAAATGTTAGTTCTAAAATTAGCCGACAGAGGCATTCATGGAGCTGTTGTAGCTTACCAAACCAAAACTTAGCATTAAAAAACACGTATGAAAGCAAAATCGAAATTTATGTTTTCGTATTCGACAACCAAGCTAGTAATTTGGGCTATAAAAAAAAGCAGACTGCTTCGAAAAATGGTATCCTCAGGTGAAGTGAGCTAGCTCAAGTGAATACGCGACTCACATTACCAGAACGCGCATTATTGATGAAGTTGTATTATCTCTCTTCCACAGCTCTTCGTGAGCTTAAAACTACGAAGAAGCTACTTAAGAGGGCTTCATCACTTAATGCTTTGAAAGAAATGATAAAGAAGTTAGAAGAAACAGAATCACCAACAATTCACCCAGGTAGAGGACGTAAACTTGTTTCAGAAGAGGTGATAACAGATGTTGCTTCTGTAATCGTCTTACAAGGAACCATTGTTGGCACTAACATCACAGTGTGGAATATTTTTTGTGACGTAATGTGTACTGTCGGGGGAAAAACGTGCAGAGAAGGCAGGGACGTCTTAAGACTTTTTGAGGCACTGGGCCCAATACAAAAGTAGGGCCCATCTGTATACCTTAAAAGAATACGTTATATAGCATACGTTGACAAATGGCAATCCGAAGCAAATAAACGTTCATGACTTAGAATCCCGTAAGTCTAAGTATAAGCTGGCTCGACTGACTGCCGCCTTTAGACTAGATGAGATGGGTATTGGTGTATGGCGGTAAGCCTAGGCCTAGACATGGACGATGGTCATCACATATTAATGGAGTCCTCACACTGATGTCTCAGCTGGCATATAATTCCAAAATCCCACTTTTTCGGCTAATAAGTTTAGGAATAACATTTGACGATTAAAAATATTCAGATCAGGATCTTATTGAGGCTGAGTTGAGGACAAGAAGAGACCTCTCATTGAAGTCGAAGCCCTGGGCCCAGGCTCAGTTGGCCCAAAGTCCCTTAAGACGTCCCTGAGAGAAGGCACGGTGATAACAGCGGTCATAATGAATGTGGTGAAGACTTCACTACATTCATTGTGATACTGCAAAATCGTAAAATGAATAATTTATTTATGATATTCAGTGTCCCTTGAATTAGAATATCTATAAAAAATTGTTTTAAGAATATTATTACAGTATAAAACTATTTAAATACAAGTTTTGGCAAAAAATGTTGTAAAAAGGATATATTTCCAATGGAAAAAAGCTTCTGTAAAATATGGAATGGATTATGCTTCTTCTCCCAGTGGCGCACACAAAGGGGTTGTCCAAGGGGTTTGGACCCCCCCCCCCTCCAAAGCCCTAGAATTTTCCCCGATTGATGATAATCCTACATATATATAACTTAAAATTTCATTAAGTACATGCAATTAACAATTTATTTTATTAATTAATGCCAGTTATTAATTCAATAATCTATTTTTTACTGTTTTTTGTCAACAAAATGGACAAAATCAGAGGAATCAATTGGTGTTGTCTTGAGGTTCGATACGAGTTGGAGGACTTTCGACCATGGACCTCCCCCCCCCCCTTGAAATTTTTTTGTGTGCGCTACTGGGTGAAGTGAAACGTAGAGAATAAAATCTATCATTACACTGTTTTTGTGTATAAATGTTATTTTTTTCTTTTTATTTTCTGTAACACTTTTTGCATTGTATAGTGCCATAAACATCCCTATCGACGATTTTTGGAACTAAATATATATATTTTTCAATGAATCTTATTTTTCATGTCATTATTCGTCTCCATTCCAAGTTAGATGCCATTTCTTTTGTTAGATCGAGCAACAGATGGTTCGGAATAGTATCAGTTTAAAAAAATAACCCTGTATAATACGTGATGTGTTCACAAAATATTCGACTTTTTTTCATAAGAAATACTTGAAATCAAGATACAAAAATCTTACACAAATCTCTTCAAAGCAGACCCCTTGTAATGAATATGATAGAAATTGTACAGAAAATACAGAAAAAAAATAGAAATTGTGCAATACAGAAAACTTGCATAATATAAAAATCAGCATCATTATTAAAAGAAAATATGTACCAAATGTCAACGAATTCTTATATATTTCCATATTATATAGTATCCCTCAGGGATTGCTAAATGAATTAAAATTTGTGATACACATATCTTAACTATTTTTTTCTAATCACCCAAAAGGTTTGAAAAAAAAAATCAAAATATACAATCTCGAACCAGATGGTAAGTACACTACTTGAGCTAGCATATAATTCTTCTAATTGCGATACGATGCGAACGAAAGTATTCAGAGGTTTAATAAGTAAATAAGTGCTCAAAAAATCATTTGCATTTCTAGAATATTAACTTATGATTACCAAAAGATAACCCTGGAACATGTACCGTTATCCCTCCCAATCAGTTAAAGTGATCAGGATGTTCTTTAAGAAGTAAGTCGCTATTACTTAAAATACAACATATAACGTTTATTTACATCATAAACAGTCCATAATGGCATTACATATCAATAGCAAACAGTCACATCTAAAAGCCACGTCCATATGTCTACGTCAAAAGACAAACTCCAGTTTAACGACCATCAAAGGTAAAGGGACAGACGAGCAGTGCCAAACATCCTGTCGACTGTGACTCAAACTAATGTTGACAGACCAACAGACATCATTGGACGCTTCCGTTACAACAAATAAAGTGCCCCCAACCTAGATAAAGAGAGGGGGGGGAAGTAATGCACTTAGGGGCACTTGCGCGCTTTGTTGTTTTTGGAACATCTCTCTAATGGTTATTCAATATCCAGTAACTGCCACGTCAATGGTAAGCAATTATAGGAAAGATTTGAAAGGGATAAGGATAAAATGGCTTCATAAGGTTAAGTTTTCCTTATTACTGAATGCTATGAAAATAAGTTGTATCTAATTTTAGTGTGTTGTAATATTGTTAATGAAAATTTTTAAAGTTACAAAAAAAAAAAGACGCCCAAGGGAATTAAATTAATATACTTTCCGGATATGTACACATTTCAAATACACTATTGTGGAGCTTTGGACGTTAAAGATTAAAATAAAGGTGGTAAATTCGAGGTTGGGTTCAATGACGTCTCCTTTAGTGTAACGATTGTTAATTTAAGTTAGGTTACACAAAGACAACACTTATAGTTGTTGATGACAAGTCAAATTAAGTGCAGACAAATCAAATGGTGCCGAAGGCGCCCAAAATGGCCCTTGCAATGTCGCAGACCTTTGGTGATTAAAGCAGTTGATGGTCAGTGGAGTTTAGGTCTATGTTGTGGAGTTTAGCCAGAATAGAAAGACAGTTAAAAATGCGATTAGAAGAAAGTTGAGTGTCAGGACAGTGAGGATTGAAACTTCTTTGGTCATCAGGGGATATTTTCAACCCTTTAAAGCAGTTATTCCCAAAGTGGTCTATATAGACCCACTAGGGGTCTATGACAGCATGCAGGGGGTATACGTCAGCGAAAAAATAATTTGGGGGTCTATGATTCGTAAATGGAGATCTCTACGATAGTGACTCTAATTAAACCAGATCATGACTTTAAATTTTAAAAGAAAATTTAATTAAGTGGAAACCAGAGTTACCTGTTTAACAGATTTATTTACTAAATTTAATGAAGTTAATTTGCAGATACAAAAACCATCATTTCAACGTTTCTTGCCATAAATGAGCTAAGGAGTATTATATTGGACGTCCCGAATTTTTTCCTAGTTTCTCAATTTGTCACACACAATCTGCCAGGAAAAGAACGTTTTAACTTACGTTCCTTATTTAAATGCTCTTTATTCAGATTTTGAAACTAGGTTTGAGAATGCTTTGACTATATATATGGTAAAACTACAATAGGCGATTAAATAATGTGGTCACATTGAAAGAAAAATAAATGTCCTATTACAAGAGGAACTGATCGAAAAAGGCCCTAAGATCTTAAAGTAAAATTTAGAAACGGATATCATCAATTACAGAAGCATCAGAATGGACGAAGCACCAGATTCATCTCTCCCACTAAAAGCATTTGTTTGTTGCTCAGTTACTTTAAGTAACAGTTATTTTAAGTATTAATTCAATTTTAATTTAATTAATTAACATGTGTGTCTTAGGTTTTAAACACTATACTTCACTACAGTTAGAAATTTAAATATTTTAAAGTAAGTATACCAACTGTCATAAAGTCATTTAAGTTGATAAATTTGAAAAAAATTCATTATTAGGCTAAGTAGGGGTCTACCAAAAACCGAAAAACATGGCAAGGGATCTATGAGACAAAAAAAAGTTTGGGAATCTCTGTTTTGAAGTGTCTTGTACGTAGTTGAACAAAAGATAATGGACAATAAACATAGACGGTTCTTCAAAGCGACCCTATTCTCTCCTCACCTGGCCTCTCCTGAAGATATGTGGTCGCTAGAGGGCACTTGTGCACAGTTAATTTACAGTTATTAATGACAAGAGCGGTCACAGTATTAATTTTTTCCTCCCGAAACATGTAAGAAAACACGGATTAAAATCTGAACAACGAATTTAGCAAAAAAAGTTTTTTATTTGACATTCAAAAAACTAATTTAGTTACCCACCAAGATTAACGAACATGCGGTACAAGAGTGATATTTTTATGTAAGGATTAAAATCCTTCAGCTAATCCTAACGAAAAGCAAATTAATTCATTTTTATCGTTTAATTTTCGATTGAAAAAACAATACGGGAAAAAAAAAGTTCCCCCGATTTTTTTTTTTAAAATTAAGAACACGATACAAAGCCCTCCTTACTCAACTTTTTTCTCTCCTAACTGCAAGAGGAACTTTATTTTTTTTAAAAATTGTGTTGAACTTAAGCTTGTTTAGAAAGGATTTTTTTTGTGTGTGGTGCAGTAATTTTTATGATTTTTTAAAAAATATTTTCTTCTAAGCTGCATCATAATAAAAAGATTATTTATTATTATAATTAATGTTTTTCCCCTCAAAATCAATTCCAAGCTCGTTTGTCAAGTTCTTTCTTCTCAGCTTTCTTAAAGTCAATAAATAAAGGCTCAGTACTAAGCCTGAATGTGATGTGCATTTTGGTCGTTAGGTCTCCAAAATGGTCTTGGTTTTTCAATAAGAAGTTTGCATATATCATTAATTAACGTTTGACCAACTTTCTTCAATAAAAATTATGGTACTTCATTTTTAAGCAACCTTACTGACGACATTCTATGAAACGAAGCACATGGTTGCCAATTCAGCGCGGACGACACATGCAAAATCGGGGTTACTAATTTGGCGAGTTATCTCGGTTAATTGCGATAGTACAAAAGTATCACAATTATTACATCACGAAGAGAATTATGGCAATGATCTCGATAAAGAATGAAAACATTCTAGTTTTTGTAAACTTTCCTCGCTTATATCACTTTTAAAAATGTATAAATTCTTTCTTAATATAAATTTTTAAAATTCTATTCCAGTCTTTTTGGTTGATTTTATTTCAATTTACGTCACACTGTGAAACAACTTGAAGTGCACGAGGTTGCTAATGAAGAGTTAATTGAAAATGTAAAACATAATTGTAAAATTATACACGGTATAGTTCGGAAATTGTCTAGTAAGTAATATTCATTTTGATTGCCCATGAGTAGAAATTAAAGAAAACACCACAAATGTAAAAACACCATTAAAGGAAGTTTGAAAGTTAACGAACAAGAAAGGTTACAAATAAAAGCTGCAGATTCCTAAGTTTTCCACAGGTATGTAAATACAAATTACGAAATAAAAAAAAGGGGGAAGGGACCTTTGGAAATGGATTGAATTCTTTTTTTCCCTTGACCACCAATCACCTGCATTGATAGGTTCAGATCCTGTTTTAACCCCCTGATTTGGCGCCAAATTTTTATGAAATTCTGTCGCTAAGCTGGCTAATTTGCCAAATAGCAGGAAATAACAACTCTACTTTGTCCGGCTTTTTTTCTGTAGTTTTTTTTAAGACCGCTATCAATTTTAGCCCAATGGTCGATTTAAAAGGTTTCTTTAATAGATTTATAATTTTTTTTTATTCCTGTATGAATGTCCAGAATTTGGAAAGAAAATGCGCTTGATAGAGAGAAAAGGAGATCGTTGATTAGATCAAACTCAAGAATGTACATTTTTTCTCCGCTGTTAAATTTTAGAAACCACTTTTTTTTTCTTCTCGGTAGCCATTTTGAAAAAACGCTGTATTTCCTTTAACGTCATTCCGCAAGATTTTTTGGCGCCAAAAAATAAGGCAACTATGTTAGGATTTCACCCCGGACAATTTAATAATAAGTATCAGTCAGAACTACAAAATATTTGGAAAAGTAGCATTTTAAATTTTTGCCAGACGGACAGCCAACCCTAAGAAACCAATTTAAAATTTCAATTATTTCAGAATAATATTTTCTTAAAAACCATCTAATTCAGCATATTCACTTAGTTACGAGCTGAATATCGCGAACTAATACATCCAGTTCATAATCAACGATGAGATTATACAAAATCAGATACGTCCAACTCTCCATTCAACTGATCATCTCTCAAAGAAAAAACATCAATAGCATCTAGTCTACCCTAAAGAATGAAAAAAAAAAGCAACAAGCCCAACTAATCCATAGCAAAAGGGCCCCACCAGGCTACCATGGCGACAGTTGCCCACCCTCCTCCAAGACGAATGGTGTGCCTTGAACTCTTCATCCGGAACGGGGCGCTCCGGAGAAAGGATAGTAGGCAATGAGGCAGAGTAAGTTCTGCTGTTTCTGCTGCTTAAGCGCTTCTTAACGCCCCCGGATAAACTGCAGCCGGATGATTAAGTCAGCGAAATGAGAACCGGAGTCCGGGAAGAGAAGAACCCGGGACTTGGGGATTAATGCCCATGGTAAATTATTTTTACGCGGACTTGTTGAAGGCACTGCATTAGCAGGCCGGAGTACGGTTTTACCGGAATATAAATTTATGGCGCACTCTCGGGCGCCCTATGCATAAAAGGAGGAATTTATTTGCTTCTTCGTGAACACCATTAAGGGGTGCACTTATTGATGTGCATTATTCGAGAGGAGGCAGATGTGAAGGAGGATCATTTTTTAAGAAACTTGTTCCTTATTCTGTTAAAGAGGAATTTCTGCTGTATATATCTCGCTTTCTTATCGATTTTGATAAAAATAAATGCGTGTTATTAAAATACCTGGGCTATGTAGGATTATGCAATATTTAGTGTTAATTTTTTTATATTAAATGTTGGATAAGTTAAGATACTTAAAAAGTAACAAGTAATATATATTTTTATAAAATTTTAAGCCAATTCCTACTTTGAATGGATGAATAGAAAGTATTTTATTAACGGTTGAAAATTTGAAACAGATATATATATATATACATACATACCAGCTGCATGGCCTGGCGTTGCACGGGCTTTTACCGAGGGTATAACTTAATCCCCATGTTAATTTCCTCCTTTCTTTCTGACGCCAGCACTTTTGTGTGGGTGTGACGCGTACGATGTGAGTGCATGGCCCGTGAGTGCGTGCCATGGCTTTCTCGTTTAACATTTTCAAATTACGAAATTTCACTACTATTTTAAATTTTGAAGTAAAATTGTGGATTTTTTTAAATGTTTGACACCGATATTGATTCATTTTAGAAAAAATCATAAAATATGCAAAATATCAATTGTTTTGTAAAAAAAAATTATTTTTTTTAATTCTTAAAAAAAAAAAAAGAGAGATAGTTTTCGGCATTTTATTTTTTTAAATCACTGATTCTAAATGATCAATGAACTTTTTAAAAACCATTTTCATTTAAATGCATCGATATTTATTCATTTTAGAAGGAATCCTAAAATAGGCAAAGTATTATTGTTTTGAAGGGAAAAAATCCGAATCGTGACGAAATAAATGATGTTTGGTATTTTTAAATTTATTAAATCACTGATTTTAAAAGAGCAAAGTATGAACTGTTTTAGTTCAGATGGTTTACTTATCATAATTATAAGAAATCCATACATAACGATTGAAAAATTTCGATTAATGATTTACAGGAAACAATACTACTTTATTTTAAAAAATATTTATTTAGAGCAAAACATTAAAATGTATTGCAAATAAACTTATTAAAAATAATGATAACGGAGCAAAAACACGATTAAATTTTTCACAAATAAAATTAATGCAAAAATTCTTACCGTTATCTATTGAAACGACTGTTTATTTCTTTATTGCGTTGTTTTTGAGTGTTAGATTAAAAATAAGTTACAAAAAAAGGTAAAAAGCCTTTATTTACACATTCACAGCATAAAATTCAAAAAGAAAATAATACTATGTGATAAAAATATATTTAAGAATATTTCCTTATATTTTTTAATGATATATTTTTCTTATATTCCACTGTTCTTCAATAAATCAATCTTTAAGAATAAAAAAAACTATCGGTTGTGATGCATTATATGAATGAGCGTCCCGCCCCAAACGGCAATGTTATGAAGGAATTCCCCTTTTTACTACACAGCGAAAGACTCAAAACTGCCTCAACCTTTCCCGTCTTCCAATCAGAAAGCTAACGCAAAGTCAATGACGCAATTGAGAATTTTTTTTTAAGTTTTCATTTTTTTTTATGGCTTAACTTTTACGTTAAAGTTTTGAAATTTCACACATTTATTGCAAAAACAAAGTACTTTTAAATTAAAAACACGTTTACTGCCGCTGAAGGGAGAAAAGCGATCACTGCGATGCCAGCCGTATAAAAGAATTTTTCGCAATACGCCGACTGAAGGGCCTCTCTATTGAGACATCATCCCACACTCCACGCTTTCACGGGATTGGGTTCTCGTGTTGGTGTAACGTCCCGCGATGGCGTGGGACTCTGCAGCGAACAAATTAAGTACATACGTCGACTTCAGTCTCATTTGTTCACGAACGTTCACTGCTCGCTACATTTAATACGTCCTCGCTCCACGGTCTAAGAATTGCTCCTAATTGTTCAAGCATTCAACTTGACAATTTTGTGTTTTTGTAGTTAAAATAGTAATCTGTCGTATTTTAAAAGAGGGGTTCAGTGCCAAAAACAAGTGTCAAGAAAAGAAAACATACAATTTTAATACAGAATGGTCATATTTACGCCACTGCATGGACCGCAAAACCTTAAACATTAGTAGTAGCTCGTACCCTGGAAAAGTCGCCTGACCCTGCAATATACTGTCTACTTTAAAGGTCACCGGTGGAACATTATTATTTATTGCATGGAGACCTAGAGCTTTGCAATAATACACTGTAAGCTTGTGACGGTTCTATCCGCAACTATATTGACACCTTGGGACTCTTCTGGGGAAAAATAATTGTATTCAACCAACTTTCGCCGACCAAGAAAGCGTGATTATGTAAATGAAGTATATTATATAAATTCTATTTTCGCGAGTTTGAGAGTTGGCGAGTAGGAGTTAGCAAGAGTTGCGAGTTAGTTGAAGATTGAAAGATAGTTGAATTAGTAAGAGGTCTTGGAGTTGTCCAGGAAAACGGATTACACCCGTGGATCCAACGACATTGATCAAGCCCGATAAAGATCCCCTGCAAGACTCCAGTGTAAGATCCGATGCATAAAAAGTACAGGTATCGTGAGCTTGATTAATTAGCAGTTAGCTTATTAGTGTGCGACGTAGTTTATATTTGTGCGTATTTAAGCTGTCTTAGATTCAGTGGAGGGTCCGTAGTAGTATCCCCGTGTTATAGAATCTCACCTCCACGCTCTACTACTTAATCATTTATTTTAATTAGATTGTTATTGTGTCTGATTGATATTTTGGTAACAATAAATTAATTAGATTGAAATCATGCCTATTGATCATTCAGTTTCTCCCACACACCTAGCTGGGTTTACAGGTAGACAAGGGGTTTCAGAGGCAAGCAGGAACGGACAGGTATTACAAGCTTCTTATCTAAATCTTGGTACCCAACTAAGTAAATTTACAAATCTTTTTAGAATATTATGGCGTGATCTATATTTTGAATCAATGTTAATCAATCACTGGACGAATTTCATCTTCATCAATCGCTTAACTATGGGCGAAGTTGACTTTTCTTTCATCTTGTAAAAAAAAAGTTAGGTTTGTATAATTGGAACTATTGCTGGGATAAATCACAATCGTTAAAACAATTATTCCACTGCAAGAATGAAAAATTTATTAATTACGAGAAATACAACACATATTAAGAGTTTGTCAAGTTATGATTAATGATAAAACCTTTGGTTAAGTTAAAACGAGTTGGAGAAAGGTGTTAAATTTCTATAATGCATGTTCAGAATATTGTTGCTTTTGGTTAAAATGATGTTCCACAAATCATAAAATAGTAAATGAACTTTACAAGGTAAAACATATGAGATACGGCTCAAGTGTAGTATGGGGGGAGGGGGGTTTGGATTTGGCTATTTTTATATAGATATCATGGTGAAATAGCGAATTCATTCTGGCTTCTGGACACCTATCGCTAAGTGAAGTAGCTTGGCGATAGATTTTGGTCGCCAAAAGAAATTGACATCGCCAAGACCCCATACTACATTTTACCCCCCCCCCATACTACATTTTAACCATGAGATACATTGTAACACGATGGTAAACAATATGGTATGATATTAAGTGTTGCCAAATGACAACAAAGAAATTAAGAGTTATATTAGTTCTCTTCAGTTCATGAAGTTACAAACACATACAATCCGATCTATATAAATACCTGATTCCTGTCTTGATGTATCATTGAGTTATGATCCATTACATCTCTGAAATGGGCAGTTTCATCAAGCAGTATCAATCGTTGAATATATTTATAAGCAATTTGGCACAGGAGGATGGGAACCGGCAGCCTCAACAGAAAAAGTTCTCTGGTATCATTCGGTGGATTCATAATGCGCTCACTTAAGCGTAAATGTCTGCCTTAGTTAAGTTAATGGCGCAGAAATATTCGGAGGGCTGCTTTTAGATTAGGTCATCAGCACCGCCAAAGCAGATGGTTTAGGCAGCCAACTCAAGTAACCGCTAATTCTTCAATTAAGCTTAATGGAGGCGCCGTTTAATGGCGCATCGACATCAAACGCAATAATGGGCACGCAGAAATCTAATTCTTTATTAAAAGTTACCTTCCGAAACCATTAAAATAGTTGTCGTTTTAAAATAGTCACTGATTGGAGAAGTTGAGAGATATTGATTTCAGGTAATTGAATAGCTCTGAGTGCACATTTAAAGAAAAATTCTGGTCAGTGGAGATGGCGGGTTAGAATCCGGAAGCATAAATTGAGTGAGGATAATTGATATAGATCTAGAGTTACTCGGTGGATACTAAAGTCGCGAATTTATTTAGATTGAGTAACAGAGATAAAATTAAGACCTGATTCTAAATGAACAATCGTAAATTTTATATTTAATTTCTGTACTTCAAGACATAATTACTCTGAAGAAGCGTAAAAGAAAACCCTTTAAATAGATTTGTAGTTAAAATAAATAACTTTTTTTTCTGTCACCATGTTTTCTTAATAAACATATTTTTTTATTTATGTATCTTATTTTTTTTCATTTAATTTGCTTAAAATTTTTCAAACAAAATAATGCTCAACGAAATTTTTAATAACATTGGAATAAAGTATTTGAAATCGTTTTAAGATCATTCTTTTCTCAATTCTTCAAATTTTTATAAAAATTCAATTTCAAATGGTCTTGGTAAAGATGTTTTTTAAGGGGACACAATACGATTGAGCTTACAAAGATGGTTTAAAAAAATCAAATAGATTTTTTGCCTAAATTATTTTTATATATTTTTCTATAATCTCACAAAATTTGAAAACTTAAAGTTAAAAAAACCCGGAGTTATGATAAATTTTATGTTTATTATTTATTCATATTCCAATGGCAAATAATAACTTTAAGCTGATTTATTTCAGAAAGAAAAAATCGTGTCTCTTTATTTCAAATGCTCTGAGGTTTTTTCTATTGCGCAAATTGCTTTAGTATTCTTACTGAACATTGGTATTAGTATATATAAGAAAAGTTGGTATGCCTTTTTGAATCAAAGCAATACTTCATTTTTTAAAAATATAGTTGAATTTAGAATTTATACATTTTTCAAAGGATTTCCAATAAGCATTCCCACCCCCCAAAAAAAAAGTATTTGCGAATATCAGTCACGTTATACCAAAACAAGTACCAACTTTTGTTAAAGAAGTTTTTCATATTTTTAAATCAAATGTTACGTGTGTACGTCAATTATTGTACGAGGAGTAGCATTTTAAAATCACTTCATGAATTTTTAAATTGTTTAAAAAAATAAAATGGTTAATTAATTTTTTGCGCTATTTTGAGCACAAAACTTTTACCGAATACATATATATGGCGGCAACCAAAAAATTTGTGAAAACCATTAAATCTCAAAGTTTTTTTTTTATAAATTGTACCATGTTCCTTTAAACTTACTTGACAACAATCTTAGTCTTTCTTTACAATAATAAATTTACTTTAATATACTTTTAACGAAGTTATTTTTTTATATTTTATAATATACTTAGAAATTAAAGCTAGCTCTCGATCAAATTGTTTACAGTATAATAAATTTGTTCTGTTTAGTTTCAGGGCGTATGATATTCTGGGAAAAATCGATCAAATGATAGGAAAATTATAACAAATTTCCTTAATTACTTACGACTAGCATTTTCAAAACAATTTTACTCATAACGAAAGAATATACATTCTTTGACACCTACCAACAACCGCCAATAAATAGAAAACTAGATCGTTTATTCAATTCTTACTATTAGTTCACCCTCTCCCTATATATCTTGTTCAAATTTTTAATCGTTAATAAAATCCTTTCTATTCATCCATTCAAGTTCAAATACATTTTTTAAAACTTATAGTGGATAATACTTGATGTTAATACAGTTTTTTCAAATTTTTATTCATTAATTAAATAAAAAATGAATAAATAGTAACAAACAAAAATAATAGTTCAACAACATATGTCGAAAGGAAATTCGTTCGTTGTGTCTCTGTAGAGCAAGGAATAGCGTGTTGGATTTCTAATTCAAAGGTCGTGGGTTCGAATCTCACCTGGGATGGCTTAATATCTGAGACTGTGATTTCCTTTATATTATACTATTTTATAGAATAGTTAAATTTAATTAATGAATAAATAGTAACAAGAAATAGTCCAACACCATTTATAGAAAGGAAAACGGAAAATTGCAAGGAAAATGGCATTCTATTTTGCCACTTAATATTGTGATTCTGTCATATGTATATACATATTTATATTAATTGTAACTATTTAATAAAAAGAAACAAAAATAAAATTTTTCTATGTTGACCTAAGTATAGAAATTTACTTAAATATTTTTTGTTCTATATTACTTGTTTATAGATTTCAGTCACAATATCCCAATAAGCTATTCTAAAAATTTACGAAATAAAGTTCTTAAAGCCATCCATATAATATTCACTTCTATAAACATCTCTCTCTCTCAACTTCATTTCATATCACTACAAAACTTTTCCTTTTGCTTCAACTCACACTCGAAAAGAGTCTGAACCCGTTCAGTTCTCTCTCTCTCACGCGTCAATTAAAGGCAGATTGGAACGCCATTAGCCATTAGAAGCCTTTTATTCTAGAATATCACGTTCCCTACGTGCAGTCTGATAGGCCTCTCATTGAAGTGCAAATAACCTGATTAAATAGTAATGAGAGAAAAGGATTATGCATGCTACCGCTCCAAGCTGAGGGAATGGCCATTCACTCGCCAAACTGAAACTGTGATTGTTGAAGGATTTAACCATTTCGGCGGTTCCCATAATGGTATTCAGGATGCATTGTGAGTTTAATATATCGGTCTGTCTCTAACTTCCAACTATGCCGCTCTAAATTGGCAGCAAATAGCGAAAGGTTTGAGTTGAATGGAACTGCGGGCTAGGTAAATATACCGCATTATAACATGCATCCAGATAAATCTTTAGAAAGGTTACAAGTCTGGCTTTTAATGGAAGTACAATATATAGTTCTCAGTTTTAAGTTGGGTAAGTTAACTATTTCAGGTTGGGAAATAGGAATGTTGGTATGGTATTGCTGATAAATATGCGCTTTGTATAAGTTAAGCCGTAAAATAAATATTTTTTAATTGTAGTTTTTATTGCATTTTATCTGAGAAAAAAATATGTTTTTATAGTGTCTCATACTTACCCTTTGAATGCAGTATGTAAATATATATTCTTTAAAAAAATTCAGTACTCTAATTTCGAGTGATAAGATTTAAAATTTATATAGTTAAACACCTGTACAAAAGGTCAATAAATAAATAAATAAAAATGTAAGTAAATTTTGAAAAGCAAAGGTTTTACACCTTCCGTGTTTCAATTAAGTAGACTTTTGTCTTGGGTAAAAAAAATTCTGGATATTTACGTATTATACCCTCGACCAATTTCGCCAAATGAAAAGACATCGCCAAGTTACAAAAGTGTCACCAAATGCTGTCATCGTTATTATTGTGTTTGAAAGTGCGAGGGAAACATTCCTATTATTGATTGTATATCACAGTATTGGGCGACGTCCTTTGATTTGACGAAATTGGTTGACGGTAAATATGTAAGTAACAAATTTTAAAAGTAACGTGAAAAATATCTGGCCAAATGATTGTTTTTGATAAAATCCCAATTTAGTTCTGACCTTTAAAGACACAGAGAAGAAAATTATGCCAAATTGCGCCTATTAATTTTTCTGTATTGGGCTTCTATCCAATATGACGACAGTAAACAATTCGTTAAGTTAGCGTTAAATAGTATCCTACGCCCGTTTTGTTAAAAGGAAAAACAATAAGTTTTTACGTTTGTTTAACATTAACATCATTTAGCAATAACAAAACTTAAAAAACTATTTGCATTATTTTTTATAATATGGGAATAGAATATTTTGCCCTAAATATTTACGAATGACATTTTTTCAGTTATAAATTCCTAATTTAAATCACATAATTTTAAAACCATTATATTTATGGGACAAACTATAACTATACATTATATAACATGTTATTACGTAAAAAAAAAATTACAGAAGAAACTTTGGCACGATTTTTTTTCCAAACAGCAAGAAATATTTAAAAAGATTATGCGCAAAATTAATTGGAATTTTTATCTCACTAAAGTATTTAGAACATTTCTGTGGTAAACTACAAGATCATATAGAGCAGTCTATAAGAACTATGTTTTTTATATTATTGTCTTTTACGATTTTTTTTTTATTTTTGAAAAATAGGAAAAGAATTATCAATGAGTATCAAAAAGTTGCGAGTTTCATCACGTCCGGGCCACCAAATTTATTTTGCAACATTAATATTTTTCTTTTTTCTAAGGTCCGTGTTCTTCATTTCCAAGCAGAGACAGCAAAATTTTCTTCCACAATGCTATTCAAAAACTAAACCACGTAACATTTATAACAACTACTTGGACAACAAAAAATCATACAACGTAACATGCAGGAATTCATGAAATAAAAACAAATTGATACAAAAATTATCGTTGCCGAGTGCCAAACGAAATAAATAATTTCATCTTTCTTAATTGTTTGAATTTCCCCATCGGATAGGAAAGATGCGCTTAAAATTCCCTTTCGTAGGGATAATCATCTGCGGCACGAGTTACCACAACTTGTTTAAACAATCAAAAACACAATAATTATTTTCAAACAACTGAACTTTACAAAACAGAACTCTTCACATACAACGAATAAGGTTTGGCGGTTAAAGAACAATAGCTTCTACAGTACTAACTTTTTTTACATGAAAAAAAACATTACAATAGGTCAAGATAAAGAGGAAATGGGTTTTACCGACATGCTAAAAACAAACAATAAAAAAACGTCAACCCCTATACGATATGTATCGTCAGGAATTGTAAGAAAGACATACAAAACATCTGTCCACAGCAAACAAAATAAATAAAAGAATAAAAAAGAGAGAGAAAAAAAAAAAAAAAATTGAAATCAATGAAAAGGAAACGATGGAATGTTCAGTGGAAAAAGCTTGAGCTTTGACAACATTTTAAACGCTTCAATTCGGATCTGAAGTTCAACTCTTTCATGGCAAAGAAGGAAAAAAGAAAGAGAAAAAAAAAAAAAACCATTTTCATGCTTTTGTTACTTTAAAAGAAAATCATTATTATCTCCCACCATGCCGATTCGAGGCTATAAAAAGAAGCACAAATCGGTGATCAATATTGGATTTCACTGAAAGAAACTGGCTCTGGCGTCATAAAAGCGGCATTTATCGTTACAATGAAGCTTCATGACAAAAATCGATGGGACCTTCTTTTTTTTTTTAAGAAAAAAAAAATTATCGATAAAGTCAGCATAAGATGAACATTCTTCGCTCTTGAAAAATTCTTTGCTTCGAAGTTCCTATGCAAAAAGGGCAGTAACCGTCTTCCAATAAAATTTGTAAGCGAAATAGCAATCTAACAAGGCAGTAGTGGAAATATTGAATATGATTTGAAACGAAACTGGAATTCGAATAAAAAATGACTAGAGTATGAGGGAAAAAATGATCTTGTTTGTTTGGATAATGGAAGGGAATTTAAATAATGAAAATATTGTATGGAATGATAAAGTTCCACTTAAGGTAAAATTTTTAAATCAATGAATACCTTCGTCTGAGAATAGTTCTTAAATTAAAAAGATGTTGCTCAAGAACAGGAGTCTTCCGACTTTTGTCGACTCACGGAATCCTTGAAACAACAACAATGGCCCGAAGAACATAGTTCCAGGTTACAAAGAAACGCGGTAAAGGAAAGGAGATAATTCGCTAAAATGATTACAGAAGTTGTAGAAAATGACCATCATTTATCTCTTGGCACCTTTGGACTCTGGTCAGCAAGTTGCAGAAGGCAAATCGAAGCTGGAATTGCTGCAATCTCATCAGAAACGTTTTGCAGTAGTTCTTGAAGACTGTGAGGTTGTTGCAATACACCTTGGACTTGAGGATCCCCACAAAAAGCAATCGAAAACTGACCGATCAGGTGATCTGGGTGGCCAGCTAGGGCTGAGACTAGACAGACCTCTGTTAACAACTATGTCAGGAATGAAGATTGTCTAAATGTGATCCATAGTTCAACGGGATGCATGGGCAGTGGCACCATCTTGCTGGAGGTAACTTTTGGTCTTTTCCTCCTTAGTTAATGTCAGTGCAGGTTTATCCAATGGGCAACAGGGGGCCCGGACAAGCTGGACTTAACCAGAGTTTCTGGTTATAAATTTCGATCCAACAGTGCCAAGGGGACCCGTAGATCTTCTGCCCCCAGGGCCCGAAATGAGCTTAAACCGGCACTGGTTAATGTTGCCACTGATGGTCTTAAAAAGTTTATAACTGTGTAAGTAAAAAAACATCTTAAGAGAGTGTTATATATATATATATTAAATTCTTGTTTATATTTCAGTTTTTTTTCAATCATTCATATATAAACTTTAAAAAAATTAAGACACTATTCCATCATGAATATTGCAAAGAAAATGCAAAATCTTTGGACAAACGCGCCAAATAACAGAACGAAAAAAATAAAGTAGCAAACTTTCGAAACTTCAAAACACTCTGAAAGAACCACATTTCGAACTAATCGCATCCAAGAGATTTTAACTGAAGCCACGGAACAAGTGATAAAATTATAAGCAAGAAAAATGAATTAATATAGAGTTCGTCAACATTTCGATGAAAATATACATACTCCTCTGTAATTACAAATTCCTTTATGCCCTAATCCCATAAGTAATTGAAAAAAGTATCGACACCTGAGGGTTGAAAATCTAAAAAAAAAGAATCCCCAAACCACTCAAGAGAAGAAAAAAAGTGGCAAAGTTTATTAATGAACCTGCCAAACATCCTTGAGATTATGGCATGCACGTTTCCCTCCTTGAGATAAGCTGTTAAGTAAATATCCTTTAATTGCTTACCGCTAGAGGAGTTTGAAGAATCCTTTAGGATATCATGCAGACATTTCTCGAACTATAGTTTTTTCTCCTTCACCTTCTTTCTCCTTCTTTTTAGATTCGACCAAATTTATGTGCGTGGATTTGGTAATTCTATCCAATACATTCTCTTCACTTGTTTTCTTTCTGCGAAAACTATTAAAGATTTAAGCCAGACCTCTTTTCAAAGACTTTTTTTAGTGTGTATGCGTAATACGATTCTTCACAATCGATGTTTTTGTTCTTGAAGAGAAATAATTTTTTTTTTGCATTGTTTTACGTAAGAAAAACAAAATGGGCAATGTGTTGCTAATTTTTTTGCAACGCTATATAAATTCTTCAGTAGCTAATGCGCCAAAGAATTTATACAGCATTCTGAAGCTTTTCAGGAGCTTTTTCAACAGTCTTTTTTAAAAAGACTAAGTTTCAAAAAATTTTGCATTCTAATGATTTTATTTTGAATTATATTGTTGTTCCTTGTAAAAAGAGAACAGATATCTATTCTTGAATGTACAGTTTTATTAAATGAATGGAAATATTTTATAGTTTTGTGAAAAGCACAATGTGGTAATAGGGCACATGCACATCTGGTGCTAATTGGTACAACAAAATACATTTCTGTAGTATTTATTGCACGATAAAAGATATACCGTAAAATCCGGCGTATAACGCGCACCACCGTATAACGAGCCTCAACACTTTCAAGCTGCAATTTTTAATTTTTAGATATATTTGCCGAAAACGTCCACCCTCCTTTCTTGCGAAGGAACCTGAAATGTATATGCGAAATGCTATTATGTTTGGAAGTCATTTTTTGAGATATTATACCAAAATTTTGAAAAAAAAAATAGTATACTTCTAGAACTAAGTTCATAAGGAATGTAAATTCTTTTAAATAAACAGTATTTCGATACACGTAGAATAGTATTTTTCCAATCCCATCTCTTTTTATTTTTATTTTTAAAGCTTTTATTTTTAAACCCGGCGTAATACGTGCAACCGTAAATTTTTGTCTTATTTTTTGTGTTAAAAGTGCGCGTTATACGTCGGATTTTACGGTAATAGACTTTAGCGGAATATTGTGCAAGAGGAAGTAAGCCAGTAGCGTAACGGTGGTGTTAGGGCCCCTCTGCAAAGTCAGGTTTGGGGCCCCAAGCTGGATCTTATAAAGTAAACGTACTTGGTGTCAGTTGGGCTTTGGGCCGTCTAGAATTCTGGGCCCCCGCGATGCGGGGTGTACTTATGCCACTGATGTAAGCATTGCATAAACAAGAATCTCATTTACGATTTTATCTTTCTGCGTTTCGTTTCCTTCAATAACAGATATCTGTTTATATTTAATACCAAATAACAAGAATTCCTTGTTTAAAAAAATAGTAATTTCAAATACTTATGTCGAAGAAGTTACTTAAAACATTGTAAAAAAAATGTGTTTCCATAAAATGATCAGAAATGATAACGAAAGCCTCCCACCCGGTATAGTGGTTTGTGACGCTGACTGCGGTGCCGTAGGGCCTGGGTTCGAATCCCGGAAAAGGCATGGATGTTTGGGTTGTAATCCTTTCTTCTTTCCTTTGCGTTGCAAGTCCCCGAGTGATGCATTGTGTGGTGTACGGGGTTTATAAATGTTCTCAATGAAAAAAAATGATAACGAAATTTACAATTTTCGCAAATCGCAAATTTACAAAATCGCAATTTTTTTAATTCAAGACTGGTTAGTGTGCACAGTTAAAATAAAACATACACCATTAAAAAGATGAAATATACGGTTATGGTAGATATGGGAAGGATTTGAATAATTTAATAATTGGTTATCTTCCCAGCTAATGATTTTAAATTCCAAAAAAAGTTATCCCAAATCAAAGAGAAACCTAATTACAAGTGCCATCGCCAAACTTGACAAAAAATTCGGTATTGGTTTCACTAAATCGGTGCTAATTAATGGTTTCCATCTCTCAACATTAGCATGCTGAATGTTTAGTATTATTATCTGACATTAATGCTGATATTGTAGGGGATGAATATCTATTCAAGAGTTTAGGATTTGAATTCTAATGAAAGTTTTTGAATAAGGTACGTATCGATATTTAGGGTTCGAATATTCCTTTAAGAAGTTTAGGATTTGAATTCTTATGAACATTTTTGAACATAAAAATTATAGATATTTAAGGTTCGGTTCACCCTGCAAGTTTAGATTCTGAATTCCTAAAAAAAAATTCATTGAGCATAGCACGTATCGATATTTAGGGTTTAAACATAACCTTTACAAAACGTTTCGAATTTGAATTCTTTAGAAAATATTTGAAGGGACCATGTATCGATATTTGGCATATACAGTGCAAGGGATTGCCCGTGTCATTCCTTAGTGTGAGAGGGTCAGAAGGAACACTAGCCATAGTCAATACAAATTCTGTTTATAAATAATTCTCAATTACGACACAAATTCAACAACTCAAACTAAGAAATGCACCAATTACTAAACGTGTGAAACAATCGCGGGGGTAGACGAGATACTAGGAGAATTAATAGTAAATTGGATCACTTATGTCGAAGCAATACACCTTCTAATTCAATTCATTCTAATCCAAATTTAACGCTCGATTGACCAAATCGTCAAACTTAAAATTAATCAAATAAGAAACGAAGTTCTCTTGCCTAGCTTCACGCTAATGAATCACTGTTATTCGTTAGCAGTCTGACCTATCTCTCTTAACTCAAAAGTTTAATCTATGCAAGTCTTAATTTGCATAATACCATTTTCTTCGGAGGAAAGTTTGCAATAAAATAAATTTTAAAGACCCATTTTCCCCCAAGAGATCTATTAGTAAGAAGAACACGAATATAGACCTGTTACAACCGTTCTTTTAAGAATTAATTTGTAATCATTAACACGATGCAATTTTGGTATAAGGTTAAGTAAAAAAAATAATACTATCCGAAAATGAGTCTTTGAAAAACTACGTTTATTTCACAACATTTAAGCCAAATTTCCCAGACATCTCTTCTTTAAAACTCTTCAGAATAAGATTCAATCTCAATAACCCCTCATCTCTTAGCACTCCATAAATAAGAACACGCTGAAAATTCATTTCTCCATAGTTAATAACGTCTTCATTATCAGACCATCAACTACCCAAGACAGATAAAAAAAAAAAAACTTCAACGCATCACTGAAAGCCTGTCTCCATTCAATAAAACTATATGACCTTTTAAAACATAACAACAACCTCAGAAGATGCTTAAGAGCTAAAAAAAAGGTTCTTAAGAGCCATACAGAGCGATATAATGTAACAAAAAGTAAACAACCACGTGATAAAGATCTACATTTTTTCCCCCTCGCTTGCGCTTCGTCGCTTGATGTATTTACGGTCAACCGCAGAAGTTATCAAGACGGATGGCAGCAGGCCCCCTCAACCTGATGCTATCTGGAGGAATGACGGATGATGGTGAAAGCCACGAGATATCGAGAGGGTGACAGTGCTATACTGGGGAGATTGGGACACTCCCTGCTCCTTAATGACATAGGAGGGGCCTCAGGTTTTCATTTGAATATGACCCGATGGTTCAAGGAAGTTCAGGAAGGTGAAACGCAGCTCGATAATGATAACAGTTCTTGATGGGACGTTTTATCGGTGGCTCAAAGTGGAGAATCAGGGTGGAGGTGGACAGTGACTTCAAATGAAGTGAAAAAGGAAGGTCTTTGATCTGAATATCAAACGAATTTTACATTTTTTGATGCAAGGTTGGATGTATATCAGGGTGGACCGATTTTTTTCCTTTCTTTTCAGAATTTCAAAACTTATCTATGCGGTAAAGATGTTCTATGCATTTAGATAAAAGAAAAAAAATAAAATAAAGATAATTCTTGTGTTAAGTACTGCCTCAAGGGGAATGTTTTTTTTTTTTAAGTTGTAAAGGCTCTATTCGCATGCCTATTACTAATCCTCTTGGGGAAATTTTATTACTTTAAATATTGTTCAATTGAAAACTTTCTCTCAAAGAAGACGCGGTTTTTTGTGTATCATGTAGTATATTTAAGCATTAACTTTTTGGTTCGATAGAGAGAGGTTAGGAGTTAGACGATAGAAGTTTGTGATTAAAGTAAAGTAATTGAAAACTAGACGAGATCGACTCGTTGATTAATTAATTTATTTCTTAAATTGATAGTTATCAATTCTCAGTCAGTAAGATATTGAAATTAGAATCAAATCGACCAGAAGTCGATTATTTGAGATAAGAGTTACGATTATTTAGAACGTAATTTATCAAAAGTTCCAGAAGTAAGTGCTTCTACTCATAATTAAATATTAAATATCTCATCTTCCTCGCTTTTAAAAAAGTGCATTTTCTTCCTGGGTTTGTGAGACTTATAAAAGGATTAATAAATTATATGTGTTTTGATTACGGCGGGTGTTCATTCTAACTCTCAATCATTAATGGATTTCAGGGGGAAAAATCCTTTACAAAGTGAAACAAAGATTTTAGTATTTTTTAACATTTATTGCGATGAGAGGACACCTACCAAATAGTTACAAGTAAAAAACATCCGGTACATTGAACAGCTTCTTTAGCATTGATTTTTTAAAGAAAAAAACTACCAACAAAATTATACAGTGCACGATATAGCGAAAAACGGAAAAAAGCAAGGATCGAAACAGTGGCGTAATGCACACCCCTCGAACCCCCGCATCACGGGGGGGGGGCAGGATTCTTGTGGGCTCAAAGCCTAACGCCAGGTACGTATTTAACCAATTTATAAAACATTAAAGGCAAAACCTGACTTCAAAGGGGCCCCCTAATATTCTTCGTTATGCCACTGGATCGAACTGATTCGGCGGTGCGGGGAGAGAGAGTGGGGATATAAAATGTTGCAATGCATATTTGTACCACTTATCTTTCAGTAATAGTCAGTTTTGGTTACTTTTGTTGAACAATTATTTTGAATCTAAAATCAACTAACCAAATTTAACTTTTTCCATTTTTTTCGATATTTCAACCCCTTTGTGAACAATACTAAATTTTGAAACCATTTTTTAAAGATACTTTTTCTCCTAATCCCCATATTATAGAACATCTTCTTTGTACAAGTAATTTACGATTTTATTTTTTTCCTTATGTAACCATGATCCACAGTAGTGTATATGTGTTTGGATAGGTAGGATATGTGTTAGTGTGATTGTTTAAAAATAGGAAAGAGTAAAGATAAAAATTTCCCGCTTATTAGCTTAAATGCCACAACACTTACTAATTTTTGTTAGGTTATCATTGAAATGTTTGTTTCTTCTGACCTTTAAAATTGACTTTAAAAAGAGATTACTTTTAAATATTCCAATTAAAAAGAAATTCTTCAAATATTCCACAGAATTATTTAGCTTTCCTATACATCGATGCATTATTGAAACATCTACAAAAAAGATGATTCTAAACTTTTATAAGAATAATAAGTTCTACGACATAAATAGTAACTATAATATAATACTAATTTCTATCATTACTCCGTTTTCTTAAAATTTCATTAATTTTTGGAGAAATGTCTTGCTTATCAAAATACTTGATCTGTATTAGCTAAAAAACACATGCAGAATAATTTGTTAAAAGCTAACTTTTAAAATGAGTTATAAAATTTTGCAATAAATATTGAAGTATGTAACTTCAAATGTAACTTTATTCATCACCGACATTATAAGGGTATTCAGTTATATTTAAATTATAATTTAAGTTAGCATTAAAAATTTTTAAAAAAAAAATATTGCTTCTGCATGAGAATATATATTATATATATATATATTCTCATCCAGATGCAATACTTTTTCAATAAACAAACAAAAGTTACAAATTTCACTCGATAAAATTAATACACACATACCCCTCTTAATAATAAATATAAACACATATCACAAGGTTGAATTATTTAAGTTAACTAAGATAAAAAAAAAGGTAAATGAAAATTAAGTCAACTGTGATAAAGACAATGATATATTTAGCTTTTATGTATATAACCATCAGAAATGATTATAGAAAACAGAATACGCGCCCAGTACTTTCTATTTATCTAATAGAAATTTTTCAATTAAAAAAAAGGGAAACGAACGCAAGGAAATCGACGAAAGATCTCTTTTCTAAAAAAGATCAAATATTTTTTACGAAACTCTTCAGGTAAAAAAAATACATATGCATGCTCCAAATAAAATTATTCAGAATTACTCTCAAGAAATTCACATAAATCTCACCTCCATAACAGCATACCTTTATGTTCTCTCTATTATTACGTTAGCAACAAATGCAATTAAGAAATAAAAAACCCGTTCAGAAAAGGAACCGAACGCCCTCTATCTTTTGCAAACCGAATCATCCGAACAATCCATTTTTCAATTAAAGTACCACGCACTAGCCTATTGAATTTATAACTCAATTTCCCACCAAAACTCTTGCCGTCTTACTCCACCCACGCATCACAATAACTTAATTTCATTTCGATCAACAGAGTAAATACAGCAATTAAAGAATGCAACAAGGGTGCTTTTTACAGCCCTACCCCTCGTAAGCCCTACCCCTATAAAAGACCCCCCCAGGATAAAAACTCCCAATTTGTTGGGCAGATTCCTCAGCAATTTACCTTTTTTATGACCCCGCAAAGGGAGGTGGCATAAAACTGCATTAAAGCCCCGCTCTGATGTATGTGGGCTTATCAAAAGATAGAAAGTGTGTTTCCTTTTGGAAGGGGGTCAGTCTAATGGGGTGTCATAAAGGATCTGGGCCTGCGCAGTGGGCTGAACATGGCAACATAAATTGAGACCCACGTCCCATGCATTGCCACGGGGTATTGTTTATACCTAGGCGTACAGAAGAGGACCCATAGCTCTTAAGTGATAGACTGAAGTTTAGGCGATTCTGGTAATGCAATAGAGTGTCGTAGTTTAAGGTAAGGGATGGATGGCATCGAATACTCAGACGATTTATGATTTTTTTCGGTCCCTCCAGTTGCTCAGGATGGGTTAGGGCCGGCGATGAAATCTTTTATGGGAAGACACTCACCATCCTTATCTTGATATATTATGATCTACTTTAGGATGTATCGAGACGAGTAAATAGTGTACCTTTTAAGTTATATCGAGATAAGTTAGGTTAAATGAGGAGGGGGAAGGTGTATGGATCATCTTTATGTGATGCCGTTAGGTGAAAAAATAAATGGGACAGGAAAGATCACCTGATTTTTTGGATGCGAGGTAATAAATAAGATAGAAGAGAATGTACATTAATATTAGTTATAAGAGCTTTTGCGATGAAAATCTTTTTGCTGTTGTTAAATATTAAAGAGAAAAGTTCATAAGTAAACCGAAGAAACTATTACACAAGTTCAGGAGCGCTTTTGCATGGAAGAAAATAATTCACAATAGAAAGAAAATGTCAATAGCATGTATGCTGTACAATATCAAACTTATAGATTTCCAAAAAGATATATCAAGGGAAAAATTTTCCATTTGATATAAAAGCAAAGATTTCTTCACTCATTAAGGGGAAGGGAGTTACAGATATAAAAAAACCCCTCCTGTTTTTGAACTATTAGACTTACAGAAATTTGCCAAACTTATTTCTTCCATTGAGTAGATAAGCTAAGAGAGAAGAACGGGTTTTGCGAAAATCGACTCCCAAAAAGGGTTTGCACGAGATTATGGGGGCGTTATAGATAAAAAAAAAATCTCGTTTTTGAACGATTGGATGTACAGGTTTTGAATTCAGCAAAAAAACATGTTTCTTTTAGTGAGTACAGATACATTAAAATGGCGTTTGAAGAAATCAACTACGAAGGGGAGACTACGGGGATGTAAATGATAAAATTACTTCCATTCAAAAATTCAAATCCTGCCATTTTTAAATCAAGAGGCAAGTGCCATAAGAACTGTTTTCAATACACAATCACAGGTTTAATGCTAGGACTTGGATAACGATAAAAATAATATGTAGCCTTAGAATGTCATGAAATACACAGCGAAGCAGGCGGCTAACAGGTAGTTATGTGTGTATAACAATCAGTTTCTTTACAGACGCACTGGTCAATGAATTAGAAACCTTTGAGATTTGCATTTGAATGCGTGGTAGGGATAAAGTATGCAAAATTTTATTTATGACGTGGGTTACACATGATTATAATGCTAGTACAAGTAAAGTGTAAGAGTGCTTTTCGCGATGAATGAAATAAAATGGGGAAAACGACAGATCTTTCATCATTTGAAAAAAAGCTTATTGTTGTGCCTGTTTAGCAGGAGCATCGATTACAAAGATAGAAGATTTTGTGAGGGAAGTGCTCTCGCTTCCCCCAGTGTGGGAGGTCGGAAGTAAGACTAGCCATATTTCAAAATAATATCAATTTATTGTCAATATCAACCACAACACGAGTTCAATCCACCAAATTTAAGAGATGCATTCAATTAATAAATATGAAGACAATTAACGAGGTACGCGAGATATAAGAAGACTTTAAATACTTAGTACGCTTACTTAATTCAATAGCTCTGACTTCTTAGCTATCTAATCTAGATTCAATGTCAAGTGACAGATCATCACCTTAAGTAATACAATTATCAATTACTAAATATCCACGCCTCACATCCAATTTAATCAATCACTGCTCCGCTAGCAGTCTATCCTATCTCTCTTCTTTCTAATCTAAAAGCTTAGACTATATATAGCAGTCCTAATTTGCATGTTCACTTTCTCTTCTTCGGATGAAGCTGTCTAGTAAAATAATTTTTAAGGACCGAAAATTCTCCAAGAGGACTCTTACAGAGAAGATCGCAGATAGAGCCGTCACAATTTCATTGGGTTCTCAAAAGCGGCCATATCAAAGGTTTTCAAAACTTGGAATCAGAACCCACAGTCCTTCTCTAGAAGACGTAAGTGTAGTTTGAGCATAGTTTTTTCCAAGAGTGTGATCGGCGTCGTCTCCAACGAATTGTACGGCAGAATGGGAAATCTACTGTGCTTCAACTGACACATATCGTCAACGAAGGCTCTTTCCAAAAGATTTCAGTTCGAACCATGAGCAGAGAATTGCAGAGGATAGGAATGCGTAGTCGGGTGCCTGTCAGAAAACCACTCATTTCTGCTCGAAAAGCAATCGTTTGCAGTGGTGACGAGAAATAAGACTATGGACAATCTGAAGATTGGAAATGAGTAATGTGGTCTCGGATGAATCCCACTACACTTTATTTTGCACTGATGGAAGGCGTAAAATTTGGCTAGAACACCACAAAGACATGAATCCATCTTGCCATACTCGCACTGTGCAAGGGTCTGATGGAAGTATAAAGATATGCAGCATATTCGGCTAGCATGGAAGTAGTACCCTGGTATTTCTCGAGGGTAAGCAATCAGCAATCAACACCTACATATATTGACAGATCAAGTGCACACTGCAATGTTGCATTTTAGTATGATGGCGACAGATACTCGAAGGACGATAATGCAACTATACATCGTGCCAGAAGGGTTCAAAATTGGTTCACTGTACATCAGTCAGACTTCCAACACCTTCCCTGGTCACCGTATATAGCCCAGATTTTCACTCCATAGAAAAAATGCTGGATATGGTGGGAAGACGCATCCAACAGCCCTCTCCTATTCCATCCCATTTACAAAATCTAAAAAAAAACTGCATATCCAATGCATGGTATTCGGTGGAAGTAAACACACTCCATGAGCGTGTAGACTAGATGCCCAAACGAATCAGAGCAGTAACCCATGCAAAAGGTGATCCATTAAAATATTGATCTTGGGTTTCTAATTCATTTGCCAGTGTGTATATTTCTACATAAATAGTTTTATTTATATAAAAACAAGTTAAAACAATGAATTATAGACCTTCAAATTATCACCACCTTATATATCTATTAGACTTTGGGCTCGTTTGATGTAAGGTTTAAGGTATCCGACTACCCTAAAATTGTAAATATTGCCAAAAATTGACATTTTTTATGATTTTATTTTATAGAGCATCTTATTAGCTTTATAAAAATACCAAATTTATTATTTTACGTTCACTAGAACAAAAACTACAAGTATTTTAGTAAAAGCAGATGCTATTACTGTAAACAAGATATCATACTTTACAAAACGTTTTACTTGAAAAGTGTTTTTTCTTTCTTTTAAATGCTCAAAAGGGGCCAGCGATTGCTCAAAAGTTTTGAAAAGAATTAATTGAAATTTATAGTTTATGTTCTGTTTAACAGTATAAGTGTTTTAACTTTCAGATTTATCAATCACTGCTTTATTACAAAATTTACAGCTCTATATGTGGATATAATGACTTATTTTAAACAATTCCATACAATAACTAAGATAAAGTGCTCTAGTTTTTGTAAAAATTAAAATATCTGTTATATTGAAGGTCATTTAAAAATGAATAACATAGCAACACATTAGAATGAGAAAAATTGAAAATTTGTTCATAAACCTTTGGGACAGAATGTGCCGCGATTATATTATTTTTTTGTACATTTTTACCCATTTTAGTAATAATAATTTCTTTTTCATGTAAAAGATCCGTAGAGTGTCTGTTTGGCTTGGATGTTCTCGGCAAAATTAAATCCTAGAACTGGTTCGCATCGCCAAGAGCTCAGGTGCCTTCCTCTGAGGAAAAAGCTGGGCGTCAAAATTGCTTGCTGTAATTGGTATCGCCTATATGGTGCAGTGCTAAAAAGTGATACCAGCTCCTGGGGAATGTACTAGGTCTGCAAAGGTTTAAAATACCAACACGCAGCCCCATTGAAAAAAAAATTTCTTTTTCTCTTCTTATTTTTAGATTTTTTTTTTCTTAAAATGTGCTAAACAAATTTAAAAACTACAAAAATAAAATCCTTAATACCTCCGTTTTTTTTTTTTTAAATTTGTCGCAAGTAGTCGGATACCCTAAGTTAGTTTAAATACTTTCTTTGCAAAGTAAATTTCATTTTTGTCATAATAATAATCCAGACATCTCGTCCAAAATTTACTTCCAATTGACCGCAAGCTAACTCTGTGAAATCATGAGATAAAATCTAACTATCTTTAAAGAGTTCATAAAATTAATCTTTCCCATCGCACTTATTAAACAACAATATTTCACGGAAAAATTCAACATCATTTCTCATTCAATTATCTCACACACCGATGCTTTCATAATCTTGTAAAGAACAAACTCCTCATGCGTTGTAAACTTTAATTAAACTAAGGGTCTATCAATTTCTTTTGGAAGAAACAACAAAAGCTGGAATAAAAAAACAATATTTCATACCAAAGGCTATTTACTTTGGTTTCGGAGGTAAATATTGTTCCTTTACTTTAAGATAAAACTCCAAGGAAAACAATCCAGATGGGTTTCGTGTTTAAAATGTATTATTTTTTCGTCGTATGCTGTTTGTTTATGAAGCTTTATTCTGATAACCAAGAAAAATAAAGGAATAAATAATATTTTTCTATTGAAAACTATATCTTGGGATTTTTTCTTTTTTTTAAAGAATGAAAAATAGATGCTTGTGATTTTACTACCTTAAAAATTTTCATATTTTTTATAAAATTTGAAGAATGTGTATTTTTGAATATTTTTGTACTTTGACTTATTAAAATTACTGGAAGCATTTATGTATGAAATAAAAGAAAAAGTTAAGGTTGGTAAAAATATTTTTACTTGAATGAAATTATGCTTTTAACTTGAATGAGTGTTTATCAACGTCGTACTCTATACGAGGGTACGACACGAGACTATTGGCACCAGACCTCGTAATTTTTAACCTCGGTCAAGTGTCAAGGACGACATCTGAGCTGTGGCACTCTCCTCTCCAATCAACGGGAGGAATTTGAGGTTCAACAGATTTAACGTGCATAAGTCCATCTACACGGAGAGTCTTCATTGAAAATAAGGCTCTGACTCATGAAACTACAGCCACGAGTTCGCGATCATGACCACAAGGCTACCACGATCACTGTGATAAGAAGGCAAATTAATAAACAGTGTAGCGGGTCTATTCACGTTCCTTTTACTGACCCTTTTGAGGAAATTTTACTAACTTAAATATTGTTCAATTGAAAACTTTCTCCCGAAGAAGATGCGATCTATGTAAATCATGTCGTATAATTAAGCATTAAATTTTAGGTTCGAAGAAAGAGAGAGAGAGGCTAGGAGTTAGATGATAGAAGTTTGTGATTAATGTAAAAGAAATTGAAAGCTAGACTAGAATGACTCGTCGATTAATCAATTAATATTTAAAATTGATATTTGACGGTTCAGTCAGAAGATATTGAAATTAGAATCAAATTGACTAAAGATCAATTATTTGAGATAGGAGTTACGATTATTACCAAAACGTACGTAATTCTACTTATAACTAAATATTAAATATCTCATTTTCCCGCTTTGGCTCCAATACTTTATATAAGTGCATTTCCTTCCCTGGGTTTGTGAGACTTAAGATTAATAAATTATATTTGTTTTGATTATGGCTGGTGTTCATTCTAACTCCCAATCATTAAGGTATTTCAGGGGAAATCCTTTACAACGGAAGAAAAGAAAAAAAGCGTCTGGAATGCATATTTTTACTGAAGGAAAAGAAGTCGTTAGAAGAGGAAAAATAATAAAATCTTCAGTTCCACAAGGGATCGAACTCAGATTTTAAGAAATAAGTAAAAATTCTAAATAAATAAACAAATATTAAGTAGAATTAAATCAACAATTTATTAATATTTACATTCAATTTAAAAAAATTCATTTACACAATAAAATTTTCAAACTAAATTTGCAAAATAATATAATAATTACTCTTTTTTAATTCTACTCGGAAATTTTTTTGTTATACATTTTAAAAATGTTCATTTTTGAGCCGCACGTGTAGATGTAGACCAGTGGTCCTCAAACTTTTGACTCAGGGAACCCCTTGAACCATAAGGTGTTTTCGTAGAACCCCATTGCCTCCACACACACACACATTTAGAAGAATATATCTTAAAATAACATTTAAAGTAGATCAACACGTTACAGGTATTTAAAATAAAAATAAATAAAAAAATTTTGAATTTTATATTTGAAAAAATTAATCTAATTTTAATATAATTTACTCAGTAATAATACTAATTTGTGATCCAAGTGTCACAAACCCATGTATTATATTTAGTAACAGGGATGTATGATTGCATTTTATTACACAACTGTCACAGCCCAGATCTATTGTAATTCTCTGTAGTCCATTTCATTTTTTGCGTTTAATTTGTTTTTATGCAATATTTTATTTTTGTAGTCCCTCACATTGAGAAATATTTTTCACTTAAATACAAGGGCGTAATTACCACTGTATCAATGATACGGGGCCCCCAAGCTCCTAACATGTGTATCTACAGTCCAACTAACAGGATTTTCCTATCTAAAAAAGGGCCCTGAAAAAATTTCGATACAGACCCCATTTAGAACTCACTACGCCAGTGCTTAAATGCATTGTTCTGAATGGAATAAAAATGTTTATAGCAGTGTGAGATATCTTGTATATTTGCATGAATTTGTACACTAAAATTCAAGAGCTGTTCTTGCTGAAATTTAGATTTTTACGTCAAATCTGTTTATATGTCAATAAGTTGTTCCATCTCCTTCATCATCGTTGTTTTTTTCCCACAAATGGAAAAAAGGTGCATTTTTCATTAGTAAAATATTTAGTTTTGCAAAACATTGTACTAACGAGTATAAAATTATTTCGGGGAACCTGATATTGTAGGCAATAGAATAGTCACAATCTATTAGGTAGTGTATATAAAGAAAAAAATGCTTTAATATTCTTTTACTATTATAATGAAAGTTCAAAAAGTATTTGGAAATAAAGTTACTTATGTATAAATAAAATTTTCAGTTTTAATGATTGGATATGCTTTACATACTTGCGGTTATACAAATTTCATTGAGAACACGAATTCATTTTGCATACATATTTATGAAACCCCTGGGTATGCCTCGTGAAACCCCCCAGAGCTCCTTGGAACACATTTTGCAGACCACTGATGTTGACCAATCATCTAATTCTGACACCACAGGTTGCCATTTATTGAATTAGGCAATTTTCTTTTTACGTATGTGTCATTCTAAGCACATTTTAAAGGTCCCTTTTTTTAAAAAAAAATATATAACTTTAGGGTCTAAAATGTAACGTTTACAATGGATCTTATCAAAACTTCAGCATTTTTTTAATAAGTAACACACTATATAAAACAAAAGCCATTTCCTGCTACACTCTTCTCATAAAAAAACAACAACTAGAAGCGTTAATAATACATTAAAATATACCTGCAAGAGGAGTTTATAGTATTTCTGAAATTCAACGTTTAAGTATCATATCAACAGATGTTACGCATGTAATTTTCCCCCTTTTCCCTCTCACAAAACCAGAGAGAGAGATGAGTAGGACTTTTATAGGGAAAAAAGGGTTGGGTGAAAAATCAGATAGAGCTGATTTACAATTTTTTTAAGCCATTTTTTAGCTGATAATTCACCATGAAACACACAAACTGCTTAATGCATTCTAGAATTATCATAGTAATGCACAATTTTACTAGAGAAAGTTTTTTTTTCTTATCTTCCACAGATGTTTTAGAGAAGGGAAAAAAAGATGTTTATGTTCGACTAGATGAGATTTTAAAAACCTGATGTAGGTACAGAGGATTTAGAATGATGTATACATTGATAATTTGCTAAAAAAATGTCGGTTTCGCAAAGAGACTGCAATATTCTCTTTGGTTATATTTCCGGTACTGACACTACTAATGACTATCCATACAAGTTTAGATAAAAATCTGCTAACGGATTAGGCAGTTAAAAAAAGTCAAACAAGATAGGTCCCTTGTCTTTTTGCTAATGATATTTTTGAGGTTTTTCCTGAAGTTTTAAGTGTACTAGGAAAGATAGAGATAAGCTGTGAATATAAGCCATGACTAATATTATAGTGAAACATAAATAGATGCAGTGCAAATGTGAGATACGATTTAATGACTTCTTTTGTGCAATATAAATTGTTTGGGATTTTCATTTTTTGTACCAGCAAAAAATTATTTGAACGTCAAACACAAATGAAATATCTTGATTTCTGACGGTTGTAGTAATAATAACAAAGGATACTCTTTTATGTAGTTCCGAATACCGTAGGCAGCGAAAAAGTAAAAATATCTAATATATACGCATTATGAATTTATATCTGATTTTAAAACTAAGGGGACATGGTACGATTTACGCAAAAAATTTTAATTTAAGGATTTTCAAAATATTTTTGGTTGCCTCCTACGTGTTTTTACTATGTAAAACAGATTTTGCGCTCAAAATTTCATAAAAAGGTAGCCATTAAATTTTTTAAGGGAAAAAAATTGAAACTTATGAAGTGATTTTAAAATGTTATTCCTACAAAAATTTACGTACACGCACGAGATTTGATTTACAAGTACGCCAAACTATGTATAACAAAAGTTGGTACGGATTTTACAATAACATGATTGGTATTCGTACAATACTTCTTTTTATGAATGTTTATTGAAAATTCCTTAAAAAATGTGTAAATTCTAAATTCAATTATGTTTAAAAAAATAAGTTTTTTAAAGTTTTGATTTGCCATAAGGATGTGAATAACAATGGATGTAAAAGCTATCATAAATCTGCGTTTTTTAAGTTTCGAGCTTTCGAATCTTGTGAGGTTATAGAAGAGTATATAAAAAATAATTTAGGCTAAGAAAATTAGATTTGATTTTTTGACCGATTTTCGTCAATTGAATCGTACTGTGTTACCTTAATCAAGAACTAATGTATGGATTGTTATAATTTCTTAATGATGAAATAAAAAAGAAAGAAATTATTTGCGATCTCCTTTTAAAAAAAAGTTATACATACATGTATTGAATTGACTAATAACGTCACACTTTGAAGCAGCACGAGAGCTGCTGGCGGAACACTCGAGCTCATCCAAGGGACTTACAGCTCCAAATCTCATCCTTCCCTGGGAGACAACACCCCAAACTCAGTTTTTGTTGGACAGAAATATTTTCTTGTTCCCTACATGAGAAGTCTACAGTGGTGTACAGAAGAGTACGGTTTGGAGGTTCATACTCCTCCCATAGGCCTACAGGCTTTTAATTTTTAGCCTGAAGACTACATCTCAGTGCTTTCTCACGCGCGCGTCTATGATTTTTAAAAATATATATAAGCGCCACTGGAAGTTTATGGACAATTTTAAACAGGACAAACTACTGGCGATAAATCTCGTAATATTGAGCCACGACGTAGGCCTGAGTTGGGTAACACCTGATGTTGCATCCCATTTTCATAACACTGTTGTAATTATTGTGACGTTTAGGAAAATTAACGGTAGCGTGAGAGTTAAGAAATTAAATAACGGATTTATTTACGTCACAGCTAAGAATTACAATATTTACATTTAAATAGAAGTTATTCATACTCTGTGGATTTTTTTAATACTACAGAATATGATATATGTGAGGGAGGAGGCAAACACAACAGATCTTCTTGGTGTTTCAAACGGACTGTCCTCCATAATCTCGGGGTGGGACGGTTCGTTTCTGACACCTCGAATTACTCTTGGGGTTCTGGCTCCCAAAAATGGAATCCAGCCGTTGGATTTTCTCACGACCATCGGTTTCGGCGTGATGTCAGATGAAAAAACCCCGTAATAATTTAGGGGTGCACGTGTAGATATGAACTGTGTAATGTTTTCTACATAGAGAGTCAATCTTGTAGCTGCAATGGCGGGAAAGCGATACAGCTGACGTACAATTTAATTGAAAATTAATATTGCACTTTGAGCATACAGTAGGGTTATTGGAGATGGATCCATGCGTTTTTAGAACTCAGTCAAGTGATGATATCTGAGCAAGCACATCACTCTCTAAATTTCCACATCATGCCAACGTGAGGATTTTGACCCTCGATATATTTAACGAGCATTAGTCCCCTACACGTAGGGTGTTTAAAAACACAAGATCTGGAACTTACTACTCGACAGATCCAACACCAGTCACGAGTTGATGGCACTGATCGTTTGGTTACCAAGGCCATATATATTCGAAACAAGATATTAATTTTGAAGAAAAAAGGAAACATACATTGAAAATTTTATTTTTATATTTTTTGAACAAAATGACAGAATATAACAGTATTTCAATGAGTGAGTGAGTGAATGAATATTAACGTCGCACTGTTCAGCTACACGAGGGCTTTTGGCGACGGACCTCGTAATTTTGAACCATGGTCAAGTGACGGGGACGACATCTGAGCTGGCAACCCCTTCTCCTAACTACCATACCACACCAACGGGAGGACGTTTGAGCTCTCGACAGATTTAACGTGCATCGTTTCCTTACACAGCAGGTCTTTAATGGTACGGGGCTCGAACTCATGACATGCCTGCCATGATTCGATACCTTGACCACTACGCTACTGCGGCCCCAAACAGTATTTCATTATAGGATATGCAAGATAATATATAGTTGTTATTAACTTCAAAAAGGTTAGGTGGCCTTTGGTTAGGTCACGGACTCGAGGGCGGCGTGCCGTAGGTTCGAGACTGGTGAGATTATAGACACACCGTGCACTGCGGCTGATGCACGGTAAATCTGTCGAGACTCAATGTGCTCCCGTTGGCGCGAAAAGGAAGTTCGCAGAGGAGGATGTCAGCTAAGGTACCGTCCTCGCCATTTTACCATGGTTCAAAATTACGAGGTTCGTCAGTGGCGTAACGGAGAATATTAGTGACCTTCTGCAAAGTCGGGTTTCGGGCCCCAAGCCCAAATACGTACTTGTAGTCAGTCAGACTTTCGGATCCCTTGGATTCTGCCCCGCGATGCGGGGGTCCACTGAGATTTGTTCTCAATAACCCTCGTGTTATTTTATAGTGAGATGTTTATAAACACTTACTCAAAAACGCCAGGAACTAAAATTTTACATTAAATTCACGGGTTCCATTGCGTATCAATAATTAGTTTAAACCCCAATGTGCGAACCCTTTAATGCATTAAATGTGTAAAATATTTCATTAATATTCACAACACAACACGCGTTAAAGGCAACTGATTAAATTTATAGATATCTATTGCCCATAAAAAAATATTCTCCAATGAACATTTGGACTGCAGTCATCAACAGAATATTAACGAACCTCTAAAAAAACTAAATTAGTACACAAAACAGATGCTTTAAAGGCCTCTGATTAAATTTATAGGCATCTATAGAACTTTCGAAACACTCTACATCGAGCATTCGAACTTCGGTCAGCATGAGAATATTAATGGAGTAATTTTCTTTTACTTGTACACACACAAAAAAAGGGCGGCAAAAAACATTTGCGATTAATTCTGAATAATTTCCCCCGTAATGTTCATGTACACAACGGCGCAAGGTAGTGACAGAGATTAACAATCTAATAACATCAAGACAGCTCTCAAGAAAATGGCTATTTTTTCACCTTACTATTTCTGGCATATATCCAATTTGCCGCTAAATTTCATTATTTCCAGAATCAGAATCCCTTATCAAGGCAGCAATTTTTTCCAATTTTTTTTATTTATTTACTGGCTTCAGTCCAAGAGAACAGAAATAATCATTATTTCTTCAGTACCTTATCTTTTTGATAAGGCTATTTGGGAAAGTTACTAAGCACAGGAAAGTGTATTGCAAGATGGAGAACAAAATGAAAATGACTACCATTGCTCAAGAGGGTCTCAGATGAATTACTATTCGCCATTTGCAGAGTTCAAGGTCACATTTAAAAAAGTATCCATCTTCATTTGTGATATTGATTGAGCTGTATATCGAACTTTTTTTTTCCATTTCATTACAAAATTAGCAAAATTACATTTTTGTTTTTGTTTTGCTCTAATAAACAAATACAGTCAACTCTGGATAACTTGAAGATGGAGGGACCAATGGAAAACTTCGAATTATCAAGAGGGTAGAAAAAAATTCCCAAAATATACGAAGAGAAATTTTTTTCCTTACAAATTTAAAATTGAAACTATGTAATAAAACAACAATTGTACATAAAAAGTACATATCATTCAGTATAAATATTTTACAGAAGTTAAAAGTCCTGTGTTAAAAGAATTCATTAAAAACATTCAAGCACAATCACACGCATCTCTTCTTCACAATAGCGGACTATCCTTTCAGAACACAGGTGTAGCAAAACCACATGTTAAGCAAAAGATATGGACGGCTGACAATAGGTGCAGTTGGTCTATTGTCCACATAAAGGAATGAAAGCAATTTAAGTGTCTTTTTACCTGAGAAACCGGAAAACACAAAGAAGGGGTAGCAGACAGACAGCCATCAACGGTGCTACGTTACAGGGGAGACACGCAGAGACAACACAACGCAAAACTTGTAATCTCCAACCCCTTTTATTACAGGACAGTGAGTGGTCGAATTGTAGAGAGTTTTTGTAAGATAACTTCGAATTATAGCGTGTTGTAGTCTGGCCAGCCACAGATTTTACTTCGAAATATTGCGTATACCAAAACGTATTGCTTTAATTCGAAATATCAAGAGTTTTTCTAGGGACTGAGCATATACTTCGAATTATCGAGAGGTTCTTATGATCGAAGGTTTGAATTATCGAGAGTAGACTGTATTTCTAGCTTTATTCTTATAAAAAAGAAAATGCAAGACCAATTTCGGACAAAACATTGGCAGAGTGATCCGCCAAAATCAGATTAAAACCACTCGTTACAGATAAATCTCTGCATGAAATTTTTTAATTAGGCTTTATCGGTCATTGATATGAATGTAATTTATCAATATGGCGATGGAGATCAATTATGATCCCGATATTTTGCGTGTCATTTCTTAAATCAGATTTGATGAAAGAAATAAAACTTACGAAGATGACATTTTTATCTGTGGCAATTAGAAATGAATAAAGAATTGATTGTTTGGAATGAGTGATTTACTTATTAACATTGCATTTTGAAACTACCCGAGAGCTATTTGTGAAAGACCTCGTGTAATTTTGAAGCCCGGTCAAGTGACAAAGCCGACACCTGAACTTGCCCACACTCTTTTAATTTTCACACCTCACCACCGTCAAGGCTTTAAACTATTGGCGACGTATCTCGTAATTTTGTTCCAAGGCCAAGTGAAGAGGACGGCACTTGAGCTGGCACCGTGAGGACTTGTAGTCTAGATTAATTAAACGAGCATCAGCCTCTATACAGGGTGGGTTTCAGTGGCAATGGGGCTCGAACTCAGGACACGCTGTCCAATAGCCATGACAACTAGGCTAGCCGTGGCCACAATATATTTCCGAGAGCAAGTCTATTTTGAAAAAGAATATCTAACGAAAATAGTGCAAGTCGCATTAAAATAAATAGTTTATGGTACTCATTAAATGGAACATTATTTAAAATTAAAACAGGAAAAAAAGGTACAGTAGAACGTCGTTCATCCGAATCAATTGGGACCGGACACCGTTCGGATGCGCGATTATTCGGATAACCAAAAACAGATCGCGATCCGTGCAGTATATGAAACCGGACACTGTACGAATATTGAAAATCATCACATGCGGGAAAAGTGCTTGAAGAAAAAGCCAAATAGGTGTAAAATGTCGCAGTTTTACTTTTATTGCGGAAAATAATCACTTATTTTTCGTTGTACCATTGTATACCTTCGTTTTTTTGCTGCAAGGTATCTGATACTCTACATCAGTAGTAGCTGAATAGGACAACACTCTGATTGTTATTCGTACCACTCCATAGCTGCTCTAACGCAGAAAACGGGACAGCATTTGATGGACCCTTGCTGCTTTTGTTTGTTGTTGTTGTCGTCTTCATCCGTTTCATTGTCGACAGAGTCGGATTCTTCTAGCACAGATGTCATAACCTCATCATCATTTAGCATTTGAAATCCACAGTCTTTTGCATCGCATGCTATCCAGGTTTCTACATCAACAAAACTCAACAAAAGAGCACCTATACACCCTCTCATTTGGAAACAAACTGACCTAATATTCCGCTCAGATGTTTACCAAATCACACAACTGAAATTCCCCAAATCTACCTCACCTTGGGTTTTCCCGTCACATTTGGCCTCACGCGAAACATTTGTTTAGCATTACACTGTTCGAAAACGTATTCGGACTTTGGTTCGGATAATGATGCTCCGGATAATGAACGTTCGGATAAACGACGTTTTACTGTAATTGTAATTCAAACTTTATCTCTTAATTGAGTTCACAAAATTATTACGTTACAAAAATTTGCAACATTACGAAATGATAAACTACAGCTTAGAGGCAAAAAAAAAAAAAATAATAATAATAAAAAAAAAAAATAAAGAAAGAAAGAAAACATAAATAAAATGTCAATCGCAATCGCTTGCATAGTTTGTACATGCAAAATACACAAAATTTATATCGTAGCTTTACAAGAATTTTTATTACAATAATTTTTTTTAATTTGTCATTCATCTTCCGTGATTTGTCTATAATTTGTCATTCATTTGTCATTGAGACCACCGTGTGTAGAGGGGTTGAATTTGTCATGGCTCAAAATCCACCTGTTGGTGTGGTAGTTTGGAGAAAGGGTGTCGGCTTAGGTGTTGCCCTTGTCAACTAACCTTGGTTCAAAATTACGAGGTCCGTCGCCATGAGCTCTCGTGGTGCTACATAGTGTGATGATGTCAATACTCACTAAAATGTATTTACAGTATTTTTCAACAGACGATTAATAAATCTGAAATAGAAAAAAATTTAATTCTTTCAAAAAAACCCAAATTCTTAAAAAAAATCGAATTTAATTTTTTTAACTTAAATTATTTTTTATATACTTTTCTATAAATTGACAAAATTTGAAAGCTCTAAACTTAAAAAACGAAAATTTATGATAGCTTTTGCGTTAATTTTTATTCACATCCCTATGGCAAATCAAAACTTTAAACTTACTTTTCTCGGAAAGATAAAATAACGAGTTTGTCTTCATTTAAAATGCTAAGGCTTTTTTCTATTATGCCTAATGCTTTCAATGTTTTTTTAACCTATTGCTAATAGTACATGTAACAAAAGTTGGTAGGCATTTTTGAATCAAAGCAATACATATTTTTTTAAAAATAATTGAACTCAGAATTTGTGCATTTTTTAAGCAATTTCCAATAAGCATTCATAAAAAGAAGTATTGTACGAATACCAATCCTGTTATCGCAAAACCCATACTAACTTTTGTTACGCATAGTTTGACGTACTTCTAAATCAAATTTCATGCGTGTTTATAAATTTTTGTAGGAGGAGTAGCATTTTAAAATCTCCATAAATTTTGAGTCTTTTCATTAAAAAACTAAAAGGCTAGCTTTTTATGAAATTTTGAGCACAAAATCTGTTTAACACAGTATACACACATAGAAGGTAACCAAAAAAAAAAAAAATTTGAAAATCCTTAAATTAAATTTTTTTGCTTAAATCGTACCATGTCCCCTTAATACAGTTTTCTCAAATATTAATTCATTAATAACCGGTTTATTAATTAAATTAATTACCGGTTAATTAATTAAATTACAGGTTTTTGACGCCACCTTAGATTTGTCTCCATTGTTGGAACAATGTAACTGTTAAAACAATGACAAAAGTTGGCGTCGAAAACTAGTTCTTCAGCCAAACTAGCCAAACGGAATGTGCAGTGTTACGACAATGCAGACAAATCATGCTCTTTTTTCAATTCCTACTATTAATTCACTCTCTCCCTATATATATATTCATCCATTCAAAGTAGGAATTGACTTACATTTTTTTTATTACTTGTTTTAATTAACTAAAAGACTTTACCACCTAATATGCAACACTTTAAACAACTACGAATGTTATAACACATTAAAACATATTTAACCTCTCCCAACTAGCTCTGAAATTCAAACCAGCGTTGTCCTAACTACAAGCCTGCATCTATAAACTGGTGAATTCAATCTATCCAATTTCCACCATTACGTCCGAACAACCAGCCCGTAACGACCAATGGCCACATGCCGGGCAGTCCTAAAGCCATTCTCGATACAAAACGACCCTGGCGATAACGACCATTGGTGCAAACTGCCCAATTCCTTGACCATTTTCAGCAGCGAAGTAGCCTCGTTCATCTCGAATGTCCCATCGCAGTAACTAAAGGTCTCGGTCCCGTGTCCGCGAGAAAGGAGCAAATTGAGTCTAAATTAGTCAAATCGAGCGACACGGTACTTCCGAGGAAGGCGTTTGTACTGTTAACGCCACTTGCAGGAATGGGATACACAGTGGCGTAACGGGATAATGAGGGGATTTAGTTGGAAGGGAGGTGCACAGTGGATGGGGTGGTATTTGGGAGGGAATGGTTGAATAATTGGACAATTATTTTGGTGAAAAGAGAGATTCAAGTGAATAATGATTGGTCAATCATTGCGATAAGAGGAATCGTCATGTAGGAGGAAAAAATCGTGAATATGTTATATTCGAAATGGTTAATGAGTAATGACTGTAATAAAATAAAATTGGATTTTTTTTTGAAAAAAAATGAAAAAAAAAAAAAAAAATTTGATGATCAGTTTTAGAAGAGGGGTTTCTTGTTCACAAAGAAAACGCATGAATGCCCTTTTTCACTTTCTCTCCCAAATTTCAGATTATTAAATTGAGTAATGATAAATTTCTAAAGATAACAATTAACTAAAATCTTGTTTCAATTCCTATTGTTACCTTTTTCTCTCCATATACACATATATATATATATCGCGTTCAAATTTTCAATCGTTAAAAAAAAATACTTTCTATTCATCCAATTAAGTTAAAATAAATTTCTTAAAACTTGTACTGGATGACACTTGATGTTAATACAATTTTTTCAAATATTAATTCATTAATTACCGGTTAATTAATTAAATCACAGGTTTTCAACATCAACTTAGATTCGTCTTCATTGTTGAAACAATGTAAATGCTAAAACATGCTTGCCTAAAGTGCGGCCCAAACGCAATACGCGGTTGCTTTTTTTAAAAGAAACCGCGTATTTATTCGCGTATAATGGTTATAACTTCTATTGTATAAAAGCCTTTTGAAATCAGTATTAATTTATGCATGTGAAACTTGGTCCATGTACCGAGCAGATGAGAACATGATAATTATCTACGAAAGGAAGATCTTAAGATTTATTTTCGGAGGAATTCAGGAAAATGGAACGTGGCGACGAAGATCAAATTTCGAGCTCTATTAATCATATAAAAAATCTGACATCGTTAACTTCATAAAAATACAACGAATTAAATGGGCAGATCACGTTGTCAGAACGGAGGAAGACTGCACCACTAAAAAAGTTTTCAATGCCCAACCAATTGGCACACGAAGAAAGGGCAGGCCAAATCTTCGATGGATTGATGGCCTGGAAAAAGATCTCCTAGTTTGAGAACTAAGAATTGGAGAACATGAGCAGGAAGAAGGCTAGCCTGGAAAAGGCTTCTGGAGAATGCTAAGACCCACCTTGGGCTGTAGGGCCACTGAGGAAGGAAGGAATGATTATAACAATTGAGGTGTGGGTAATTGTTTTGGCTCTAGGTCCACATGGAAGCGGAGGATAACGGAGGGCCACCCTTTTTCAAAATGATTGCATTCATTAATTAACTCTGCATCCTAGAAAAGGTGCACATTGTACCCTAAAAATCAATAAATATAAGTTAAATAAAAAATAGTGGCAGTTTAATTCAATATATTTATTGTATTCATATTACCTGTAGTTGCAAGTACATCTAATTTTAGAATCACACACAGTTTAATGAGACAAATCAACCTTAGCACACATTTCTACAAATTTTTTGAAATCAGGAGCAGGGACGTCTTAAGACTGTTTGAGGCCCCGGGCCCAAAGAAATCTTAAGATTTTTTGAAGTCTTGGGCCCCTACACAAAAGCAGGCCCTACTTGAGATCTTTAAAAGTAGACAATATATACAATACTTTGTCAAGTACTCGTTCAAACAGTAATTTGAAACAAATAAATGTGCTCGACTTGCAATCTGAAAAACCTAGGCACATACCGGCTTGACCGATGGCCGCGTTTCGACTAAATGAGTTTAATGATTATTTATGATATCAGGCAGAGACACGGACAACGGTCATCACATAATAATAGAGTTGCCAGTTCACATGCAGTTTAAAATTCCCTGTTTTTCGGAGAATATGTACGGTAATAATATTTGACCACATTAAAATGATCTGCATCATAATCTTATTAAGACAGAGTCGAGAACGAAACGAGGCCCCCACCGAGGATGAGGCCCTGGGTATGGGACCAGTTAACCCATGCCTTAAGACGTCCTTGATCAGGAGTGAGATTGCATGCTGAAATTCTCCTCACAGATTAATTCAGCCAACATTTTTATCCATATTTACTCTTCTTGATCTATCTTCATGCAAGAAAAACTTAGCTCACAAATATATGTTGACTCAAATACAAAGAACATTTTCTGTACTTGGCTCTCTAAATGTTTTAGTGGGCCGCAAACAAACTCTTTTCGGGTTGTATGTGGCCCGTGGGCCACTATTTGCCCTCTCCTAATATAGGCAATCATTGATTCCTCACTTAATAATATATTTATTATAGTACAACTGGAGATAAGAGGTGAATATTTTGGACTATAAATTGCAAATTATGTCTTTATGTTACAAAATAAGATGGTCATAGTATATAGTGACCAATGATGCTTTAATCCAGCCACAAGATTGAGTTCTGAGTACACACATCCTTCATTATAAATCTGATGCAAGTTAAATCTGTCAAGGTTTAAAATCCTTACGTTGACGGGATTGTGAAGAGTGGAGCTCAACTCAGGTGTCAATCTTGTCATTTTACCGATGTACAAAGTTATGAGATAGACCACAGGGTCCTTAAGTTCGCTTACGGTTGATAGATAAGGTTAAGATAGTTGGCGAATAAGAGTCTCCTAGGCATAACAAAGATTACAAAACTTTAAAAAGATATAGTATGTGTGTGGAAATTGAAATACCATCATATTTTAATCTAAATTGCAAGGTAAGGATCCAGTACGCGAATCCATAAATTAAATTTATTTAATTTAACTAGATAAAAAAAAACTATTTTATATCATCTGCGAAAAGATAGTAATATGATGGAAACATTAAGAAAAACACGCAGGAAAGAATTATTGGCACTTACGTATTATATCGTCGACTAATTTCGTTAAATCAGAATAACCTTCGCAAATTTCATTACATGCGGGAACAACATTATTGTGTTAGTTAACATGCATGGTAAAATTTTTCCTCTATCGCCTGCATATCGCCGTGGCATTTGGCGACAAATTGGCCGGGGATGCAATACGTGAACACTAAATTAATTCCGCGAAAATCTGTGGCATAATTTGATATGAGAAGCAGCTTCATGTAGCCGTTCTTTTAGTACAACAAAAATCTTGACCTTAATAGTAACAGAATAAAAGAAATAGGAAAATTATTTTTTAAATAATTTGCCTTTCATAATTTATATACTCTATATGCAGTAAGGTATACAGGATACAAGGACATATAACATAGCTTCTGACATAAATATACCCAGTTGTTATTATTGTTACACTGATAGTAATATATGACGCAATAGAATAATAGACTGTCTAGACTCTAGACAGTGAAAGAATCTATTAATGAACAGTAACACATACAGAAAGAAGATGATACTTAGATAGACAGATTTCCAGCTATCTGAATTTAAATTCGTTGAAAACTTTTTGTTCAAATGAAAATTTACGCCATAAATGAAGCACAAAATAAATAGAATGTCATTTTCCATCAACGGGACCGAAACTACGCTAAACACTGAAAGATCTAGAATCATTAATGTTGATGTAGGGACAACATTAGATAATAATTGGCGCAAAATCAAAATACAAGCCAAATTAGCACAAAACAAAAACAGGCGCAATCCACATTTTAGAATCAACCATTTTATATATTATATAAAATAGTTTTTAAACATTGAGTGTTAAACAGTGGAAGATAAAATAATCAAAACTCTACCACGATGAATGAGATAAGAAATTCTTCATCTTCGTTGGCATTACAAGCAAATGTAATCTATAACATGAAGAAATATAGGAGATACTTATCTTTGGTTTGCTATAATAAAACTGTCAATCAATGTCCCAAACACGAAATGACATGGAAAACTTTACGCCAGTAGGAGATATTTTTATATTAATGTATCAGTGATCATATCTGACGAAGAAAAATTACTTGTGAACCGAAATTTCGGTAAAAAGATAAGGACGGAGATTAAAGGTCTCAAATGATTCATTCAATCGTTTTCCCTCCTCACACAGAAATTACAAAGCAGACAGAGCTTATATGTTAGTGCTCAATGGCAAAAATACATTTAGTATTTAGAATGGCGCACACAAGGGGGGGTCCCTGGGCCCGGACCCCCCAATAAATTTAGACACTTTATTAATACACATCTTTAAACAATCATGACACACACAAAAAAAAGTATGACCCTTCTCGGTATCAACATTGCACACAACTTCTGTTTGCATCATTCGCCTTCCAAAAAAAGTTCGTAATAAATTCTTTGTTTTCACTCTTAGTGCATAATTGCACGCTTGGTGATTTGAAACATAACGCTATATATCATGGCAAATTAAAACAAAACTACTCTACTAACTAATATTCTGAGCAAAACAATTAAATTCTTTAAAAAAAAATAGAGATTCTCTTAGATTTAAACCATCATTTTAACTTCAGACCGAAAATGTGACATCAAGACAGCGAAGGCAAACCTTAAGGAGAAATTGAGACAGATCGATGGAAGTGAATTACGTTCACAAATCACCAGCTGATGATAGGAAAGAGATTAATTTCACATCCACTACGCTTCTGGAATTAGGCATAATGGAGAAAGCAAGCCGTCACCTCCTGAGGAGATAGATCGGTAATCCTGCACGGAAATGGATTCCCACACATTCGACTGTAAGTGCACGGATTTGTGAAGAGCGCTAACGAGTATCGTAAGTGAGAGCGAGTACGTGAGACAGGGAGAATTATGAAGGTATAATTTTTTTAACAAGTATGTGTTCCCAATTAAATTCAGAAATTTATGTGTGAGTCATGCAATTGATTATATGTTTGAAAATGGTTTTCGAACTTAAAATCAAAGTATTTCATCCAAATTTCTCAGTATCTCAAAAATTTTCATATACTTCTCCAAAGTCACTTTCTAGAACCTATTCTTCATAACATTTGATTTGTCAATGATAATTAAAGGATTAAAGTAATTACTGAGATCTTAATTTTTATCCAGAAAGACAAAGCTATAATTCTACAAGGCCCTAATCCATTCCGTTCTGACACGCTTTGAAGACTTGGACTATGACCACATGAAGGAGGCAGGGACAGTGGCGCAACGGAGAACATTAGAGCTCCCCCCCCCCTGCAAAGTCAGGTTTGGGGGGGGGCAAGTTGAATCTTACAAACGATTGTAAAACCATATATACTTGGTGTCATTCAAGCTTTAGTCCCCCTAGAACCCTGGGCCTCTCGTCATGTGGTGGCTGCGAGGGTGTACGTTACGCCACTGGGTAGGGATGTTTTAAGGCATGGACTATAAGCTCAGTCCATATTCTCGTTCTTGATTCAGCCTCAATAAGATCAGGATCCAAATAATTTCAATCATCAAATGTTATTCCCGGATGTATTCTCCGAAAAACTGGGAATTTCACACAAACTACAAATATATGCCAACAGGCAACAGTGACAAGACTGTACTGTTATGCCCAGTCCGTCGTTCAAATTTAGTCCCAGGTCTAGCATGATACATCAGAACAGCGTGTAGTTGAGCAAACTGCTACTTATTTCATAACAGTTTCTGTTAAACAAAACAATCTTGCAGTTATTGAAACTGCAAACCTGAAACAGAATGAATCTAGCCACTGCACCTCAGACGATAAAAAAAAAAACTGGTTTACTGAAATGAATTTGGATGAACTAAACTACGCCGTGACTATGTAGCGATTAAAAACATATAAGTGTCCCTCCCCCACCTTTTTTTTTTAAATCCATGTTTACAATTGAAGATATATTTTCGAACATAAACGGATAATTCTCTCTTCGAATCGTCAATTAATTTTTAACAAAAATAGCGCAATGAAATGAAAAATGTTTCGAACTAGTACGAAGATTCTTTGAATATATAACGGGGAAAAGATATTAATTTTTTAATCATAGCTACATTTCTTTTTCTATTATAATCATGTTCCAGAAAAGTAAAAATAATCTCCATTGAAGATCCCCCCCCCATTTTCCAATACCAAAGAAAAAAAAATTTACAAGTATTAGAATGTCCACATGATTTATGTAAATAATTCCATTGTGTTGAGACAAAAGCGTAGTTACTTGGAGCAAAACATATAAGAAACATTGTATGGCTAAAATTCTTTATTGCAACTTACATTAGTTTTATTTTCAGAAGAAATTAATGACAGGAGAAAAAAAGACAACGGAAAAGTTATTGTTTATATGCAAACAGGTTGCTTTAAATATTTTAATTTCGCGGGGGAAAAAAAACAAAGGTATAAAATTTGTTTCTAACCATTCCTACTACAATTATTTTGCGTTCTTTTCAACAAATAACAGGCGAAAATTTCATGATCATTAAGTTAAAAAAAATGTATTTATATACACTAAAACACACATTTACTAGTAGTAGTTGCTTTTAGAATTCTTTGTTTTTATTTCGAAAGTAAATAAGATTTTCGAAACATTTTAGATTGTTCAACAATAAGGCAAAAAAATTCGAAGACGAAATATTGTTTCTAATTTTTTCGGACTACCCTCAAAAATAGTTCTCCCAAAATCACGCGTAACAATTAATCTCTAAAACAATTCGCCGTTTGATTAAATTTAAAATTAATGAACACAGAGAAAAGCCGAAACTAATTTAAATGAAAATTCCTAATACTCTAAAATTCATTTCTTATTACCGATTTATTTTACGTTGCACAACCTCTTTACGCAATTTATCAGAGAGAACAAAGATAAATTAAACCAATGGAACACCACAGAGAGCGAATGGAATATATAAAAAGACCACGGAATTTCCATTAAAAAACGATTTTTCCAATTTAATCTAGAAAATGAAAACTCCAAACACGAGGGTAGGGTTAAAACGTGGTGGTAAATTAATTCATGTATCTAAACCGATTACTGCGAGCAAACCACGCCAATGCATGCATGGCAAAGTTCTTCTCCATTTACATATTAACTTCATTAGAGCATACATTTATTACGTCGCACAGCTTGGAGTGCCACCCAAAATCAATTAATTCGATTTGTTCATACGTCAGGATGTGTTATTTACGGGTGCAACGCCTACCAATCAAGAGTAAACTTTATTAAATTGAATTCCTGAAGAACATTCTTTGGTAGTGGGGGTTATCTGCCTTAACGCATGGGCTGTTCCTCAAGGAAAAGAAAGGCTGACATTTCCTCTGGAGATGAGGAACTCTCACTCTCTCTGGAACTGCCACCATATATTCCATCCATGATCGATTCACTGTAGACTGAACGGTGGCAAGAGAGAAGAACCTGGCCTATAATCAATTCCACTGACTACCGCCGGATTGCGAGTACTATTAACTGCTCTTTCATTATCCCTCATGTTATGGCATTAGTGGTGTTGGGGGAAACTAGTGGATTCAGTCGGGCAAGGAGCTTTTGACAGCTGTCCTGCCAATGAAAAGGGTTTCTGCGATCGCTAACTCGATAGACGATTGGATATCATTGAATTCACAGACTTTGGCCTGGCGCGAGTGTTTTGGCTATTTGGCTGAAGTTTTCGACACATTCGACATAATGGCTATTTCACGCCTTTGTGGACTGAGCGACAGTTTGGATAAATTAGGCATTTCCATTTTAGGCACTTGTGAATCGGAAATATAAATTAGACACGCTGGAACGGTACATGGCGTCGAAGTAATTTCAGGAAGTTACACGTAATAAATGGAAACGGGAACAAAACTTTCCAACACAATTCACCTAGTGTAACAATGTAGTTGCAGAATCAAAGGATTTAGTTTAAGGATTTTATAGTGTTAAGTGTATGAATTGACTTTATTTTGCTTTAAAATTTAAACGAGATTTTATTATACAAATAATAACTGATAACGCTAAAGATTTCGAATTATTATTTTTATATTGTGCTGTATCTAACAGAATCTAAATAAGATTTTTGAATTGCATTGTTAACTTGATACATATATATGTATTTCATAAATTATTGTAACGTTGTGCAAACAATACACAAACGTTCAGGGATACGAAACTGTACAAAGTGTTTATAAAGTCTCTTAATAATTGCAAAGATTTATTTCAGAGGTAAATGAAAATGCATATAAGAGGAAAATATTACAAATTTAGACGTTTACATGACACATATATGATTTGGCTTGAGAGCCAGAAACAATTTAACTATGTAAGCGTACGGTACGACTACAGAACGATTATATGCTCTAAACATCCACTCTTTTAGGTATCACTCTTCTCCATTTCTTTCTATGGGATTTAATAAAAATAACAAGCATATGTGTAGAACAAAGATACAAGATATCACTAATCTAAAATAGATAGTCATTGATATTTCAGTTGTGCACACAAACCTCTCTTATGGAAGGGGAGAGAGGTTTTATTCTAAAAACACGTAAACGAATGCTCCAAAGGAAAAATTAAAAATATGTTGGTTTATGAAGGGGATGTACCCCTAAACGCCCCCTTGTGCACGCCACTGTATTTCCAGCATTGAAGAATATATGCTACAATAAACATATTGAGCGACGGAATACAGTACCGTCTTGATGTGCTTCGTGCAACTAGAGCCTAATTAGAGGGAACAAAATGAAGCAAAAAATTTAGTCATATCTCTTTCACTCATCTATCTTTTCATTAGCCTTTAGAATATGCATTTAAAATTATGAAATGACTTTACACACGTCTTGTATTTTCATGGATATAGGTAATAGAATAATGTACTGGTTTTATTAATTTACATCACATTTTAGGTCCATAACAGCAATGAGTTTCGTAAATTTGGACCAGAGTCAAATAAAAGATAAGAGATTTAATTTTTGTTATTTCCAATGCTATTGGACTTCAGAACTACAAGATGGATCTAAGCTCTAATTGAATAGGAAGATGATTATTTTTAAGATAGTCTCTTTCATAAAAAAAGAATCAGAAATAGTGATTCAAGTCACGAACAAATCAAGGAGATTTAAAATTATTCTAATAATTATATATTTTTGATTTATAAAATGATTCAGGTTTCTGATTATTAAAAAACGTTATAATGATTTAATACCTCATACTTGAGAATTTTACTTCACTGCTTAACGGGCTTAATTCACACATGTGACGTCATAGTCACATGATGAATGCAATCACGTCTTTCCAACTAATCAGTTCATGTACTTCACTGTAGCCCCCTTTTTGATTTGTGTAGATTCTTTTTAAAAAATATATTTGGCAACAGTAATAATGCACGTAAGTCATAACACTTCAAACAAGTCATAACTTCAAATTAAATCCTACCACAATTCGAATTTTGCAAACCAAATGTTCGGTTACTGATTTTAAAAACCTTAATAGTGTGATTTTGAGTAAATATATATTTAAAAAAAGAACAATTTTCCACAGACGAACAAAAGAATTATATAATATACGTCACAAATGTGGAATACAAACTAAACAAATACAGTTTAATTTTGTTTGTTTGTTTCAAATGGACTTCATTTTGGCAGCTATGCCATTTGCATGCAAGGCAAGTTCCCAAGAGAGGGAACCATTTCATTGGTGGCACCATCTCGTGGCGGCTCCCGCTACCAAATTGTCCATTTGAATTTTATTCAATTCAAACTCTTGTCGAAATGCTGCCGTGATTTAATTTTTTCGAGAACGCCAGAGCCAAATTGATACTTAAGGGTTTTTTACATCCCACATAATCATATGGCATGCGTGCATACGATTTTCGCATCAAGAAAATCTATCGACACAAGCCGGGATCGAACCCGCAACCTTAGGCTCACGAGGCGGGCCCGCAGCCTCAACCCCCCCCCCCCCGAGCCGACTATAAAGATAAATCTAAATTCGGTTGAATTTTACTAAGTACACTGATATTAAAAAACTCGGATATCAGCGGATATTTTTCAGCAATATTTTAATTCTTAATCAAACTTTGGAGTAAACACTTTTCAAAAAGGTTATAGGTTACAAGATACACGTCACGGCAGTCTAGGGGGGGGGGCACACATCCCTACTACCTATAAAAAGAAACGGGGCGTGTTTTATTTTTATTTTTTACCAAGGCCCTTCTTTTTCTCTGGGCAACGCCGGAAATTCGATTTCAAGAATTCTTAAGCAATGGTTTTAGGTTGTGCGAACTTCCGGTAAAGAGATCCTTTACAGATTAAAAGAGAGACGAGAAGAAGGGGAAAAAAATAAAGAAGAGAAAATCCGTAGAAAACGTAAGAAAAAGAAAAAAGAAGAGAGAAAGAAGAAAATTGCGAGATATTGCACCAAACCTGCAACTTGCGTCGTCCATAATTCTCTTTTGCTGCCTTGACATAAAGGCGAAAACGAAGCCTAAAACGGATACTATGAAAAAAAAATGGCACAGTTAGGAGGGGTTACAAATAAGAGGTTAGGTTTCCAACATAAGTGTAGGGTTTTAGGGCGCTATTTTGATCAAAATGATGCATCGTGTCCCCCTGAAAACACAACTTTTTGGGCACCTTAACTCTGAATGGCAGGCTGTGATGGATTCTTTTCAACGGCGTCTGCTTAGTCTAAAGCTAGAATGTAAATATTTGAGTCTCTTTTTTTTGCTTGTTCTAAAGTTTGTATGTCAAACAACGTGGTAAGGATTTTTCAGAGAAATGTGCATGTTTTTATTTCTCCGCTTATGTTTCGCGAATACAGTCATTATTCATCGGAAGGTTTCGTTCGCAACCGGGGAAACTGTCAGAACCTGTCACAAAGGTCAGCTAACATTTCAGAAAGATTTTTTTTCCTTTTCTTCCCCGTTATCGAAAATGTATTCAGAATGGTAGGTCGGATGAAAACGCCCAGAAAAACACAATAAAAATTATTTATTCTAAGTAACAAATAAATGTTTACAATAATTTTGAATTTTAAGCTAAATTTAAATCATATTAGAATTAACAGAAGTGTTTGTGTTGAGCCGTTTCTCAATTTTCATCAAAGATTGACAGGAGTTAAATCATTAAGTCTTTACTCTTAGGCAGTGTTTCTCAAACTGTGGGGCGGAAGCATATCGAAAAGTCGAAAATATAAGATTTTAAAAACTCTTAATTTAGTGAAAAGAATCAAAACACTCAAAATACATCCTGATATAATAAAAAAATAAAACACATTTACACTGATGTAATGCACAAAAAAATGTATCAGTACTGCTCAGTATATTTGATAATAATATTTTCAATACTAAATTAAGAACAAGTTTAAATATCATTAGTGACTTGATAATTTTATGATAACGGTCGGTTCCTGCTTACATCTGAACCCCCTTTTCTACCTGTAAACCCTGCTAGGTGTGTGGGAGAAACTGAATGATCCACAGACATCATTTCAATCTAATTAATTTATTATTTCCAAATATCAATCAGACACAATAACAATCAATTTAAAGTAGGTGATTAAACAGTAGAGCGGGGAGGTGAGATTCTATAACATGGTGATACTACTACAGACCCTCAACTGAATCTAAGACAGCTTAAATACGCTCAAATATAACTACGTCGCACACTAAATAAGCTAACTTCTACTTAATCAAGCTCACAATACCTGTACTTTTTATGCATCGGATCCTACACTGGAAACTTGCAGATGATTTCTATCGGCTTGATCAATGTCGTTGAATCCCCGCTCTGTAATCTTATTCCTGGACAACTCCCCAAGACCTCTAACTAATTCCATTCTCTTTCAATCTTCAACTAACAACTAACTCGAGACTATGTTAACTCCTACTAGCCAACTCCAACGTGTCAACACACAAACTCGCAAAAACAGAATTTATATAATATACTTCATTTACATAATCACGCTTCCCTACTCAGTGAAAGTTGGTTGAAATAAATATTTTCCTAAAAGAGTCATGAAGGGATTAGTAGAGCCGCGTATAGATACGTCACAGAATGTTTTGAAAATATGTCACTTTTGCTACATTGTTTGCCAAAAATAGTATTATATTATAGTAATATTCTTAAAACAATTTTTATATGGATATTCTCATTCAAGTGACACTAAATATATATATGTATATCTTTTGCGCCATTTACTTTATTTATATGCTTCTTAAAATCCAATTTCATTCTTTTTTAGCCGTGTAGGAAGCAAAATTTTGTCTCTTATTATTTTATTTTATTATACTCTCTCTCTCTATATATATATAATTATTCATTTTACGATTTTGAAAAATCACCCCCCCCCCCAGCTTAGTCTATAATCTTAACAGAGGTTGAGAAATATAGTTTTGAATAACAGTCCAGGTACATCACAATATAAATTGTTTTGTAGAGTTATTACGAAAAGTTATTGACGTAAGCAAATACATTCAATGTTAATTTCTCATTTAATTACTTTCCCCTTCAATACATCAAAATTTACTAAACAATAACTTTTAAAACAACTTTTCAGCATAGCAATTCATCATATTTATTGTAAACCAAGACAAATTCCTCATTAACGAGCGAACGCATTGAAGATTTCCCAACTATTTAATGGAAACAGTTTGTTTAAATACAGATTAAACTGTACATGGGTTGGTTTCTGATTAAATCTTTAAGTCGAGTGTAAGGTGAAAATTTAAATATATGAAGCGGTATTTTAAATCTTCCATTTAGGTTATTCGAAAAGATTGTATATCAATATCAGAAATGTATTGATTTAAGTTTAAATTATAATTCAATTTATATAATTAAATAAATAAGAAAATTCGCTTAGAATTAAAATAAATATATAAAACTGATTTCATTAAAATTTTCTTTTTCAAATTCGAATTAATTTTTTACTAAAAAGAACTTTTTTTTAAAGCACTCATTCTGAATATTTTGAAATATATATTTAATAACTTCTTTTTTCATTTTATATATAAGAAATGTTTTATTTAAAACTTGAAAATATTATTAAGATTATAAGATCTGCGACATAGAAAAATTTTTCCCCATACATATTACAACTATTTCTGTTGTTGTAGCTGTAAAGGCTTGGCTTGTAGCGCTCTTTATATTAGAAAAGAGGGCGCTGCTGTGGATGATAGATCTGGTTTTTCTACCAAGTGGGAAAAAGGACTGGAATGTAGAAACGGGGTGAAGATGTCTGTAGTTTTTTTCCTAAGTTTCGATGTCGTGTATAATTGTAAATAGAGTTGCAGGTTTAAAATAATAATAATAAACGGTACATCCGGTAAATGGCAGTAGCGTCCTCAATCAACTAACTGGCATCACACGGCCCTACTAAATGGTTCATTGCTAAGTAAAAGTAACTATCATATAAAACTAACGTACCTTTTCATGCAATTTTAATTACAGTAAAATACGTTTAACACGAAAATGCTTAAGACGAAATATAGGTTAACACGAAATAATACAGCGGTTTCGACATACTATGTGCTTTCATGCATTTTTTTCTCTTCTCACGAAACGAAAATCGCTTAACACGAAAAGATTTCCCTTTAGAGAATGAACAAAATACGGAAAACACCAGCCGGATTGGAATGTTCAACTGTATCCTCGGAAGAATTCGTTGTAGTAGATGGTGATAATGTGTGTACAGCCTCAATTATGGCAGAAAAAGACATTTTGGAGTTTGTTCAAAGCTCAAAAAATATCACTGATGCAGATTCCAACGACAAAAATGAAATGAATAATGTAGCTCCTGTTCCCACGTCATCCGAAATGAGGAACCAGGAAAAGTATGCGCAATTATTTAGACGCACATTACAATAATGAAATGAATAATAAAATGGACCACATCAAACAATTTGTTGACAATTGGATGCTAAAAAAGACAATGGAAAGAAAAATATAAGATTATTTTTAAAAACTCAATAAATGTTTTGTTTTTCAAAAAAAAACAACTTGAAAATGTATTAAATTTCTTTGAGTTCATGTGAATGTTTTTGTTTCATTGATTTTTATTAAATATATTCATATATAAAATATCTATGTAAATAAAATAAACTGTAATAAACTTCATTTTGTTGATATATATTTTTTTTAACGTGAAAAAAATATTTCAGACCTTTCAGTTTTATGTTAAACGATTTTCACTGCATTTCAAATTGAAAATTGACTTCTCATAAAATTACATACATATTTTTTTTTCAATTTTCTGTAATTATATCCATGTATTTATTTTTTAATTAGTCGGCCAAAATTCACACCGGATAGTAAAACCAGCGAAAACAAATGAAATTAAGACGACTTAATTTGGAATATAGGCGCTCCTAATGCAACATGCATGCTTTTTCTTTTCTACCTTCAGAAGCTATCAGTAGACAGCAAACCGCCGATGAGTGAGGAAATATAAGCGATTTACGTAGAGTTTTTCGTTTTGACAAAATGGTAGAGAAGCACCACCAATGCATTCAGTTTTGTGTAAAGTTTGATGGATCGGAAGGACGAGAAAACTACCAGACGAAAAAACTAGAAAAGGAATCAAATTTTTTTTTCAGTTAAGATAATACGACGGACCAGCTGCGTGCCATCACTAAATACTTTTCAACAATTTCCGCCAGATTCAGAAAAATGTATGGCAACCCAAAAGGCATTACTTTGAAAAACTGTGGTATCTAAATACGAGTATTTTTTTATGATTAAAAGTCAGACCGATGCTTTTCAACGAAAATTTTTTCCAATTTTACACCGAGCAGTTTATTTTTATCCCACTTCTTTATGTTTATATACAAATAAATGCACCCAAATATTTGTTCACTACTTATCGATTTTATGAATATTTATTTCTAAAAGAAAGACAGCCAACAAAATAAAAGAACCATTGTTTTTTAAATAATATTGTAATATGATCCGAAAATTGGATCTAGAGTAAACACAGAGAACTAATCTTACCCTACAGCGTACTTTACTGTTCAAACAATTTTTCCTCGAAAAGATGAAAACGCTGATAGCAGAGGGGAAGAAAAAATCGTCATTTTCAGTTTTCTTTAAATATTTTTCACTCACCTGAAAAGAGACAAAAAGAAAAAAAAATTAAGAAAAGAATCCATTTAATGGAAATGGTAAACAATCTTTCGCTTTCGTCTTAGCGATTTCGATTAAAATGTACCCAAATCGATAGACAGCAGGAATGAAGTGATTGAAGAAAAGAATTTAATCAAACTTATTTAAAAATCTAAGGTTCCGATTTTTCTTTGTACCTAGTAAGATTAAAATGAAATTCAATTTATTAAGAAAGCAGTAAAAGTATAGCGAAATATTGTAACAGACTTTTTAAAAAGATGTACAAATTATTCCTTCACAAAATAAAGTGATTCGATTGATTTGTTGAGTTTAATAATACCAAGTTACGATTAAATTATCTTCATCGTTTTCATTTTATGCAACGTATGTTTTTGTTACGTTTAAACACGTCGAAAATTAAAAGTTAAAAAAATTTCTAACAATCAGATTTGATTTTGATTTTTATTTCAAAATGCCATCATATTTAATTTAAAGCCAGCCCCATTCAGAAACGTATTTTATTTCCAGATTTAATTTACTTTTTCAAAAAAGCTTCAAATAACTTAAAAACGAAAACTAAAATAAAGAATTATTTTTGCTTTCACAGCGCAAGAAAAAAAAATATTGACTCCGTTTAAAAATAGAAAAATTGACGAGGGAAAAAAGTTTTTGTCAACAGAAACATTTTAAAGTTTATAGAAATTATTCTTTTAAAAACTATTTCTGTATAAATTATGTTATTAAATTTTAACATTAATACATTATATATAATATTACATTATTATTAACAGAATCATTAAAGAATAAATATAGCTTTGAAATAAATAAATATCCCTAACTATACAAATTTTCCATTCAAATTACTCAAAACAAAATCGTAAGAAAGCGACAAAAAAGTTTTCATTCAGAAATATGTAGTTTTTAAGTAAATATTATAAAAGTAAAAATTTATTGAATAATTAATTGATATGTGTCAGGACTGACATTAAATTAATTTTTGAATATTATTCCTTTTTCGAGACAAATTAGAACTCTAGCTTATAATGTTTTAAAATATTTATTAATAAATATTGAAACCAATAAAGTTTCCCGCAGTTGCAGCAACAAAAATTATTACTACGAAAATAATTTATATTGCATTAGAAAAAGCTTACTTATTTAGTTTAATAATTTTAAAATAGAAACGAGATAATACATTTTTATAATATAGGGGGAAAAAACTCTTTCACACCCATATCATTTACTTATAAAATAAATAAAATCATATTTTTTTAGTACACAATAAATCTCTGTTAAAGTTATGGGGCAAAAACTCATCCCAAGATTTTAGTGAACATTTATTTGAACCAATTCGTCAAAAATGTATGAACATTTCATTAAAAAATTATAGTTTAAAAAAACGCCCTTTTTTATAGTTAATCGAACTTAATAGTAATTTAACCTTTTAGCCGCCAGATCTGGAAATGGGTTCTTAAATTAGTCGCCAGATGCGGGATGGGATCTGAAAATGGGAAATCATTAATCCTGATGATCCTGATCAGGACAATGGAACAAAATTATTGAATTATTGTATTGTCATCGATCCTGGACAAGTGAGCAAAATTCCGAATTAATCTGACCTTTTAAAGTAGGTAAAAATATTGAGTTCAAAGATTCCGTTAGGTACAAGTGAAGCTTATAAAAGGATGTTAAAAACAATTTAACTTTATATTGTCTATTCTAAACTACTAAATATAACTATAGAGGGAATGAAAAAATAAAAGTTTTCTTTTGTCAGTTACATCCAATTGAAGTTACAAAATATCCGGAGGTTTAAGGAACTATACTTGAGCAAAAATGCATCAGATTTAGATAACAAGCAAAGACGTACAATACACATACACACAATATTTATTTTAAGCAAATATTAATACTGAATAATATTGGGAAAATAAATTTTATGTAGTTACGAATAACAATAACATACAATTCAACTAAAACAATGTATAAAATTCTTCAGAGCAAATATTTTTACAAACGACAATGTCTGGGTATTTTAAACAATGTAAACAATACAGAATATTTTCGACTCACGACCGAATTCCATTCCAAATAGAATATCTATTTATTTGAATCTATATGAATATTATTGGTGACGGACCTCTTAGTTTTGAACCAGGGTCAAGTGACCAGTTGGTACTTCCCTCTCCAAACCTTCACACCACGCAAAAGTGAGGACTTTGGGTTTTGACAATTTAACGTACATTAACCCTTGTAGACGGAAGGTCATACGTAGCAAACAGACTCGAACTCGCGAACCTGTTTCGACGAACAGGTCGTAAACTGAACTTAATATTTTTCCAACATTTTCATACAAATGGATTGAAAATTGTACTTAAAACACACAAAAATTCAATCTCTGTGAGCATAATTACAGCATAATGTGAAAAATGTACAATATATATCTATTTTACGTATTATTCTCTTACTAATGTAGTTATCTTTCTTTATTTACCCTTTTTTATATAATCGCATTGATTTACTGATTGATTTCATTTACTTGGCACTGTGAAGCAAGCTATTGGCGACAGACCTCGTAATTTTGAACACTTGAGCAGGCTCCCCTCTCACGGAGCGTCCACACCATGGCTCATGGGCCATTGTATAACTTTGAGCCATGAATCAACCTCTCTAGATGGTTTGTCTTCAATCATAGGTTTCGAACCCGTGACCCGGTAACGCCAGCCACGCTTTCTTGACCATTACTACCAGTATTTTTTTGCAGTCGTAAGTAGGGTTGGTGGTAAGGAGAATGAGGGAGTGTTTATTGACGTCCTCTATAAAGCAACATGAAAGTTGTTGGTGGCAAACCTCGTAATTTTGAGCCTCTGTCAAATGACGAGGACGACACATGAGCTAGCATTTCCCTCTCCAAACAGCCACAGCAAGTTTTCGTGAGAACTTTGAGACTCCATAGACTTAAAGTGCATCAACCTCTCTACACGGTGGGTCTTCAGTGATACTTGGGATCGAACTGAAGACAAGCTGGCAACGAGTTCGTGACCATGACCATTAAGCTGCCGCCGTCCTTGTTGGAAAAGAAGGTGAATAAATTGATAAACAGAAGACGGCTTAAGTGTAGAATAAGTGGCTTCTTGGATTTGGCGATGTTTATCTGCACGCCAGAATGAATTCGGCTCTTTATTACTTTGGCTTCTATTAATTACTGTAGAAGCATCTATCGTTACATATAGGTAGTTTGGCAACTGATTCTGGTCGCCAAAAAATTTTTCTTAGCCAATTGGCCACCAATACTACACTTTAACCCAGAAGACAAACGCTTGGCATATATATTTTCACTTAAAGTATAATCTTTAAGTTAGAAGATAAAAAATAATAAAATAATTTATAATTTTATCACTTTTTTAACACATTTAACCAACATTTTTTAAAAACACAATTTATTGTTTCGACAGGAATTGCTAAGGAGAAAATTCTGAGGTGTACTTTCTTGACGTACATTTTAAAAACTGTCAGAAGAGCGGTGAACTGGGACTTGTAATAAAGCTGCAAAAAATGGCTGCTCAGTAGCAGCCATATTCACTTAAAAGTACTTGGCAAGAATTATCGCCTTCGGCCAGTCTATAAAGCAAGAATTTCGTGGAGTATCATATTTTATGACCTAAAAATGTAAAAGTGTAAAGATAATGAAGTAATATATTGTATTTTTAAAGAATAGCGAGTCGGTAAGTGACGTTTTTTATGATTCGAAGTTTTGAAAATGTTCCGATAATGAAGTATAATTTTTTCTCCTTCCTTTCAGTAAACTTCTTTTTGTTGTGTTTCTAATCATAAAAGTGCGAAATAGTCTTTTCACAGATAAAGTTTCGGAATGCTTGTAATTTTAACAGTTTCCAAGAGTTCGGTTCTTATTACCCAGAATGTGTGTGTGAAATAGTATTCTCTACAGTTAAAAACATTATTTGAAAGTAAATTTAACAAACATAATGTTTGATATACAGCAAGATTTTAAATACAGAATTTTCAGAATAATTTAATAAGAAATGTGACATGATAAATCGCTACATAAAATGATATATTAAACACAGTAATTATTCAGGAATTTGTCGTAATGAACACATATGTATGCCAAAGGCAGTTGGTAGCTAAATCAATTTGAATTCGTCCTGTTCTTGTTTCTTACGCCACCTGATCTCGACTGCGTCAGATTCAGGCCCACTAATTAAATCATGGCAAGGGACTAGATATACGCCTGTCGTTGGCTGTAGCCTCGAGCATCATTCAGGTGACAGTACGATTTAGCTCGGTTCCACCCCAATTTTGAGGGAGAATACCCTGGGGGTGAGTCCACCAACCTCACGAGAGGACCAGCGGCTAGACGGCATTTAAAGTACCCTCATGCCGCAAAGAGATACTATACATTTACAAACATCCATGCCTTCTCCGGGATTCGAACCCAGGCCCTACGGCACAGCAGTCAGCGTCGCTAACCGCTATACCGGATGGGCGACTTGAGTTCATCCTAATATGTGGGTATCATTCAAATTAATAAGGTTACTTCTTTAATGAGACAGTGTCTCGTTTAATTCTTAATACGCATATGTTAAGAAATAATAAATACCGTATATTCTAGCGTGTTATGCGTATCGGTGTGTGAGTGTTTTATATATAACGCGTACCTATACTTAATTATTTTTTTAATTTTTAGGTATGTTCTCCGTATAACACACATCCTTTTTTTCTCGAAGAAGCCATAAAAGTACATATTGCTCTAAACTTTAAAATTATTTATTCGTGATAATACACCAGGCTTTTGAACAATAATATATTTCTAGAACTAAAACCCTAAAGCGCAAAAAAAGAAAAGTTAGGTAAAAAAAAATTTAGAAAAGGAGGCCAATTGCGTCCCGTTATTCTAAAAAAAAAATGTGAGTGGATAATAAAAGCACATGTAATGAAACTAAACCTGACATACCGCAAATTCAGGCGTATAACGCGCACTTTTAACACGAAAAAAAAAAGATCGAAATTTTCGGAAGATGAACATAAGGAAAGTTAGACATCTATAGGTATCGAAACACTGTTTATTTTAAAGAAATGACACAACTTATGAACTTCGAGAATTGTTAATTCTAGAAATGCACTAGTTTTTCAAAAGCCTAGGATACTACCACGAATAAATAACTTAAAAACATAAGAGATCGAGATCTACATATCTGTTCTTTAGGTTTCTTCCTTAAAAAAGGGGTGTGCGCGTTAAACAACGAATAAACTTCAAAATAAAAAATTGCAGCTTGAAAATATCGATGCGCGTTATACGGCGGTGATGATCAGGATGGGAAGTTAAAGGGTTGCGATTCTAGAAGTACACTATTTTTTCAAAATCTTGGGATAATATATCGAATAAGTTACTTCAAAACATTAGAGCAGTGATTCCCAAAGGGGTCTATGACGATCTGCAAGTGGTCCACGTCACCAAAAAAATAATTTGGGGGTCTACGATAGTGGCTCTTATTATATAAACTAGATCGTGACTTTAAATTTAAAAAAAAATTTAATCAAGTGGAAACTAAATTTTACCTATTCAACAGATATATTTCCTAAATTTAATACGGTTAATTTCCACTTACAAGGTGAAAGCATAAATTTTATTAAAACAAGAACCATTTCAACATTTCTTTCCGGTGTTAAGCTAAAGAAGTACAATACTGGAGGTCCCAAATTTTCTTAGAATGTCACAATCTGTCAGGGCGATTTTAACCTACGTTCAACATTTAAATGCCTTTAATTCAGGTTTTGAAATCAGGTTTGAGAATGCTTTGACTATGGTAATACCATAGTAGGCAATTAATTCATATGGTCACATTGAAAATAAATGCCCCATTACAATAAGAACTGATCGTAATAAGCACTAACGAAGATCTTAAAGTTTGGAAACGGATATCAGTAATTTTGGCTTTGAAAAGGCAAACCTATTATTTGTCCCGAATTATGAAATATCGTGAGAACGTTTTTAATCGTTTTTCCTACTGAAAAGCAGCCGGTTGCCAATCTCCAAAACAAAACAAAAAAAAGAAAAGAAAAACTTAACATTACTAACAGAAAAGGTTTAAGGTTAAAACTGACAATATCAAAACCAAATGTTGAAAATTTGTTATTGTAGAACCAGACTCATCCCTCCCTTTAAAATCATTCATTTATTTATTTTATTTAACATTTATTTTATGTATTAATTAACTTTTAATTTATTTAACATGCGCTTTTTAAATTTTAATCACTATACTTCATTACCAGTTAGAAATTTAATTCATTTACAGTAGTAGTAGTACCAGCTGTCAAAAAGACATTTAAGTTGATAAATTTGCAAAAATTCAATATTAATTAAGCAGGGGGTCTACCCCAAATCGAAAAACATGGCAAGGGGTCTATGACACAAAAAAAGTTTGGGAACCTCTGCATTAGAGCATTGCATATGAACATTCAGGTTCCTACGTAAAAAGAGGATGCACGTTATACGGTGAATATACCTAAACATCACAAAAATGTAGCTTGAAAGTATAGGTGCGCTTTAAATGCCGGATTTTATGGTATATAAATATCTATCTGTTTCCTAAATATACTTTTTAAAAATCAGTCTCATACGTTGGACACATGCGATTTCTAAACTATATGAAACGCTTGTATTTAGGCCATAACGTAACTCAAAAGGGCAACACAATGAATATTCAAACCCAATGAATGAAAACAAAGAAAAATAAAACAAAAGAACACGCGTACAGTACTGCCTTCTTTTCCTACTTATCTCAATTCTAATGGGATACTGCTTGTGTAGGGCGCAATCAAAGAAAAGAATAATTTAAATCACAAAAGGTGAAAGCCCAAACCTCCTTTTGTCTATCCTTAGTTAAAACTGTTCCCTCTCCCCTCTCTTTTTCCCTTCTCTAATTCAACACGCAATCGTCTTATCATTCTTTTCCGAAAACTCTCCAGGCAAAAAAAAGGAACTCTAGAAGAAAGATATCTCTTGCTTTTTTTCTTTTACTTTCCAGGAGGCTGCTTCAATAATAAAAAAATACACCGTTTTTCCTCCTGGTCACGCAAGTTCCATAAATGGTTCCGCCCCTGCAAACATCCCGCCCCTGTAGTTTTCTCCATATCGAATTTGACGTTAACAAAGGAGCAACCACTTAACTGCTTCCCCCACGGGACGCCATTGAAGAAATGCTATATCTAAATACTTCCTCGCGAGGAATGGTGCTTTTCACAAGAAAGGGAAGTTGTAGTCCAATCTCATTCGTTCTAATTTAAGTGATTTCGGATTGGTTGAGAGCCTTTGTACGGATGGATTTTTGTAATGGAAGATTGTAGTTTTGTTCGCTAGGATCAATATATAGTTTTTTTGCTTACTTCATTGTTTCTAAAGAAAAACATTTGCTTTAGATTCTGACAATATGTTATTATTTAATGTGTTTGAGGGACAAGCAGTGAATTTCCCATTTGTCTGAATTTCTGACGATATTCAATAGAGCTTCATATTCCTTAATGTTAATTTTACCAGTGGGGAATAAAAAGCTGCGGTAGCCTAGTGGTTATGCTCAGAGACGTCTTAAGCCATGGGTCAACTGGCCCTGGTCCAAGACCTCGGTCTCGGGGGGGGGGGGGGCTCATCTCGTTCTCGATTCGGCCTCGTAAAAATCCTTCTATAAACAATTTTAAAATGGTCGAATGTTATTTCCGGACAAATTCTCCAAAAAACTTGGAATATGGAACTACAGTAATACCTCGACTTAAGAGAACCCGGAGTTATGCGATTTACCAATCTGGTAGCGATTTGTCTTTGGTTTGAGAAAAACAATGGTAAAGTTCGTGAAACTGGTAATGTAATTGAAGAAGTTGTCGATTTTAAAAGGCAAATAAATTTAGAAGTGGAGAGAGATGACTCTCAAGAACTGGTGGATTCCCACAATCAGGAGTTGATAAATGATGAGCTCACAAAAAATGCAGGAGCAAGAGCTTGTACTTGACTTGAAAACTTGAGTCTTTAGACCCAGTTCAATCAGAAGATCAAATGACAGTTGAGTGAGTGAGTGATTTTGGGGTTTATTGGAGCAAGAGCCGATTTCGGCTATACTGCGCCAAACATTTGTTTTAATATCTGTGGTCTAGACGGGAAGAGAAAGAAAGAATGAATTGAACGGCAAGGAACAGTGTCGAAAATAGAGAAGGATCCCTAGGGTACCCCGGGTTCGTGAAGCCCGTGTTTACCAAAGACAGTAAACCCCGTGGGAAGAGGAAAAGATCACTAGGGCACCTCGGGATTGTGACACCCGTACTCACCTAAAGAAGGTGAGCCCCCTGAGGGGAATGACAGTTGGGAATTTGGCAGAAAGGTTACACATTTTAGAAAATTTAGACTCTAACGAAGAGCGTAATTTTTTCAACAAAACAAGGAATAAAAAAATTATTAGCATGCTTCGAGGAAATTTTGCAGGAGAAAAACTATCTTTGCCGGCAGACTACTACTTATTAGATTTTATGTAATCTTCTACACCAAAATAACTTCATTTTCGATTTTGTATTTTTGTTATCTAAGATTTTATTAAACATTTTTTTAGTTACGCCACTGTTTATGTATTAACTTTTGTATCAATATTCAACTACATATTTACATGCAAATATGAAAAGAGAGAATTTTCCTTCAACGTTCGTGAGTGTTCGTAAAAACAATACCACCAACATAGTAGTATCATAATTCTACTCTTACTCAATTGTTTAATTTGGTAAAAAGATGTAATAAAAGTAGAATCACTCACGGATATGGCAGAATTCATTTATACAGAATTTGTTCAGTTAATAATATTTAAGTTTAAGATGTAGAGTAAACATAGTACATACATTTGTATACAATCACGAGGGACGATAAGAATTATCATTGTTATCTATTATGTTTAACAAGTGTACCATCTGTCCTCTTGTATGTACCACTTATTCCAAGAGACTCACTTGGATACCGAAACTCCTAAGAGCTTCCTTTATAGAATGTAATAACGGTCCTTCCGCTGTTTAAAATAGGTGACTCTTGGTTTCCCAAGTGTTTTAAGCTCCAGTATGCAGTTCAAGTGAAGTGGAGCTATTATTGAAAATTTATCAATTTTATGGGCGGGGATAGATTAACGGTAAATTTATTTTAAGATAGCATTTGATTTGCAGCTTTTTCATAAACATACAATAAAAACATTAAAAATAAAAAGGGCAAAAATTAAACATTAATTCACACGTTGCTTAAGAATAAAGTTGCATTGTAAAAGTGTTAATTATGGAGGTAACAGCCTCTATTTTTTGTTCATGTCCCACAAAAGTTAATCATTTTTTAGCATTTCCTCAAATAAATGTGATTTGTTAGGCGTATAATGAGATATTTTTATTCATAAAGAGTAATTTTCAATTACGTCAAGTCAAAAGGCGCAGTCAAATGTCGCGACATGCAGTCAATAATGGAAACCACTCCCATGCATGTTCAAACCCAATAATAATGATTAAAACTTTTCGCAACATATTTTAATTTGGCGAAAGTGGTCGACTATATAATAGGTAAGTACCTTACAAATAAATAAGTTTGTAAGAAATAACTCTTGTTTTGTTAATCGTTCTTTTTTCCCGCGAAAAGTAGCCAAATTTCTCAAAAACATGCTTGCGGTAATATATAAGTACTAAAACTCATTATTTTTGTAACAACGTTACAATTCAAACATATTCTAAATTTACATAAGCATCAAGACATTTAGAGAAGTATGTATGCTGGGTTGGTCCGGGTCACCAACTTAAGAGAAGTATGTATGCTGAGTTGACTAAAGCCATTAAATTTCTATAATGCGTGTTCAGAATCTTTTCGCTTTTGGAAAAAAGGATGTTCCACAAATCATAAAAGAGCAAATGGATTTTAACGTATTGCTTGTTACTAGATAAAACACATGGGATACATTGTAACACAATGTTTTGCAGAAAGGTAAACAAAATGGAATACTATAGTGTTGCCAAATGACAACTACAAAATTAAGAGTTAATTAAATTCAGTTAATTCACTTCATGTAGGCACAGCCATATCCTGACCATTCAGTCGAACTGTTCCAGAAACGAATTCGAAGCTGGAATCCAACGATTTGCCAATTCGAACAAAACCCATTCGTCTTGCGAGTAAGTTCTATTAAAGCATTGGGTGCATTTATGAGCGGGCTGTAGGCATCGATTAACGTCCTTTGCCTCTTAGGAAACCACCCTGAATGGAGTACCACGCTGAGATTTTGTACGGATCCTTCTTTGGCATGGGGCACTCTGCCAGAAGAATTAATTCGCCATTTCGTTGCTTTCTGATCCGCTTATCTAATTAAACCTTCCGCTCGAATGACTGGATGTGGGAAAGGCCTATGGAGTTCCCCACTGAGTTCGAAATAGAGCGGAAAAAGCAAGGGAGGGAGGCTTGAAGGGGGAAGGGACACTTGAGTTGCGGTAACTTATGGAAATATTGAGACTGAGGGAGGTTCTGGGTGTAAATATTTATCGCGAACTTGAAAGAGAAAGAGAGTTATTTGGTTGAAGGTGGTTAGTTAGTTGGTCAACCATAATGTTTTAATTCATATCAGCAAATTTAAATAAACAATATTCATGATGATTTAAATTCTAACAAAATAAAAAAAAATTAAGTTAATTCCTACTTAGATTAACAAAAAAAAATTATTTATTTTAGAAATTTTTATTGAATAGTTACAATTAATATAAATATGTATACATATGACAGAATCATAACATTAAGTGGCAATTAATTTTTATTAATTATCACTAAAGTATCGCATTGTCATCCAAAACAATCGCGCATATAAAATTTCAGTTCAACTATTCAGCTTTGAAACGTGAGGAAAAAAATCTTTTAAAAGTTTTGATCCAAGTCGCTTATAGAATGAAGCCAATATGGCTGTATTTGTAATTCTTTAAATAATTAATTTCAATCAATAACTTTAAATAATTATAATTAAATTATCGTATTGTTACCCAAAACAATAGTGAAAAGAAAATTTCAGCTCAAATGAGGGCTTTAAAATGTGTGAGAAAAAAACATTTTCAAGTTTTGACCCAAGTCGCCAAAATGGTCACCAAGTCGCCCAAAATGATGCCAACGTGGCTATATTTGTAATTCTTTTAATAATTAGTTTTAATCAATTAATTTTTATTAATTATAATTAAATTACAGTATTGTCATCCAAAATGTGCCTGTATATAAAATTTCAGCTCAAATGAGTGCTTTAAAATGCATTTTATTAACGACTGAAAATTTGAACAAGATAAATATAGAGAAAAAGTGAGCTGAGCTAATAGCAAGAATTGAAAAAGAAGAGCAAAAATATTTCCAAGTAGAATAATTGAAACATGTTTCCAAAATCTAGAATGATTTTAGTATGTTTTGTATAAAGATATGTAACATTTTAACGGGGAAAGGAGACTATTCGATTAATCGAAATGTATTTTCGAACAATCATAAACCGTATGTTCCGGCGTATAACGCCCAACCATAATTTCAAATTGCATTTTCAATTTTTAGGTATATTCGCTGTGCCACGCGCACCCGTTTTTGTACGAAGGCTGAAATATACATGAGCAATGAAATTATTTATTCGAGATATTAATCTCAGCTTTTGAAGAAATAGTATACTTCTATAACTACAGCCCTTAGAGTTCATAAGGTAAGTCATTGCAAAAACATTATTTCGATATATGTAGAAGTCTATTTTTTATGCTTTGTTTTTTATTTTTAAAGCTATCACTTTTATACCGGTGTAAAAAACGCACCCGTTAATTTCGATCTTTTTGTTAGTGTTAAAAGTGCGCGTTATACGCCGGATTATATGGTATATGAAAATGAATAATGAACTTAAAAAGTGGTTTTAAATATGAATCAAAGTCTTCAATAAATTCTAAATATAGAAAAATACTTAATGTTCCAATTTCAGGGCAACAAAATTAAAATTTTAGGTATATATTATTAAACCTGCTTCTATTTCATGTTTCTTCCATGCGATGAAGAATTTATATATATATAAAACATTATTCACTGCATTTTTTCATTATCTCAAAAAGAGACTCAAATAGAGTATATTTGATATATATTCCTCCACCCCCTTGTATGCACCACAATATGCGACTGATTCACATTTTGAATTTTTATAAACACTGGAAGAACAAATATAAGAATTTTTTATAAGACGACACAAAATATAATTAAAGTTTATTCCAGGAATGTACGACTATTATGCTCATCTAGGTAAGAACTTATAATTTAAAGGTTGTAACGGGTCTATTCGCGCAACTTTTACTAGTCCTCTAGGGTAAATTCTATTAATTTAAATATTGTACAACTGAAAACTTTCTCCCTAATAAGAAGATGTGATCTATGTAAATCATGTCGTATATTTAAGCATTAACTTTTAGGTTCGATAGGAAAGAGAGGTTAGGAGTGAGATGATAGAAGTTTGTGATTATAACGTAAAAGTAATTGAAAGCTAAACGAGAATGATTCATCGATTAATTGATTAATTAATATTTAAAATTGACATTTGATGGTTCAGTCAGTAAGATATTGAAATTAGAATCAAATCGACTAAAAGTTGATTATTTGAGATAGGATTTATGATCAGTACCAAACGTAAGTAATTCTTTTAATTAAATATTAAATATCTCATCTTCCCCGCTTTGGCTCCAATACTTTAAATATGTGCATCTCCTTCCCCGGGTTTGTGAGACTTATAAAAAGATTAATAAATTATATTTATTTTGATTATGGCTGGAGTTCATTCTAAACCCCAATCATTAACGGATTTCAGGGAAAACCCCTTACAAGGTCCTTCAAAAGAAATCATAGTACAGTTATCAATATATCTATATCCAGGAATCTAAATGATTAATAGTTAAGGTATCCGACTGGTTGCGACAATTTTTTTTTAATAAAAAGGAGATATGGGGATTTTTGTTGTTGTTATTTTTAGATTTGTTTAGTGCATTTTAAGAAAAATGTGCTATAAAAAAGAGAAAAAGAAATTATTATTACTAAAATGGGAAAAAATAGGTAAAAATTGACAAAAAATAGCAGAAACGCGGCCCATTCTGCACTAAAGGCTTATAAACAAATTTTCAATTTTTTCAATCTAATATGTTGTTATATTTTTCAATTTTGAAATGACCTTCAGGATAAGAGATATTTTCTTTTTTACAAAAACTAGAGCACTTTATCTCGGTTACTATATGAAAATGCTTAAAAACACAGTGATTATATTCACATAAGGGACTGTAAATTTTGTAATAAAACAGTGATTGATAAATCTGAAGGTTAAAACAATTCTACTATTATACAAAACTTACAGAAAAAAATTCAGTTAATTATATTCAAAACTTTTTTAGCAATCGTTGACCCCGTTTGATAATTTTCAAAAAATCACATTTCGAGTAAAACGCGTTTTAAAGTATGACATCTTGCTCAAAGTAATGGCATCTGCTTCTACTAAAACACTTGTAGTTTTTGTTCTTTTTAACGGAAAATGATAAACTTGGTATTTTTATAAAGCTAATAATATGGCCCATAAAATAAAAGCATAAAAAATGTGTCAATTTTTGGCAAAATTCACAGTTTTAGGGTAGTCGGATACCTTAAGGGTCCAATGGTTATAAGTTATAATAAGGGTTTTAAAATACTTAAGATTTACAATTATCTTTGTATTACCCTTTCAAAGAACCGAATAAATTTTTACATCAACTGTTTGCCCTGCACTGCAAAAAAAACTGGTAGCTCTGTATAAAAATTAAAACAATTATAAAATTAATTCTGATGCAACTGATTAATATAAGCAAACGAATTCCTACACTCTTTTTTTCCTCCTACATAACTTTTAAATGCACTTCTTACAAAGCTACACACTGCAAAATAGTAAACAAATACATCACAAACAAATACAACGAAAAGACGTATACTTTATCAATCAGTATCATCGACACCGACACGAAAAACATCGCCAAAACAGGTGAAGACTTAGATCTCACATCATCCAAATAATAAAACAAAAATTCAGTTCTTGGAGCACATTTTACGGCAACCCTAAAGATAACGCATAAGGGAGGGGGGCAAGCTTCGAGATCGGCTGCAGAAAACTGCCATTCAATTCTCCCCCACCCCCATCTTCGGCAATCTCTCAAGAGATTCTCTGATCCGGCAGAGGAAAGCGAGAACCGTGAACCCTGGATTCTTCTAGAGCAGATAAAAAAAAAAGAAAGAAAAATCTAGCTCAAATAAATAATAATCGAACGAGCAAAAAATAATAATAAATAAGGCGGGAGAGTGAAAGAAAAAAAGACGAGGGGGAGAACCCCCTTTCTTTTTCTTTTCTTTTCTTCCGAGACGAATTCCAGACGGTAGCGAAAACACGAGGGAGTTCCTGTAACCCCTAGTTTGACCCACGAATGCTTCCAGTGGCGCAACAGTTCCGCTAGATTAATGGTGTAAATATTGGCGGAACGTCGATGGTAAGGGGGGTTACCTAATGGAAACGAAATTCACGGTCTTCTGCTGCATTCAATTAGGGATCCTATATCTCCAGGATGAAATTTAATAATTTAATGTGCTTCAGTTTAGGAAAAGCCACTTCGTTATTCTGTTCCGAGGGGCTAAGTTGGTTGACCTGCAGCGGCATCAGAACACGCCCTGTTACTGATATTCGCTTCGTGCATCACAGAGGAAATTAGCTTATTTATCAAAGTTGTAAGGAGCTCTGGATGGGGCAGAATGGTTGGAGATTGTTGAGAAGATCGTATCTTGTTTGAGACGGATTACAATTATGTGAATCTGAAGAGAACTATCCTTTAATACAGTTTATTTACATTACATGAAAACGTCATCAAGTTTATCGCATGAAAATAAATGTAATGCTTGTAATAAACAGAGGAATAAATCTATTTTTTGAAACATACCAACTTAATTATGTAATACATTAAGAATGTAAATTAAAAGCATGTCTAAATCTGGTTATATTAATTAAGATTTTTTTGCGAATAAGGGGAATGTGGTTCAGAAATTATTTGATTTCGGAGTCAGAATTTATTATTTTAAGCTAAAGGTATTATTAGTTGTGGTAAGACAAAAGCTTTTTTAAGGAAAATTGTTTTAATATTAAAGTATCAATTTGCTTTAAGCAACATAAAATGAATAAATCAATATTTATATCTCGCTAAAATATTGTGCATGTTTGTAAGAATGGCTTTTCTATCTGTATTTTTGCTAGTGTTAGAGATACAGGAAAGTGTGGGGGGTAGATGTAAGCAAAGCAAAATACCGTGAACAAAAAAATTATAATAATAATGAGTTACCCAATATTTATGAAAAAAATTCTTGTCTTTTCGCTAAAAGAAATTGAATCTGCATAAAAAGAGGGGTGAATATATGTCTATTTTACTTTACATCAATTACTCTGAATTCAAAAACAGAAAGTTTAAGATTTACATATTGAAGTGAAAATCAAAAATACCTGCGAACTTCAGGAGGGTTTTAAAATAATAACACTTTTTAAATCTAAAAATATTTTAATTATTTAAGATAACCTTACTTTTAACGATTCAGTTCCAGAAAATACTTTGGGTTAAGCAAAATAAACACTGCGAATATCGTAATACGCATTTCGGGGACAGATCTTAAGTTTCTACAGTCAGCTTAAAAATTTTAAAATCAGATGCTCAAAAATTAAAAATGAAGCAAAAGTTACATCCTTTGAGATCAAATACACGATCAAGGCCAGGTACAAAATCAGCATCTTAAGCTACAATAAATTTTGCGTTCAATGTAAATAAAAGTTTCCTGATCACAGGTCACTTACAATTACGATTTCATTTACATACACCTTTAAAAAAATTCATTAAAAATCTTTAAAACTATTATTTGAAACTTTTATTTAGAGAACCACTCCATATGTCATACTTCCTGACCATTTTATTTCAGAAAAAAATCAATATTTGTATAATTATATCGCTATAGTTATTTAGTAGAGAACTTTCTGGCCAAAAATCATTGAAAATGATTCCTCGGGTCCAGACCGGCCCAAAGCCTTTGATTTTTTTCCCGATTGATTTTAATCCTACGTATATAGTACGTAAAATTTAATTAAGTATTTGTTATTAATAATTAGTTTTATTAATTAGTGCTAATTAATACTTTAATAATTAATTTTTTACTGTTTTTTTGTTATCGAAAATCGACAAAAGCACTCAAAAGAATATGTTGGGCGGCGTATTGGAGCATGATAGAGAATAGAGGACTTTCGACACTGGACCCCCCCCCCCCTCCTGAAAAATTCTTGTGTGCGTTACTGATAATATCAAAACCTTACTAGTATTATAAACGGGAAAGTTTGGATGCATGGATGTTTGTTACTTTTTCACGCAAAAACAACTGAATGGATTTTAATGAAACTTTACAATAACATAGCTTATACATCAGAATAACACATAGGCTATAATTTATGAAGATATTGTGTGAAGTGTCCAAAATATAATGATAAATGTCAAGTAAGTAGGAAAAAAATTCTGCAATCTGCAAGCTAGTCTGGCGTGAGCTGAAAAAAAAAACGTTAGAATTATACGTATATAAACACGGTATACAAAAAAGCTGGCGACAGTATATATCTATCTTTTACATGTAAGTAATTATCGCCAAAATAATGAAACATAAATACAATAAAAATTAATAATTTATTTCAATGCACGTTTTTTTATGATTTTATTATCAATCGATCACTATGAAAATTGGCAAACATATGTATTCTTTTTTGGAAAAGGTTTTTGTGCAATCCTTTTTGTTGTAGTTCCCCATTCAGGTGAGGCTATAGCATATCAACTTCGGCACCGTTCAATCCATTGCCAAGTTACCAAAAGGGTCGCCAAAAATAATGCCAACTTGGCTCTATCGCCAACATTTCGTTATGTTTCCACTGAATTGCCGTTATAATGTAAAGAAACGGCGTTGCTTGCGAATATTACAATTTTAACATAAATAAATACAACAGAAAGTAATATTAACGTATTACACATCCAGATATAAATTACTTACACTATTTTAGGCGTTCATTACACAAAATATGTAGCAATGTGTTACTTTTGCTGAACAGAGATCAGCTTAGGAAGGTGTTTTCAAAAATCGACCCACAAGAGAGTTACGAGGCATTATTAAAAAAAATCCTTTTTATCAGATATTAGATCTACAGACTTAAAATTTAATAAATATGGTTTTTTTTGTTCAGACCAGCAAGTAGCATATATAATATAAAACGCTAGAGATCATTATTCACCCATCAAAACAAATTAAAATCTCTTTCCCCAGAAATCATTCGAATACAGGGGGTTGAAAAAAATCACCCCATATATAGAATATTCCATCTCATCAACCCAACCACAGCACAGCCAGACACCCACAAATCTACGCCCAGCTGCACTTACTACTTTCGGTGAATGCGAATACCAGCTGCGCACGTCTGTGACGTAGCCAGTCGGCACACCTGGAACAGCAAAAAGGGGGAGGGAGGGGAAAAATCCGACAATACCCAGGGAGAAAGAAGCGAGCGCGTGTCTATTCCATCTTCACCACCCTCTATATCTGCTGCTGCATGTCCGACGGTGATATCCCATATCTTCCACAGGATATGGAAGGAAGCCCAACGTCTCTGAGATCTAGCAATCACCGAAATTGGTGATGCCTTTGACCGAAGCATCTGTCAGGGCTGACAGATAATCCGGTTTCTTTTCTTCCTTTTTTTTATCCGGGACGTGAAAAGAGAGTGTTCCCGAGATTAGGTCTGCCGATACGGTGTCGGGTTCTTTTTTGGAAAAGAAAAAAGGATATTTTTGTGGGTAGAGAGGAAGATTACCGCCAAGTGGTTGTGTACCCAATGGTTGGAGAGTTTAGCCAGCAAAAATTTTTGGGAAGAGCAGAAGGAAGATTATTTTTATCCTTCGATGAGGGTTCGCGATGGCTTTCGAGAGGAGAAATTCCTTTTTTTCCCCTTCGGAGCTTTTTGAAAGACCGAAAAGGCTCAACTGGATGAATTCAGGAAAATAGGGACTTTAAAAGGAAGGCGAATTTTCCGAGAATTGGAAGTCAAGGAATTGGGGAATGAACAACGAAATATAAAGAGATTTAGCTGGTGATGCAATGTTCCCTTCTTATCCCACTGAAAAATCGGTGTAGTTGTTACATCTTATGAAGTTTTTTGTGTTTCCTTTATGCACACACAAATTTAAGTTTTAAATAAAATTTTAGGCATCCGACAAGGTTGGGAGACCAATTTTACAAAAATTGATTTTCAGAAGAATTTATTGTGTTAAAGAACATAAATAGGCTTATAGAGTCCATAATTATTAAATAAATAACATTACCCTTTGGTTTAAAAAAATATTTCTATAAAATTTCAGCAAAATTTTTAAAGTTAAGAAAAATGCAATAAAAATACATTGAACATAATGCAATTGTAATTTCATTGACATACTTCTTGATCCATCTGAAGTATCACAAACAGCAGGGTAAGAATATTTTAAGAAATTAATATTTTATTACATTTAAATTTGATATTAATAATTTTTCGTCAAAATTACTGTATGTTCTAAGCTAACAATTGCTGTAAATGTGATTAAAACCAGCGGTTTGTTACACTCTAAAGCGCTATTTGTTATAAATTTCATTGAACTTGATTAGGTTGTTTTAGAGACATCCCGTTTTTCGTGCACAAATTATCGTGAAAATTCCATTCTTCAAAAAACAACAAAAAATATTCTTATAGGTTATATAAAGTAAATACTATAAAAACAACTTAAAAACTCTCTAGCGTTTTATATACTACTAGCTGCAAGTACCCGGCTTTGCCAGGGTTTAAAATAAGGTTTTCTGTAGAAGCGTACAAAACTGTTTATTTGCATGCAATAAAAGAGTACATTTACCTTAAAGCAATGTGATAGATAACATTTTTGGCAGTTCCATTTGGAGTGTGTACAAAAAGATTTTTCTCTTTGCCCACTCTGGAGCAGGCCACATACAACTGCCCATGAGAAAAGCATGGTGTCTGCAAGTCTATACCAGCAATCCCAAGAGACTAGCCTTGTGACTTGTTGAATGTCATGGCAAAGCACAGTTTCCAAGGGAACTGTATTCTCTTGAATTGTATGGTGTTGATTGAGGGAATGATAGGTATTCTTGGAATGAAGACATCCTCACCCTTAGCACACCCTGTGAATACTGTGGCTTGAATGACATGTTGCATCAGCTTTTTCACTATTAATCTTGTGCCATTGCACAACCTGGGTGCATCAATATTTCGGATCACCATTATTGGAGCACCAACTTTCAGAATCAAGTTGTGGGCTTGCAAATCAGGATTCTGGATGGAATTCAAGAAAGTGGGATATTGTACTGCTTCATCATCATTTATGATGCAGTCTATGGACTTGTAGGGATATTCTTGCCCTGAAAGCTGCTTCTGAATGGTGACATTGAGCTTCTCATCCACATCATTTCTGCTTGCCAGAATTGCTCTGTGAGAAAGCCAGTCCGGATCCTTGAAGTTTTGCTGATTGTTAGGATACACCTTGGACAGAAGTTCGTCAGGAGAGTTGACAATTTGACCACATGGCATAATGATGAGGCCTGTTGAAGGATCTTCAGGAACTTTACCATCTTATATCGGGAGCTACTTGTTTGCAAATTGTCCTGCAGACAAATCACCCTGAATGTGTGACCGCATGTTTTTAGTTAGACTGAATTTTTTGATATGGTGCCATAGATAAGAATTTTTCAAACAGGCATTGATCTGATCTGCTGGTGTGCCACGTGTGACAATGAGAAGTGTTTGTCGAAAATCATCAGCAAGCACAACAGTTGCTCCACCCATTATTGCAGAGCTGCCTCGCAAATCCTGTAATGTCTTGTCAAGAGCATGGAAAGCATTTCTGGGACTCATGGTAGCCTCATCCCAGACAATTAGCTTGCAGGTTTTGAGAACATGTCCCTGTCCTGTGCCCTTGGACAGGCACATGGAGCACTATTTTTGGCTGGTGGAGGCCAGAGTGTGGTTGGAATGGAACGAAAGCTGTTTAAGAACCTTCCTCATGTAAGATGACTGCTGGAAGTGAGGTCCATCCTACAAACATGGGTCTGGAGGGAGGAGGGGGGTCCTACCACCGTCCCCCCTGCCACCCTACATATATATGACCATTACTTTTACTTACATCCTCATCATCTCATTATCACCACAAAAACATTCAAAATCACTCTCAATGACCAACTTGCATGATTTCCTTTTTTTCTTTTTTTGGTTCATTATTACACGGCTCAGAACAAGCACATGGAGCACTACTTTTGGCTGGAGGAGGCCAGAGTGAGGTTGGGATGGAAAGAAACCTGTGTGTTTAAGAACCTTTCCCATGTAATTGTGTGTACGTGTACCAAATTTCACGTTATTTGGTTGTCTGGATCTTGAGTTATAAGGGAACCGACAAACAGACAGACAACAAATGCGTCTCATACGTATATAACAGATTCTTCCATCCTCAATTTTTCTATTTTTTTTTATAATGACCCTAACATCAAACATCTAATAATCACTCTTTCAACCTAATTGGATACCTTAATTTATGAATCGAAGCGTTCTAGGAACACTAGAATTCTGAAAAGTAAAATGTTTGAACGTAAAAGTGTGAATAAGGAACATCAACTGTAAAAAAGTATTATTTTCTTATTTTATTTTCAAAACAGTATGGAATGCAGAATAGTCATACTATTTTGAACTATACACAATGTAAATTGGTTAAAAACCTGATAAGAGTACAAGTGAGTTACGAATATTCATGAGATTTAGTCGACACACAGGATAATAATTCTTGAATTTAAAACACAACAATTTTAATTATGCGAAGAAAGCTTTCAAACAAGAGCCAGCAGCATTGTGCGACAAACCTCTCTGGTGAAAGACAAACAGCAACTGTCACATTCTACAGAATCTATTACGCAAGCTTTCAAAACAAACAGCAGGTGGGCCATCGAGCGAAGGATATACATAATTGATAACGTTGGTAAATGGCCTGATAAAAATAATTATTAATTACTAAAACACATATTAATTAGAACCGAATACAAATTAACTACAACATACAAGTGAATATACAAATAAATTTATTTGCCTGGCAAAATCAACCTACTCCGATCACATAATCAATTTCATCAAGCTCAGGCATTGATTCTGCCCGAGTTTCAGTAATGAAAAAAGAAAAGAAAAAAAAAACGACGAGATTTGTGAAAAGCGCGTAACAGTGCATACCATGAGTCGAGGTATCACTGTATATTGACATGAAACATTAAGCAGGTCAATAAAACATACGACTTTTTCAATTCCTACTCTCGCTATTAGATTCTATCTCTATATTTATCTTGTATTATATTAACGATTGAAAATTTGAACATTTTAAAGCACTTAATTGAGCTGAAATTTAAAATACACGCTTATTTCGGATGACAATACAGTAATTTAATTGTAATTAATAAAAATTAATTGATTATAACTAATTATTCAAAGAATTACGAATTCCGCCATGTTGGCATCATTTTGTGCGACTTAGCGACCATTTTGGCGACTTGGGTAAAAACATGAAAAGGTTTTTATCTCACATTTTAAAGCATTTGAAGTGGCGCGCTTATCTGGTAGGACAGAACCCGGGACCTTTGGGTCCGAAGCCGAGTAACTTAACCACTACACCAAAATCATCACCATGGTGCGGAGGTTGTTACTGGCTTATATAGATTGTATCACTACACACTCCCCTACCAGAGAGTTGGTTAGGTGAATGAACGATATAGTTGTTAATGGGAGCATTCAGTTTCTTGTGTGTTGGATGAGTTGCGTCATTTTTATCTGACAATTTTTTTTTTGGTTGCTCTCTTGCAACATGTTTATCTGACGAATTTTTTTTCTTATTTGCTCCCTTTTTTTTGCGGGTAGATGGCGCCACGACAGATCAGTTGAGGTTTCGCTTTTCTTAGTTAAGCTAGGGTCACCAAATGAAGTGGCGCATTTTTATCCTGATAAAGCATCCCCCAAGGCAACTACAACAACTTCAATACATTTCTGAATTTACAACAAATATAACTTATATTAAAGGAGAAGATAATATAGTTGCAGATGCATTTTCAAGAATCGAAACAGTTACAATAATCGACTATGATGCAATAGCAGATGAACAAATCCAAGATATAGAATTGCAACAGTTAATGAAGAGTAACTCTTCTATAAAATTCAAGTCATGCACATTACCATCAGGAAGAACACTCTGGTGTGAAATTTCTACACCCAATATAAGACCCTAGATTCCAAAACAGTTTCGGCAACAAATATTTCAACAAATTCATGGTTTTTCACACCCTGGAATTATATCAACTATTAAACTAATGACTGAAAATGTATCTGGCCAAATATAAAAAAAGAAATAAGATTATGGGCAAGAACATGTATTCCCTGTCAAAAATGTAAAGTCCACAGACATACTAAATCAAAATTTGGAGAATTTGAAGTACCTGATGCTAGATTTAGTGTGATACACATTGATTTAATTCGTCCACTTCCACCATCGCAAGGTATGACATTTTGTATGACCTGTATTGATCGTTTTTCGTGTTGGATGGAAGCAGTTCCCTTGCCTGATTGTAAAGCAGAGACAGCTAGCAGAGCCTTTTATGAACACTGGGTTTGCAGATTTGGAGTACCTGTGAAAATAATTACTGATCAAGGAAGGCAATTTGAATCCCAGTTGTTCAGAAGTTTAGCTGCTATTTGTGGAGCTAAAGTAGCTCATACAACTTCCTATCACCCTCAATGCAATGGGAAAGTGGAAAGGTTGCATAAGACCTTAAAAGGGGCAATCAAAGCTCATAACAACATCAAATGGACACAGACTTTACCAACGGTATTGTTAGGATTACGATCGGCTCTACGTGGTGACACAAATTACACCATTGCACAAATGGTTTACGGACAAACTATCCGATTACCAGGAGAATTTTTCGAGGAACCGAAAAACATCTTGGATACAGATACGTTTGCGAAAGAATTACAGAAACAAATGGATCAGTTACAACCACTGAAAACTCGCCGACAACCTTCTCAAAAACACTTTGTCCATACAGACTTGCATATCAGTACACACGTGTTCATTCGCGTCGACAGAGTAAAAAAACAACTTGAACCTCCGTACGATGGACCGTTCCCAGTGGCAAAAAGATACGACAAATATTTTACTGTGACAATTAAAGGCAAGGACATCAATATATCTGTAGACAGATTAAAACCTGCATATTTATTATTAACTGCTGCTGATAATCCTGATCATCTCAAACAATCAGAACGTGCACCAACTCCACCCGACAAAAAACTGATTGTGCAAACAAAAATTGAAAAACAGCCACCGGATTTAATGGAAAAAAATGTCCAAAAAAACAACAACTACACGCTCTGGTAGACACATAACGTTTCCAGCCCTTACAGAAATTAGTTACATATTATTTTATATGATTCTCTGTTGTATTTTTACCCTTATTTGTATATATTGCATGCCAATTTAAAATTTTACTACTTTTATTGCATATTGTATCGTAACTATGTTACTGGGGAAGGAGTAATGTTGCATCTCTATTTATGTATTATCTTTGTTTTTGTAAATTTACTTTTTGTGATCTGGCAACAAGAGAGTTGTCAATATTGCGGCCGATGTAAGAACATGAATGATGAAAGAACACAAATAAAAAGCTTACGATCGAAAGAGAGAGAGAGAGAGCAATTAAAAAAATTCGTCAGATTAACATGACGCAGCTCTTCCGGCACACAAGAAACTGACCGCTCCCATTAACAACTATATCGTTCGTTCGCCTAACCAGCTCTCTGGTAAGGGAGTGTGTAGCGATCTAATCTATATAAGCCAGTAACAACCTCCGCACCATGGTGATCATTTTGGTGTAGTGGTTAAGTTACTCGGCTTCGGACCCAAAGGTCCCGGGTTCTGTCCTACCAGGATAAAAAACGCGTCACGTCACATTCATTTCAGCTGAAATTTAGGAAACACTATTGTTTTGGGTAACAATACGATAATTTAATTATAATTAAAATTATTGTCTGAAACTAATTATTTAAAGAATTACAGATACAGCCACGTTGGCTTCATTTTTAGTGACTTGGGTCAAACCTTTAAAAGATTTTTTTCCCCTCACGTTTTAAAGCTGAACAGTTGAACTGAAATTTTATATACACGATTGTTTTGGATGACAATGCGATACTTTAATGATAATTAATAAAAATTAATTGTCACTTAATGTTGTGATTCTGTCATATGTATATACATATTTATATTATATACAGTTGTAACTTTTTGATAAAAAATAACTAAAATAAATTTTTTTGTTGATATAAGTAGGAATTGCCTTAATTTTTTTTTTTATATTACTTGTTCTGCATATATTTTAAAATGATTCACTAACTCTATCCAATACTAAAGAAAATTGAATTTATTTCCCCACACAAGTCCTAAAATATTCAAAGTAAATCTCTCACAAAATACTCCTCACTAACTTCAAATTCTTTTAACTGTTGCATGATGCGCGGAATAAAAACACAAAACATCGGAGACTTAAAGACTTTTCGAAACTAAAAACCGTCCTCGAGAAAACAGCAGAGTAATCACGTGACGTAAGAAGAGGTGATAATGAGATGATGGATAGCAGGTTCAAATTAAGCTCTATAGGGTCGGGTAATAACAAAAATAATCTTGTCATCTAAAATAGATGGGTTTAGATGGCAGCAGACTGTATTGGATAATAATTAATGATGGATTTTTCTCAGAATTTTTAGTATAAAAACAAGGACAAAGTTCAGAAAATTCTGAAGCCTCACGCACGCACGCTAAAGGGCATGTCTTGTAATTAATCATTTTGTTGTACATGTCGCATGTAAGTTGTCAAGATTTCCCTTTAACGCCCTGTTCTGAGACATCTCACCACCCCTCGGAAGCTATAGAATTCTTGGGAAGAAAACCGAAACTTTTAGTATCGCATCCAGAAATTATAACAAAAACAATCTTTGAATATTTCACGAGATAAAAATTTACAAAATACTTATATTTTTTTAATATAATTTGGTATCAAATATACATAATGAGTATCATAGAAATGTTTTATTTTTTTAATTCTGTTTTAGCTATACAACCCTTTGTTATCTGTCTATCTCTCTCTCTCTAAATACATAGGAGAAAAGCGATTCATTCATTTACTATCACACACACATAATGAGATTTAAAAATCTATTAGACATACAGTCTTGAAATTTGGCAGGCATGTTTCATTTGAGTAGAGATCTGATAAGAACGGGTTTTTCTGAAATATAATCCTAAAGGGTGCGGCGAAGGGTAAAGGAGGCGTTTATACATAAAAAAAAAATTCCGTTTTTGAACTGCTAGATCTACAGACTTGAAATTTGGCAGGCATGTTCCTTTCATGGAAAAGAGATCTACTACAAAAGAGGTTTTGCAAAAATTTACCGCAAGGGTCACTGTGAAGAGTTAAGGGACGTTGTAGATAAATACATACATTCCCGTTTTTGAACTATTAGACCTACAAACTTAAAATTTGGTGAGCATGTTCCTTTCATGGAGTAGAGATCTACAACCAAAGAGCTTCATGAAAATCGACCTCCAAGGGACATTACTTGGGGTTAAGAAGCGTTAGAGATAAATAAATACATTCCCGTTTTTGAACTATTAGACCAACAAACTTGAAATTTGGTGGGCATGTTCCTTTCATGGAGTAGAAATCTACAAAAAAAAAAAAAAAAAAAAAAAAAAAAAAGAGGTTGCACGAAAGTCTAGCTCTAAGGGGCGTTAGAGATAAATACATATATTCCCGTTTTTGAACTATTAAACCTGCAAACTTGAAAATTGGCAGGCATGTTTTCCTCTCGTTAAGTAGAGATCCACTAAGAACGGGTTTTGCAGAAATCTACTCCCGAGATGGGGGTTTGGGGATATTATTGACAAAAATTCCCGTTTATCAATTATTACGCCCATGGACTTAAAATGTGGCAAACAGGCATATTTTATTGAGTAGAAATTCACTAAGAAAGGGTTTTGCGGAAATCAACACCCAAAGGGGAGTTGTGGGAGGAGGGGGAGTGCGAGGGCGTTACAGATAAAAAAAAATCCGTTTTTGAACTATTAGACTTAGAGATTTTAAAATTAGGAAATTTATTACTTCTGTTGAGAAGAGATCCACGACGCCAAAGGGAGGCATTTGAGCCTCGACATCAATTCCCTCTACAGGGGTGGGTCTTCAGTAGCACCACACCAGGATTCGAGCCCTCAAGAATTCTAGACCCTAAACACTAGGTTACCCATCCGGCATAGTGGTTAGTGACGCTGACTGCTGTGCCGTAGGGCCTGGGTTCGAATCCCGGAGAAGCCATGGATGTTTGTAAATGTGTAGTGCCTTCCCGGCATGGGGGTACTCTAAATAGCCGTCGAGCCGCAAGTCCTCTCGTGAGGTTGGTGGAAGGGGAAGAAAGAGATGGGAGGCTTCTGGCTACCCTCAGGGTGCTTTCCCTTAAAATTGGGGTGGAAACGAGCCAAATCGTACAGTCACTTGCATAGTGCTCAACAGTGGCGCACACAAGGGGGGGGATCCTCAGGTCCGGACCTCCCCATAGCCCTTGATTTTTTTTCGATTAATTATAATCCTATGTATATAGTATGCAAAATTTAATCAAGTATTTGTTATTAAAAATTACTTTTATTAATTAATGCTAATTATTTATTCAATAATTAATTTTGTATTGTTTTTTTTTGTTCCCGAAAATTGACAAAATTAAAAGAATATGTATGTTAGGCGGCGAATTGGAGCATGATACGAGAATGGTGGACTTTCGAACATGCCCCACCCCCCTTGTAAAATTCCTTTGTGCGCAATTGCTTCTCAAAGCTAGGGATAATGACAAGCGTACAATCTGGCTCTTTGCCCCGATGAATTTCATGGGCCTCGATCTGGCACTGCCGATCAGGGGGCATTAGCAACAACAACAGGTTACCGTGGCCACATCAGAATCCGGACAACGTCGGTCGAAAACTTGTGACCTTTACCACTGGCCTTTCATGGCCCCAAAAATACTGAGATAAAACAATAATAGATTAATTTACTCGATAAACCACATTATCCGAATGAAAATAAAGTAAAAATAGAAAGATATGATCAGATATGACACACCCCAGCGATAACAAAACTTTTCGAAATTTGACCAACCTAAGGGATGCTCGACAGTAGAACGAATGTCAACGGATGACATGAGTTGTGAAGTCCATTGGAACCATTAACGGCTCTAGCAGGCTGGATTATTTAAGCATTGGGTGGGGTTGCCGTGTCACCAGTCCCTCTTCGGAAACGATCCTATCTACACTGGTGGAAAAATTACTCATCCCAGATACCGTGACAGATTATGTATCGCTTTGAATGTCGAATGTTTCTTCAACCGAAGGACATCAATTAATAAGCCGAATGAATCGCACTTTATCTCTCACGTTATAAAGATAAGTATTTTTTTTTGCAAGGTATGTTGCTATTCGTATCAGGACAGGGATTCATGAGAATTCTGTAAGACATATCGGATGAAGATAAGGAATTAATTGGAGGAATTCGCTCATTGTATAATTAATTAGTTTTGTAAAAATTGCCATATCAATTATAACTGACAGGTTCTTTTTAAGACATTGGATGAATGTTGCGTGTGCTAGTATGAGAAATCAGGCCGCTTTTCTGCTTAGGCACACTAGGTACGTGCCTAGGGTGCAAAAGATTTAAGGGTGCAAAAAGTTGGAGGGTGAGAAAAAAAATTTAAATTACAGCCAACGAACCATGGCCCAGCGAATCATGGGAGTAGAATTTCTGTGTTTAAGAGAGTAAAGACTGAAATAAAATCTACTATTAAAAACGAAAAGCTTAATAGTTTGATGTTGCTATGCACTCAAAATGATATTACAACGGGAATTGTTGATTATCATGACGTTATTAATGACTTTACAATGAACAAAGCTGGAGCAAAACCTTTGTTGCAAAACTACAATGACTCAACAAAGAATAAGGATGTCTAAAAATGAAAGATAGTAAAGCAATAAGCGGTGAAAAAGATGATAATTACCAAGTAGGAAAAAAACAGTTCATACAATAATTCTCTCTACTCTACTCTACTCTCTACTCTAATTGAAAACGATTTTATTAATTTAATGTGCTAATTTACAACAGGGTGGGTAATGTCCCGCCAAAAGGGTCCATGATGTCATAAAGTAAGAAATGAACAAGAGTGGCCAAATCATGCCATTATCCTTTCCTCACGGCTGCCCATTGCCAGTCCAGGACATGGAAGGTACATGGTGGTGGATAATGGAAAAGCTCTCTAAAGCTCAAAAACAAAGAAAGGGAAAAGAGTAAGAGAGTTATGGGAAAATCCATCACGAACCAAAACTAGCAAGTAACTGAAGGAATTTGGGTGCCTAGGGCACCAGGTAGGTTAAAAACGGCCCTGGAGAAATCTTAGAAGTTTCTATTTAATCTCATTCATTGACGTACGCATTGAACTTAAGTAAACACAAAGGTAGTGGATTATGAGGATTACAAGGTACGGTTATATTCAAATATAAAAAAAGTTAAAAGCTTATATTCAGGTAAATAATTCCTGTAACAGTCTTTTCAGTGAAGAAAAATGGCCCGAGAACATTCGAGGAACTCAATGCACAAAACACGTTTACCTTGGGACATGAGGATTTTCCGACCCCCAAATGACACCTGACGCCCTCTATGAATAAACTTAGGATATAGCCCTACCAGTCTGACTTGAAACGGGTTATTTCATGTAATATTTCGAAAGTTCTCAACTTATGAAATTGCCCAACTAATTTGTAGACACCCTGTATTATGCCAGTTCTTTTGAATCAAGTGCGTTTTGTTTATTTATGTGCATTATTATTGACAAATATGTACATTTTAAAATGAAGTTTTTGTAAAAAGCAAAAGTTGGCAACAGTGCAGGAACTGATTGACTGGAAACACGTGATAACGATTATCATGTCCCTTTGACGTCACATGAATTTAGTCCATTCTCTTCTAAAACTCAAACATGTAGAATAATTATAAAAGATGCCAACTTAAGCAACGTAACTTCAACAGCAGAATATTATATAGCGGCAAATAAATTAAGTAATCAGATAAGTTAGAGTTATATGACTTATTGAATGAAAGGAAACAATAATAATATTGAAGAGGGCTTTCAACGATATTTTTAACTAACTGCATAATTCAAAGAGTTAATTAAAAATTAGGGTACTTACGTACTATAGTTACAGTGTTAACGTTCAAGATACCTTGCCAAGATGGCATCCCCGATTTCGCATGTGTCGTACCTACAAAATTGGCAACCATGTACTTCGTTTCATGTAATGTCGCCAATACGGTTGAGATAATACGTAAGTACCAAAATGTTCAAAACCAAGAAAAAAAATTTAAATACAGCCAAATATTTTACAATAAGAAACAGTTTGTTTTAGCCATTTTGAGAGTTAATAATAACATAAGACGCAGTTATAATTGGTTTCGTTTCTTCAGTCACTCCCATTCCACGCTAATATTTTAATTAGTTAGAATACTGAATATAATAAGCTGTTATTAAATAATAAAACATCAGTATTAGATCTTCATTTCATATATTTTAGCACCTTTCGTGTAATCCTTTTACTATGTTAGTCATTTCTTAGCAACTGTTTAAGCCACTACTGTATTCCTGTAATTTTTATTATAAGAAAACTAATTCCATAAATAATAGAAAGAGGGATAGAACCGATTTCATTTAAATCAAGTAGCCTATGAATAAACACCAGAGCGAGGATTCACAATCCCTACAGATTTTCACAAAACGATGCTAAGCTTCGAAAAGGTTCCAAAATACACCCGACTAATTCTTTATTCCATTAGAAGTTTCGCGGAAACAGATGGGGCTAGAGGAGCCGTTTTCCGCGAAGATCCCTCAAACGACTCCCTTTCCTTTCCTCAAACGAATCCCCAATCCAATTATCGCATTCTGCAAAAGCTGCGTTACCGAATTAACCTCTGCCCACCCATTGCACCACTTAAAACCATCCCATACAGCGATTCTTCAACAAAACAAACGCGCCCGCTAAGTCCGATTTATGGCACTTTCATTTGGTAATGGGACGACGTTTTAGACCTCTGCCTTCCCCGTTGCACAACGAGGTTTGGCTGCGAGGAAAACTGAGAAGAGTCAGTTCTTTTTAACCGAGGGGTGGCTAAAATGCTGTTATGTTTACGAAAAGCTCTTTAACCCGGGAGCGGTCGCGCGGGGTACAGAGTCAACCCAGGCTCTAGAAATCTTTAATTTTGGGGAAATGGTTTGTTTGTTACCAATGGCTTTGTCAGTATCCTCCTATACGACAATCTTCATGGGAACTAAAGTGTACTTGTCGCATATCTCCCTTTTTTTGGGAGTGGCAAACGTTTTCTTACAAATCTCAAGTTCTTGAGGTGATTGAGTTCACGCGACCACTTCCAAAATATTTTCTATGAGCAGACTATATTTTCCCCCTGTGAACGGCTTAGTGGTTTTGATTGTTGTGTTGTACGACTCATTATGGTTTATAAATGTAAATGAATAGAATACCAAAAAAGAAAAAAAGAAAAAGGAATGGACATCTGTGCAATCTCCACTGGATAAAGTTGAAACTGATCCAAGCAAGGGAAGAACCTGATGAAATAATGGATGATAGCGAAAGTAAATTTGACAAAAGTGATGAACGTGAAACTTTTGAGTTAAAAGGAAAGTTTTCAAATACTACCTAAAAATCTCCATCAAGAAAAATATGAAGCGATAAGTGTGAAAAATATGAAGCAAGACACTGTACCCTGTCAAAAAGACACAAACAAGAAAAAATTCAGGATGCTATTTGTCGATCATCAAAGGACAATAAAACTACAATAACTTGAGCAAAATATGACAGTTTTGACTTCAAATATCTGTCCTGTAATGTTAGGGAAAAGTGCCTGCGATTTGTGTCTTTTATTAAAGTCCCGCACTTTTGAAACATTTTAGTTCAGTTGGATTTGGATTGTTTCTCAAATTATCAAAGAAAAATTTAGAAGTCCTTAAAAGTAGGTAAATATATACCTTCTTTTAATTAAATTATTCACTGGAATTATTATTTTTAGGGTGTACAATAAATATAATTATATATAAAAAAGGATTAGGGTGACTCAGTCACCCCGCTTAACCATTAACATTAGTATAGAATGCGCGCCTTCTTCCGGATTAAAGAAGCGTGAAAGATGCACAGGGAATTATTTCATTTGAAACAAATGCCAATTAATGTTGGGTCCAACAATAAAATATATATTTCGAATATATTCCATCAATCACCTAAGAATTAAGTAATATAAGAGAGCAAAAAAGCAGAAAAAAAATAGGCAGGCCTATAGGCATGAGCCTAGTCTCATGTGTAGATAAAACGTTTCGTGTATTTAACAAATAAAATATTATTTTCATTTGACCGTACAATATTCTCTATGTACAAATATTTCAATTCTAAGACCAGAAGTGTTTTAGTTCTATTGTTTCAAGAGCCCCTTTTTTTTACAAGACATAAAGACCTCTGCACCGTTTCTTAAATGAATTGTACTTCTCTGTGTACCTTTTCATTTATATTATATAATAATAATAATGATAATAACGAAATAAACCAATTATTCCAATAGCATTAAAATATAATTCACTCATATCTTACAGTGGGTTCGGCATTAATTGATAGTAATTCTGTATATTTTATCATAAGGTTGTCTTTGCGAAATATACAAGACTAACACTTTAATCGGTACAGGAAAGAGTATCAATGAAGTTTAGCCCAAAACGAATATTTTTTAGATCTAGATAATATAACGCAATGTGATATTTCTTTAATATTTTTTAGACAGAAAAACGATTCAATTTTAATGAAAATTTGCAACATTGCAATTAATACATTTGTTTATAGTAAAACGTCTTTAAAATTCCAAAATTTTTCATAAATAATTATTTTTTCATTTTAACATACAATGGGTTAGCTCATTTGACATTGCGGTATAGGAGAAAATGCGGAATACTTTTTATACCAGAAGAAATGGATTAAATAGCATAAAGATGAGCCCTTTGATGAAGTATGCTTGCTCTCTACAGGATGGCGGAACAAAAATATCATTAACATTAGAACACTTTTATATCAGTAAAAACATTCCAAATTCGAATCTTATTCTTTGACATTACTCGAAGATAACCCTCAAGTAATAAATTACACAAAAAACTCAATACTTTAAATATTGTTGATGCACTAATACAAATTCTATAGAAGTAATTTCGAATCAATTTTATCATAAGGACATGTTATTAATATTGCTACACTGAATCATAAAAATTGTAACAAAATTTTTCAAAAACCATAAACATTTTTAGTTATCTCCCTAGAAAGAAAGATTACGAAAGTTAATTTATTCTCTCTCTCTCTCTCTCTCTCTCTCACACACACACACACACACACACACACACTTACGTTTAAATATTACTCAGGATACTTAAGTGGCACATGGAAGTTGGCAACGACAGTGGATTTTCTAAAAGTATCAATAATTCAAGAATATTAATTTAATTGCACAGAAAATCTCTAACGCTTTTTAGCACTTAAAAAGCATTGCATGAAAAAAATTGGAAATTTCATAGGCTTACTTTCTAACTAACGTCACAATGAAATTCCTAACCAAACACCATATAAAATAGAATCACCATCAGATGTACGAAACTGACCTGAATTGGAAATGATTCTCAAACGTAGCAATTTAAATTTAACGAATCTTATAATTTTGTTGTAAATCGCAACAACAACAATAATTCACAAAATCTTGAAGGAGTACTCGAATTTCCAGCCCTTTAGTTGGAAATTCGAGTGAGAGTCTTCTAAACGTTGCACTATAAAGCAACACGAGGACTATTGTAGATGGACCTCGTAATTTTAAGCCACGATCAAGTGACGAGGACGTTGCACCCACTCCATCTCCACCTACCACAGCACCCCTATGGGAGGACTTTGAGCCATGATAGGTTTAACATGCATCAACCCCTGTGCACAGCGGGTTTTCAGTGGCACGGAGCCACAAGTCAATGACCATGGCCATTAGACTATCACGACCACAAGAGACGAGGCATAATTTGTAATTTAATTTCGTGTTTGCCATTACAGCATAGAGTATACATTATGTATGAACTGTTTTCAAATTGTTAATTATCATCTTTTCCACCGCTTATCGCCTTACTATCTTCGTAGCGATGGTACATTTGCTGTAATTTTAATTTTTGCTCTTTATTCGCCCTCCAATTTTTGTCGCCCCCAGTCTTTTGTGCCTAGCGTGCCTACCTAAAAGCGGCCCCGGCATTCATACCATTCTGCAAACAAATGTTCTAATTCCGTATCACGAATGATGAAATCTAGTTCCATCGAAAAATTCCTCTCTCCGAATTGACTTAACTTCTTTCACCTCTCAATGGATGTGCTGCAATCCCTCTGGGGGTTTACCACTCCGAGGCAGAACTATAATTCAACCAACCAACGAGGAGGAGATCATGTTACGAAACAACCTCTGAAGAATACTTAGAGGTTGGTTGTACTTGTAATTAGAAATAGTGAGTGTTGTCTTTTCTACGGGGCATGCATTCATTCATTGCTGGAATGGGGACAAATTAAAATGGCGGAAAAGTCAGCAGATGTCCCTTGTCGGCATTAACTGATGCAGGTTAAACCTTATTTTGCTATACATCTCTCTCTAGGTTTCATTTGATTATTGTAAAGTAACTAAAAATATATATATGAAAAAAACCTACGTAATTTTTTCAATAGCATTGAAGCTTGTGTTCCATATTAAAGGGAAAAAAATATTGATCGCATATTTTATCTTTAATTATATATATCGATGCTTTCTAAGAACTTTTTTTTTCGTTAGTAATTTTTAACTAATAATATTTCGTTTTTGTATAAATATAAGTCAGAGAATGTACAAATATTAATACCTGAGAAATATCAATCGCTGCTTAGAGACTTTTAAATGATCTCATTTTAAGCAGATTTACTTTCTTCCTATTTAACAGAGGCAAATTTTGTACATTCCTCTCTTTGTTTAGAAGCTGTGATTTGTAAAAGTATAAATAATCTTTGGGAACAATACTTTTAACTTCTAATGGAGTAATTAAGTGAAAATTAACAAACTGAAAGCAATTGAAATTTAATTTTGTTTCACTATTACATGCGTATTGGTCAAATCTTTGCCATAAAGTTAAAGAAATTATCCGAACGAATTGAAGTAATTAATAAAAAGATTTTATATTTGAATATTTATAAATATCATCTAAAACAGGGATGACCAACATTTTTAGAAAGAGTGCCACTTTCATACAAAAAAATAATTAAGCGTGCCACTTCCAAGGCTTATTATGTAGCTTTTACGCAAAGAGTACATTTTTAATGCAACCAGCCCAAGTAGTGAAAGTGTATAAATAATATACTAAATGGGACCAAAGCACAAACTTAAACTTTATTGTTAATCAGTTCAGTTAATTTTGAACGATATTTGGATTTTGTTATGTTGATAATAGAAAACATTTGTTCACAAACGTATGTTGATTCAAATCTACAAAATTCAATAAATTTCTTATATTTGCTTTTCAGTGTAATATGCTGTATACAATAATTAAGATATTGATTTCAGGTGGATAATAATTAAAATTTGGCAGATAAATTGAAAAAAGATTTGTGAAAAGATATGCATTTTTTATCATCTTGAAACTCATCAAACCGAACAATGAAAGAATCCTGCAAAAAAGGATATTAAATTTTTTAATCTATCACAATGGGAGCCCTGTTAACTTTGGTAGATAGTTCCTGTATAAATGAGAAGTATGCGCTAATTTCCCCCTCCAAAATCAAGAAAAAGAAAAGCAAAAGTTTATCCGCAAAAGAAGGTATTTGACCAACTAGGACAGAAAAAATACTCTTTTCTCTGTAATCTTAAATTTAAATTATTTTAATGCCCCATAATATCGGTATAAAAGCTAAATCACATAGCCTGTTTTCATTCTAGAATAGCAAGTACTCACAAGGCAGTCTAGTGTTTTCTTACAGATATTTTAAAATACACTCCCTCAAATTCAAAAATCTCGCGAGTGAAAAAAGCTTTTTGGAAAGCCAACTCGCACAACAATCCAGGTGCTTTCTCTACAAGATACATTTCTACTGTGACTCAAATAAGTTTATTTAAAATAAATTTTTAGAGTTTTTTTTAATCTAAAACAATCACATTTCAATAAGATTGTAAGAAAAATTATTTATTATTATCTTTTCAATTTCTTTTAAAATTCTTATTAAGTTTTAGCGTGCCAATGTTACAACTTCGCCACGCCACACTGTGGCACGAGTGCCACGGGTTGGCCCCTCCTGATCTAAAATATAAGTTATTAATAGAGCTATATCGTAATTTTGCTCTACTGGATACAAGAGAACAATGCAGTGATTAAATATTTATAAAGAAAACCTTAAGTATTACTCCGAGATTATTTGTTATATATGGCTCTTTTAAAAAAAATCTTTAAGAAAAATGAATATATACAAAATAAATTTTTAATTATTGTGTTACAGACGTATTTAATAATTTTTTTAAAAAAAAAACTTAATACTAAATTAAAAATTAGCTGATTCAACGCGAAATTTGAGAGACATAAAATGCCCGGAGTGTAAAATATAAACATCTGTGATTACAAAAAGATTTTGAGATTTTGACAGTTAATTTTATCTATAAATGCCGTATTTTTTTAGGCGATTAGCTTCTATCTGATAGGCATGATTTTTGACACTAGCTCTTGCTCGGACTTCTCATGAAAGCAAACTTTTTCTAAGTACTGCCATGTCAATTTTACTCCATTCCTCTTGAACCGTTTTCCAAAGCTCGTTTTAATAACAGAAAGCACGAAAGTCAATTGGAGAAGCTTCAGGTGATTTTAAAGGTATTTCGTGAAATAGGATACACTTTATTTCCATTTCTGATCCTTTCTTTGCTAAATAAGTGACAGTTGACTTGGACATGTGACTAGAGGCTTTGTCCATATGAAGCTCAACTTTATCAATGTCCATTCCATACAAGGCTGGGGTTCCTTCTTCAAAAATTGGTTCTAAAACATTTTGTTGATGGTAGAGAGAATTAATTTTGGATTTACTTGAAACTTTTCTGATTTTGAATTTGCTGTTGAAACAAAATCCTGCAACTATCAAGAATCCATTTGGGAACTTTTCTGTACACTGACCAAGCCGCATCGTACAGTCATTCCTGTCAGTTGCACAAAAGGAAATTAATCTTATTTTACTACAGTCCATTTAAACATACCCATATCTCATCGAGTATTACCACAAATTTCCATTTTTCAGCAGCTAGGTGTTTTTTACATAATTTTCAACAATTAGAGCTTTTCTTTTAGCAACGTGTTTTAAAAAAGGAGACGGACTTAAGGTTTAAACAGCTGTTTTAACTTTAAATTCTTATGAATGATTTTAATAACAGTTCCGGAAGACATTCCTAGCTTCGATGCAGAGAATCAATGAGTCGGCGGATTTTCTTTTAGGATCATAGACTTCACTTTCTTGACAATTGCCTGCGTTCGAACAGTCTCAGGATGAGATTTCGCGGTCATGTTTTCATTTTTCTTTCAGCTAACGTTTTGTTTTCCTTTCAAATTTAATATTTATACATACTTTTTTTTGAAATGTAATAACCGAGATTTTTACACCAATTTTAATTTGCGATACGAATATTTCTCCTTGTAAAGCGCAGTTACGTAATCTTCGAGTCATCTATCAAAATAAATCTTTTATTTTACATTCCAATCAAAATAAAACATTACCAGACGATTATTCTGAAGTTGCCAAAGTCTTGTCTCAAAATGTAAACGAGAAAATAAATTACAAAATCGTTTCCATAAAATCGAACGACCTCCTGTAGAACGGTTTTATTCCATTACTAAAATTCCCCTTCTTTCTTCAATATCACGTGATATTTTAAACTTATTTTTCAGTAATAACATTCTTAAACGTTACTCACACATTTTTAAGCATATTCATAAAATTTTAAAGGTACAACTTTCGATATTTATTCTAACTCCGCAAGTAAATTTTTGTTTAGTACTTCACACACTCATGTATTTTATTAATTATGCAAGTTCTTTCCAAATTATATACACGTTTCTTCTAACTAATTTTTATCTATACAAATAAAATATTAGGCACTGAAGTAATTGATTCATAATAGCTGAACAATACCAATATATTGATTTCTTAAGCAAACACATTATTGAGGAAATAAGAAATTTATATTAAAATTTTTAAATAATTATCTATGGACAAGAATACACAGAGTAATAGAAAAATTCAGAACAAAAAGCAATTAATTAAATTTTAGAAGAACAAAAAAAATCATTTTTATACTCACAATAAAGATTAACTACAAATTTAAGTTCTTTGATAGGAATCTTCAGAAATACAAACTGGACTTTTGAAAAATCCTTCTTTTGTATGAAAGAAGGAAAAGAAGAGTCCTTTATAGAATTTATTTTTTAAAAAGAAAAGGAAAAATAAAAGTAATATTTTTATTCATGAGAACAAAGGAAATAGTTTTGATTTAACTTTCAATCGGTGGTGTCAACATAATTAAAAACTAAAACACACTCATATATATATATAAAGAAACGAATACCAAAAATCAATACCGTGAATTTCAAATACCTGTCCCAATTACAAGAATGGCTTATTTTAATACTCGGATCAGAGGAATGGGGACATCTAAACAAAAACATAAAAAAGCAATATATATATATGCAAAAAAGGAATGAAAAAAAAATACAATTCTTAAGACCAAACCGTTAATCCTTCCTATTTACGTAGAGGGAAGGGGTTCTAAATTTAATTAATCGCACAGTTAAACAAAATTCTCTGGGCACCAAATTAAAAGTACAATCATGGAAGGCTAAAACCCAATTAGGGCGGAGTAATTGTTTGAGTCCCAAAACAAAGGGGAGGCCTTTTGTTTCTTCCCTAGTTATTTTTTCCACCCTCTTCTTCTGCTGCTGCTTCGATCTCGTCTTAAGGTTCAAAGAAAAAGAGAATTACAACAACAATTTTTTTTCCTTTACTTCTATTCTCTCTTCTATCTCTTCTTCCAATCCTCATTTCATTCGTAGGAGGACACAGAGTAATCCTTTTTGATAACTGGAGAGACTTCTCCTCCGAACGTAAAAAGCCATTAGAGATAACTTTCCTTTTGGATATTGCGAAGCGTTTTGTTAAGGTTCAGGAGTCGTTATGAAAGAAGTTCTGATTAAAACAGTGATTAGAGGTAAGGTTTGTATTTTTAGAACTCTTCTTGCTTGCCGCTTGTGTCCTTGCCGTCCACCTTGTATCGTCTCCAGAGACAAGCAGATTAATGGTTGGTTGGAATGGAGGATGGATGGAAAGCTTAATTACTGCTTCGATCGTTCGTTACTCGTTAGTGTTCCAAAGAACAGTTTCACTTAATGTTTGTAAAGGTTGTAGATCGAAAAAAAGAGGTACAGGGATTGTCGATTTTAATTATCACATATCGATATGGTGTGGTGACAGATGTTTCTATTGTCGACATCCTCTTCGTGGTTGGTTCTTAGATGTTAACGTTAAAACTTATTAACTCTGTTTTTAGAGAAAAGGAAATGTTACATGAGAAATGTTTCTTATTTACTCTTTTTGAGAGTTATAGACTCCAGAAAAATTTTAAATACTTTGCGGTCAGGATATTGTGATCAGTTTTTTTTTTTGAGTACCTACAATAAACAAATAACTGCTTTGTATTACATATATATTTTGGATAGTACAAAAAGGATTAAAAATGATCGATGGGGTTTGCTACTATTCAATATTCGACGTGTTGATCGTTTTTTAAATAAATATGTTTTTAAAATTTTCATTAAAAACCGTTTTATTTCCAGTTTTATGCTTCCCTTGCTTTCTTTTAAGATTTTGTAAATGATTAGTATAAAGTCTTGATATGTGAAAGTAGTAGTTATTCTCTTGGAAGAGAAATCTGCATTCCCCGAAATATTGCCATAAAGTTAGGAGAGCAGCATTGCTCAGAATGACCCATACACCTTAGAGTATATGTTTCCAATCACAGGAACTAAGGAATCCATGCCAAAATATGAAAAACACACCTACACCATGATGCTGTCACTAACAAACCGTACAATGCAGACACTTAAGAAGCAATCGCCGGGTATCCGCGAAACCCAGACGCGTTCATTGGACTGTCTTACTGTAAAACCAAATGCATCTCTCTACAGGGCATTTTTTTCACAAGTCCACAATTCAATGACGGTGAGATTTGCAGTACTGCTATCGACGCTTCGCATTATGGGAAGTGATGTTTGGCTTGTGAGCGGTTACACGACCATGGAATCATAGGCTTTTTAACTATCGATTAACAGTCCTTATGCTAGCACTAACACTAGATGAGTTTTAGAACTTCTGAGGGATTTCAACTAACGAGGGCTTGTAATTTTGTATCACTACCATTTTCAGATTTCAATAGTTGCATTTCCAGTTTTTTTCGGCCTGCCACTTCGTCGAGACAGTGAAAATATATAACTATAATGCCACGATCAAAGTCATTAAGTTCCTTTGATTTACTCATTGTCTTACAGGCGCATAACTATGTCTGGACGAACACTACCAACATTTTTATAGCTATGAGTTACGCCTCAAATTACGACACCTGCCAAATTCTTTAAGGGGGTGCCCCGATACATTTGATCAGAGAGTGTATAATGATGTAAAATAGTTCCTACAGTATATCAAAAGCAGCCTATTTAGTATAGGGTGTTCAAACAATGAGATTATTTCTGTAAATTCAGTTTTGAAATCAAATAATGTTGAAATTGCATAATACTATTTTTGTGACAATTGAACCAAAATTACTACAAAACAAATGCGTCTTTCTCACTCACTTATTTCAGTAACATACATAACAATACGTTTCGCAGATCTTTCAGAATTATCAACTCTTTCATACTTTTAAAACAATGTTTTACATCTGACATACATCAAAAGCAAGTACTATTAACCTTTGTTCATTTTATCCCTTAAAGCCGAGTACAGAGCACGAATTGGAAATCTTTAAGACTTGAAAAGCCCTTTACATTTCATTCCAATACCCCTGTAAATACCGATTCCTAACCTGTTCAATTACTTCGATCAAACACACAACTAGTAACGTTCTCAAAACACAAAAGCCTTCACCATTCGACAACAAACTCGCAAGTCCGGACCATTCCTCAGTCCCAAACAAACAATAGCACAGGGGATAACAAAGCTAATCGGAAACCGATTTCCTGGGCCATACCTCAAAACAAACACTTCCCCCCTGACGGAGCGAGATCTTAATTAGCAAACAAAGCCCCGATCGCTACTAAATTAAACAACCAAAGTGTTTCAAAAAGCGCGCGAAGCCAGACAAAGGGTCTTTCATAATTTACAAAATGGATGTTGCCCTCCAATTATGAAAAGTGCCCGGAGATGCAAATTACGTTTCAATTATGTATGGTGCTAAAAGGGCGTGACTTTACCTTAATAACGCACGAAGGATGCACGACAGAGTGCCTCACTTAATTATGTAATTACAGCCTGCAGAGGCTTAACTAACCCGGCTCTGTCTGCGTTGCCGCCTCTTCACTAGGGTGATAGTTAGAGGGGAAATACTGTCTGTATACCCACAACTGGATAATTCGATCCATGGAATGCGTTGATAAAAGGGACCCTCGATTATTTGATTTATAGTCAAGATAGGATGGGTGTTTATTCCACGGAATTTTTTTTTGTGCCCACAGACGCAACACGCGTGAGGCTCGTAAAAGGTCAAAATCTACATTAAATGTCTTAACAGGATAATGACCTTTATGGAAGGGTGTGATGACTTCGATTAAAGAAATTGCTCATTCTTAGCTATGTTAGGGTGAAAACTGGAGAAATCTAGGTTTATTTGGGTCACGTTCGTTTGGGAAATTAATATGATTGCTTAATTGACGACTCGTAAGAGCTTCTTAAGGTTGTTTAAGCTTTATAGGGATCTAAGTGTTTCAAGGGATTCACGACCCCAAGGTATCCAAATGATCTGCCCTTCAATTTAATTATTATTGATAAATATAGGTGATGGCTCCCTTGATTCTTTAGCGATCTTTCTCTACTTTCGATTCTTCTTTTTGTCATACCACATATCTCCTTTCCTACGTTTAGAATTTAGTCATTATATATATTGTGACGGTTTTATCCGCTCTCTTTTAACTAACAGCCTACTAGGGGAATTTCTGGTCTTTAAAAATTAATTTTATTATAAAACTCCTCCTCGAAGAAGAAAACGTGAACATGCAAATTAGGACAACTATATAGAGTTTAGGCCTTCAGGTTAGAGAGAGTGACCGCGGTAGTCTAGTGGTCAAGATATCGGATCGTGGCTGGCATGTCATGAGTTCGAGCCCAGTACCATTAAGTACCACTAAAGCAGGTGTGGCCAACCTTTTTGGGAAGCGTGCCACAATCTGATAAAAATAATTACGCGTGCCACTTTCAAATTTTCCACCAAACTAAAATATATACAAAAGTAAAAAAGTGTTACTTATAGGCTTGTTATGGGTTATTTACACCAAAAACATACTTTTAAATGCAAGTCCTATACAGTGAAAATGTAAAAAGAAAATGGTATAACAAATAAAACAAAAGTAGAAACTTATATTTTATTGTTGATAAATTTTTACAGGATCAGTCAGTTAGCTAAGGTACAAAGTAAAAATAAGCAACTTGAAACATTTAATTTTAAATGATTAATTACTAAGAAGTCTCTTAACGTGGCTTTTGAATCTGTAGTTTTTTTATTCAATCATCTATATTTGGATTAGCTCGTGAAGATGCTAACAAAATTAGGTGTTTTGGGTGCATATCAGTTAATTTTGAGCGATATTTTGATTTAATTACGTTTATAACAGAAAACATTTCTTCACAAACATATGTTATTCCAAACAGGCAACAATATCTGACCGCTAAATCATGTAAATTTGGAAAATTACTTGGTGGCACAAATTTCCAAAATTCGATGTAATTCGGATCATTTGCGGTTAAAATAATTTCCTTATATTTGCTTTTCGGAGTAATATGGTGCTGTAGGTCAATAATTTCAGTTTGTACCCGAGGTGGGTAAAAATTAATGTCTTGAAGAAAAAACGAAAAAGGATTTGTGAAAAGTTCAGTATTTTTTTATCATCTTTAAAATCCTCAAACCTGGCACTGAAAGAATCCTGCAAAATGGATATTAAATTTTTAAATCTATCATAGTTCGGAACATTGCTAACTTTGGCAGATAATTCCTGTATGAATGAGAAATGAGTTAATTTTTTCTCTCCAAAATCCAGACAAAAAAACAAAGGTTTGTTCACAAAAGAAGATATATGACCAATTAGGGTAGGAAAAATACAATTTTCCCCTGTAATCTTAAATTTAAATTGTTTAAATGTTCCATTATATCGGTAAGAAAAGCTAAATTCCACAGCCAATTTTGCCTCCTGAGGAGCGAGCATTTACTGGCCAGTTCATCGTTTTTTCTTCCAGATATTCTAAAACACATTCCCTCAAACTCCAAAATCTCGCAAGTGAACTTCCATTGGGAAGCCAGCGCACACTACAATGAAGGAGTAACTTGCCATTTTCTTCCGTTTCTTCGGGGAAAAGCGTACGAAATCTTCGTCAATTCAGAGCACGAGCTCATATTTGTTGATACAGCGCACCACGGGGTCAACAACGAAAGACAAGTTTAAGGCCTTGGCACAAAGAGCTTCTTGACGAATAATACAATGATACTTGAAAACTTTTCTTCCCAAATAATTTTCAAGCAATGCAACAAAACCTTTTATTCTACCAACCATGCAAGGCGCTCCATCTGTGGAAACACTGTCTAATTTTGTCGATTCTACTTTGTTAATTTGAATTACATTTTTAAGTTCCTTAAAAATGTCTTCACTTGTAGTTAAAACTAGTTGGCGCAAATCAAGAAGTTCTTCCACAGTATCAAAATTTTCGTTCGTGTAACGCACAAAGATGCTTAACTGCGCTTTGTCAGTGATATCACAGCTTTCATCCAAAATTAATGAAAAATATTTGCAATTTTGAAGTCCAGAGACAATTTGCGTTCCAACATCCTGGCCCATGTCATCTATACGACGCATGTCGTTATTTCTGGACAAAGCTATTTTATCAACCATATTTTTGACATTAAGATCACAGACATTTTGGGCGAAAATTAAAACGCTTCTTTTTATTATCTCCTCTCCGTCAGAATATGTTTTTTTTTGTTTTTTTGCGGGCTAACAACAAAGAAAGTTCATAAGAAGCCTTCACCATGGTTTCCATTTCGTCATTTGTCTTCTGGAACAAAGATTGTTAGCCGGCTAAAGATTTCTTTTTTTTTTATTGATGAATTCTGTTCGCAAATTTGAACCAACAGGATATTTGTTGTTAAAATCACTATGCAGTTGTTTGAAATGACGGTCCAAGTTAAATTTTTTTGGAACTGCTATATAAAGTCCACACATCAAACAAACAGGCTAGGAAGCATTTTGATGTGTAAACAAGTATTGTTCTTCCCAGACAATTTTAAAATCACGTGCTGCAATATCCTCTTTATAATTTATTTTCGATTTCGACTCATAAACATATTGAAAATTAAAAAAAATTTAAGCAACTACGCTCAACACTAAAATCTAAAAACAATTGTAGAAAAGCTAAACGTCTTGCTAAACAGAGTTTAAAATCAACTGAGTCTGACAGCAGAAACAATTTGCCAATGTTACGCTACAAATTTTCTAGGCTCCGATTTTCTAGGCATTCTGATTAGTCATGGATGCAAGTTTACACTTCCTCTGCTTTACAAAGCCGCTACTTTGTGCAGATAGATTACTTCTACCGTATCAACAACTGCGCTCCTAATATATTGCAGAATTACTTCTTGACATTACAGAAATCGTAAATAGCCAGCATCTCCGGAAAAACCTTTTTATCTGACATCATGCTAACAGCCAATAGCTGTAAACTTCAGCCCTGCACAGGGAAGCTGAAATTTGAATGGAAATCTGAGATGTTAAAAATTAACCGCCCCCGAGAGAGGGTGACTTTTTGGGCAGTTTCGACCGTCCGAGAGAGAGAGAGAATTTATTTGTTTTTAGTCTCACGTTACTCAACACTTTTCTCGGAATGTTACAAAGCAGTAGAATTGTAAGTTTTGGAGCAAATGATCTCCTTTTTGGCGTTTTTCTGAAGAAAAGAAAAATCTTGCTTAGCGCCCTTAAAATCTCACGCTGAAAATTTTTGTTTCTTACATATTCTCTTCGTGACAATTTTTTTTTATTTTAATTCAATTAACTCAGTAATATTTTCATAATATTTTTGTAATTTTTCAAAAAGCCTTCGCGTGCCACAGTTACGAACCCTGCGTGCCACAATGTGGCACGCGTGCCGCGGGTTGGCCACCACTGCACTAAAGGAAGCGATGCACGTTAAATCTGTCGAGAGCTCAAACGTCATCCCGTTGGCGTAGTAGTTAGGAGTGGGGGGGGGCAGCTCAGGTGTCGTCCTCTACACTTGCCCATTGTTCAAAATTACGAGGTCCGTCGCCAAAAGCCCTCGTGTATATATATATAGCTGAACAATACGACGTTAATATTCACTCACTCATTCAGGTTAGAGAGATAGATAGGATAGATTACTAGCGGAGCAGTGATTAATCAAATTGAATGTGAATCGCGAATATTTAATATTTGATAATTGAATTACTTAAGATGACGATCTGTCACAGGAGATTGAATCTAGATTAAATAGCTAATAAGTCAGAGCTTTTGAATTAAGTAAGTGTATTAAGTATTAAATTCTTGTCATATCTCGCGCACGTCGTTAATTGTCTTCATATTTATTAATCATGGCTAGTTTTCCGTCCAATTCTTCCACACCTTTAAGCGCGGAGGCAAGATCATTATAATATAGTGCATTTCTTTTTAATACTCCAAGGGGACGCTCACTGGTTAATAGAGTAACAGGTTCGAACGTCCTACTTTCAAATATAGTCATGTTGAAAAAAAGCTATGTTGCACGTTAAAATTCGTCAGAATTCATTGTACTCATGTTGATTATCACATGAATTAAAAGATCAGAGTGCTTATTCCTATGTCGACATCGTCCTTGATTGTAATTCGATATTATTGAGAGTATTGGCAATGGGGAGGAGATAAAAAAGTTGGAAGCCGCTCAATAAAGCAACAAACCAATGGGTTAAGTTCATGACGGTCACGTGATAAATCTAATCACGTGTTTTCCACAGAATCCAAAGCTCACATCAGATTTGTACTTGTAAAAATCTAGAAACAATTTCAAATTTGATAAATGTGTAAAAACGTCTAAAAATTAAGATTCTTCAAATTTTTTTAAAAATAAAGTTTTTTTATTAAGTGTATTTTGTTTACCCAAGTACATTGGTCTTGTTAACACAAATATGTACTTTTTAAAATAAAGTTTTTGTAAAAAACGAGAGTTTGCAACAGTGGGACAAACTGATTGGCTGACACGTGATCACATTTATCATGGGTATATGACGTCACATGAATTTAATCCATTCACGAGAATGTATAAGAGAGACAGAGTGCTCTTCTCTCCCCCAATCAGAGAGCAAGCTCTAAGCTCTCACTCATGCAAAAAATACATCTCTACTGTACTCAGATGAAGTATCATAGCCACGCCTCCCAGATGTCATTGTCTCAGCCAATAGCCACGATTCCTTTTAAGCAGAATGAAAAACCCCACCATCGCCATGCCCAACATCAAAGTCAACCAGAATATGGGACTGAGGACTGTATCACAGTCCGGATGCCCACATTACAACGCCCATTCTCTCTCTCAAAGAATTAACATTAATAAAAAAATTTATGTGTTTCTGAATGAAATATTGATACATCAGTTTCATAAAAACAAATTCAGATATCATATTTAGTTTATATTAATAAAAATATATAGTAAATAATTAATTTTCATATATCTCAAAAATAATTTCTTTACATACAACATGGCTCAGATATTCTATAAAGATTGTCCACACTGCGTTAAACTTTCACAATCACAGTTGTATTTCATTTTTATAATCAGTAATTTAATTTGGAATTAGAAACAAAAAAAAAATATTTTGAATAAAGAGAAATAAAAATTACGTAAGAACGAAGCAAAATAAGTTTTGATGAAAATTTCATCCCAAAATCAAAAGCAAACACACCTAAAAAATTATTACAACCAAATTAAAAACTCGATTAGAAAAATGTGGAGTGGGTGGGAAAAAGAGTTAAATATTGCCGAATTATTTTTCTAGTGGTGATAATTTAACTTTCACGCTGAGCAGTTAATGTTCATGTTAGGAAAATAGCCAGAGGTATTTCACGTGAATACTTCAACATGTTTTTTTTTAAAAAATAATTTCATTAATTAACTAATGAAGCATTTCAAAAGTTCAGACAAAATTTTCAAATTCTGTTTTTTTGCAGAAAAGAAAATAAAGTTAATTTGATAATTTAATTTTATATTATTATTAAAAACATTTTCCGGATATCTGTGTTTTTTTCTTCCATTTCCTTCCGCTTCGGTTAATGCTTTAACAAGTTTAATTTATTTTTTATTAAAAGGGTTTTTTTTAAAAAAAGTTATTTTGATCGTTATTTTTAGCTTCAATATTATGAAAATACGTTTGTGGCGTCAAAAAAATCTTTAAACGTTTAAAGATTCAGTTCAAATACAAGGATATTTCTGGAATTTGAAAGAAAGGCTTAAAAAAGTTGACTTTTCTATGAATTAAATATCACCTAAAATCTGAGGGAGAATACTCTATCAAGATTTGATGATTACGTGATAAATATGGCCCCCAGAGAAGACAATTATTTTTGAATTGATTGTAATTCATATATTTTTAGCGCGTTTTTCACGTAGTGTAAAAAAAGCACTATTAGGACGCAAATTTCGTCTTCGTTCAATATTTTGTCGTACCTTTTTCTCAGCCAATAATTAACCGATTGACCTCGGGTTTTCGGCATTTGGTCGCATTTGTGCCCTAGATGAGCTGAATCATATTTAAATTTAACAATTTAAAAACAAAAAATTTCAAATTTTTTAAAAATTTTAAAATTTTTTTTTTTTTAAGTATAGTACTACTTTCTGTTAGTAAAAAGTTCATTAGTTGCATTTTTGTAAAATACAACATGTGAAAAACGCGCTAAAATTACTTGGACATGCCAATGTTTGATATCTTGTTTTAAATGAGCTTCATAAGAACATGTTTATTGGATGAAAGTGGTCTAATTAGCTGAATTATAAAAAAAGTATTTGAAAATTTTTCTTGGTATATTATATACATGCTGTTGCAAAACGTGTCTTAAATTCTTGATAATCCCTACGAAAGGGAATTTTAATCATATCTTCCCTATCCGATGGCGAAATTCAAACAGTTAAGAAAGAAGTAATTAATTATTTCGTGGCTTTGGGCAACGATAATTTTAATACCTATTTATTTTTATTCCATCGATTGCTGTAAGTAAAGTTATTGTCTTAATTTATATTAGTTGTTATAGTAGTTATTCTACATATCTTGTAGTTTTGGTAAGAAAACAAAATGATGGAAGAAAAATTTGTAATATTTATAATTTAGAATTAAAAAACACGGATCCTGGAATAAGATAACTTATGACACATGCACTTAATTATTCATTTCGGTACTTACGTATTATAGCAACCGTATTGGCAACATTATATGAAACGAAGCTCATGGATTCCAATTTAATGCGTACGACGTATGCGAAATCTTGGTTGCCAACTTGGCGAGTTATCTTGAATGTTAGCATTGTTGCGATAGTACGTAAGTGCCGGAAATGATTATGTACAGAAGTGAAGGTAGCTTCAAGGTTGTTATATGATAGAATTGATTTTTAGCGCATTTTTCACGTAGTGGAACAAAAGCGCTATTAGGACGCAAATTTCGTCTTCGTTCCATATTTTGTCGTACCTTTTTCTCAGCCAATAAACAACCAATTGACCTCGGTTTTTCGGCATTGGGTCGCATTTGTGCCCTAGATGAGCCGAATCATATTTAAATTTAATCATTTTTAATTTTTTTTAAGTACAGTACTACTTTCTGTTAGTAAAAAGTTCATTAGTTGCATTATTGTAAAATACAACATGTGAAAAACGTGCTAAAATTACTTGACCATGCCAATGATTGATATCTTGTTTCATAATTATTGTGTTTTTCATTTTGGTACTTACGTATTATCGCAACCTATTGGCGACATTATATGCAACAAAGCACATGGTTGCCAATTCAGAGCATACGATACATAGGAAATCGGGGTTGACAACCTGGCGAGTTATTAATAAAGTTGGCGATGGTTGCGATAAAAGTAAATATTTTCATTTTTTCTTACTTGATGGTCTTTATTTCATGAATGGCCCTTGACTTAGAAAAGAAAGAAACACAGATTGATCATGTTTTAATGCATACCTTTATTCGCCAATTTGGTGAATTATTAGCTAGATAGAAAAAAAGGAGGCTTAGGTACCATTTGGTGCTATTTTTTTCTCCGTCGCCAAAGGTGGGGATTAAACCAAGTTTTTAGCAATAATAATAATAATAATAATAAAATTTCTCAGATAAAAAAATGTTCTACTTGAAATAATAACACCGCTTGAATAAAAATTATCCCCCCCCCTCCCCACCAAAAAAAATTCCAGAGCTTAAAATAGTTCTCATTATGATGAAACCACGGTGTAAATTTTCCTCTTCGTTGACCAGCAATTAATCATCATGAATCCAAATACAGAAAGTGTCAAAATGGCTTACCAACACAAATTAAAGTTTTGAAAACTCCAGCGTGGCTGATTGCACGGGGCTGCGTTCTTTTTAATGAAAACGAAAGCCATTAACTTTTCCTTCAATTAACCTTCGTAATTAAAAGGAGTCAGGAGAAATGGGAATTCGGAACAACAATCGCACCTCAAATAACTTATTCGAAAAGTTTGTGTTTAATTAAAAAACATAATGAACCGTATTGAGCCAAGAGAGATTTTTGGAGAAATCGCATTTATAATTCAAATCATTCCTTTTCAAAGTTCTTCGTTTTCATTAAAATTTATCATTTATCGAGCACCTCCTACAATAAGTAACTGATACTCTTGTCGGGGACACGTTTTACTTTATTCATTGAAAACAATTTGGAATCACTTTTGGGATTAGTTTTTTTATGTTATTATTCTCTTATTTTTTTTTTTAATGCAGTATTTTTCAATTTTAGCGAGAACATTAATGTTGCTACGAGTTTTGGTGAAATGAGAAAGAAATGTAAATTATTTTGATAATGAAGTATTCTTACGGTTTTTTGTTTGTTTGATAGAATGTATTAAATGATTTTGATTCCCCGAACACTAACAGGGAAAATAATTATCAAAATAAAATAGGAAATGAGATATTCCTTCATTCCGTTGGAATTGTGTTTGCTCTTGAGTAATTACTTTGCTTAGACATTTATTTTAAATTTAAGGGTATTTATTATTTTTATATGTTTGTTCAAATGTTGCCCCCCCCCATGGGATAATATATAAAATATCATCACAACTACTGAACGCAGAATTTAAGAATATTTTGAAAATAACGTGAACACATGGATGTGAATATTTATGAAAATCAATGAATGAGATTCAAAGAAAAATTCTTAAAAGCATTAATTTAAAAAAAAGTTATAATTTATGAACTAATAAATTTAAAAACGTGTATCTTTATAACTGAGAGCATAAGTTTCGGTATTTTTCCGTTTCGCTGTCGCGGGCTATAAAGTCGCCAAAAATGATACAACCGACGCCAAATGGAATATTCTCGCTTAGTAACCTTTTATCATTACATTTAAAAAAAAACACGAAAAAATATTTCAGTTCCCCTCAGTTTCGTGTTAAACGATTTTCACTGTACACATTTTCACTTCATTAATTTAGTCGTATAAACGTTTTATGAACAGCTTTTGTTCGATTCATAAAGTCTACGAAATCCTAAAAACGATGGTTAGGAACCAAACATTTACCCTTTTGTCGATGATTTATGATGTTGACTACTTAAAAGAAGTGCATGTGTTTGAGGGTGAAGTCAATTGCTTCTTGTCACGAAGATTCCACTGTTGCGTGCGACTGTTTCATCCTGAAGACAAAAGCTTTCTGCCGTATAACTGCACTGTAACAACTAAGTTGCATTCAAGAAAATTCGTCACTACATATTTTTAAAAATTTAGTTATGTTCCTTTTAAAAAATTTATTTATCGATAAAAATCACAATACTAAAATAAAGTGCATCCAACTTTCCAGAAATAAAGAAAATTTAAAAATCACATTTAGCCCTACGACCAAAAAAATAGCGAAGATTTTAAGGAATCGGCATTCGAATAATAAATTTTCATAAATAACTTAATTTAAATTACATTTCATTATTTTAATTCTATTATTTTAATAATATTAAAAAAAAGATAGGGTATTTACGTATTATTGCAACAATCGCCAATTCTATTAATAACTCGCCAAGTTGGCAACCCCGACTTCCTATGTGTCGTACGTGCTGAGTTGGCAACCAGGTGCTTCATTTCATATAATGTCACCAATTGGTTGCGATAATACTCACGTAAGTACCAAAGCCAAATCTGAAATAAATGAAATATTGGTATTTACGTATTATAACGTCGATTAATATCTTGAAATCAAAAGACGTCACTAAATATCGCGATATGGAGCCAATAGTGGAAAACCAGTTACTTATGTGTTTTCGCAACCGTATTGACGACATTATATGAAACGAAGCACATGGTTGCTAAATCAGCGCGAACGACACATACAAAATCGGGGTTGCCAACTTGGGGAGTTATCTTGAACGTTAGCATTGTTGCGATAGTACGTAAGTACCAAAGAAAAAAACGTCGGCAATCTGTATTATTTGCCGCCCATCCGGTATAGTGGTCAGTGAAGCTGATTGCGGTGCCGTAGGGACTGGGTTCGAATTCCGTAGAAGGCATGGATGTTTGTGTTGTAATCCTTTCTTCTGTCTGTGTTGTATGCCCCCGTGTTATACATTGCGTGGTGCACGGGGTTTTATAAAAAAAAAATCTGTATTATTTTAAATTTTAATCTTAATTATTAATTTCGTGCAGTGGCGTACACAGACCTTTCTTATGGGTTACAATCTAAAAACACTTAGACGTGACAGGCGAGGGATAATCTATGGTAAAAAAATAAAAATCTGCCAATCTACGGGTGAACACCCAACTCACCCTTGTCTGACTTGCAGCATGCGCGGGAATGTTATTATTACCATTGGCTGTATAACGCGGTATTTGGCGAGGGTGTTTGATTTGGCGGAAATGGTCGGTGAACTAATGAGTTAGAACTGAAAATCGCATCACATTCCTCAATAAAACTACATTATTATGAGGTAAATAACACGACAAATTGCTTGGTATAAATTATTTTAGAAAAACTTGTTATTCATTAAATTTATTCTAAATCAACGTGTTTGTTGTTCTTTATGCTTCACGATAAGAATTTAAAATATCCAGATTCGCATGAACACAGAAAACTTTTTGACTAGTTATAATGAATATATATGATTGGGTTGTGTGTGTGAATAAATATGTATACAAAAAAAATTCCACTTAGATAATTTGCTTGATTGATTGCTTATACAATTCACTTTGAGGTAAAACAAGGGTTACTGGCAACGGACCCCAAAATTTTGAACGATGGTCCCATTAAGGTCGGAGAAAGAAAAGAGAGACATACAGAAAAAGATGAAAAAGGAAAGAAAATAGAAAATGAGTTGAATCAATTGGTTTTGTTGGCCCAAGTATCATACGAATTAGCCTCAAATACGCATTACTTTTAGAAAATCATGTGTTTCAATAAAATATAACTTGGAAGGAAGAGAGCATACAACGTCAAAAAGAGAGACCCAAAAGAGAAAAAGATATCATTAAGGGATCCCGGGGGAGCGTCATCTGTGTTTACTAAAAACAGCAAACCCTATAAGAAAAAAGGAATATAACTTAAGACATTTTGGTGTCTGAAATCCCGCAGATATTTTTTAAAAAGTGAGCCAGGGGAGCGTTTAAGTAATACTTTTGAAATAAATGCTGATAGGAATTTAAAACAAGTAACATAAAAATTTTTTTTTTTAAAGTCAATTCCTACTTATAGGCCAACAAAAATTATTTTAGTAACTTTTTATTAAATAATTACAATTAATATAAATTTACATATGACAGAATCACAATATTAAAAGACAAAACACCTTTTAAATTAACATTAAAAACTTTTTAAAAACCACATTAAATTTGTAATTACATATTTTAAGAAATGTTGAACATAATAGGTATGAATTTATCTTGAAACCAGTGTAAAAGGAATGCTGATGTCTAACTAGCATATGATTATTCAGATTAAGTTAAATCTTCATCACAAATTTAACAAAAGCTGTTTTATCCAATGGTGTTGCCATCTGGAGGAATAATATCGACTGAATATATATCTCTTGAACTATAATTAATTAATATTTGAAAAAACTGTATTAACATCAAGTGTCATCCACTACAAGTTTTAAAAAATGTATTTGAACTTGAGTGGATGAATAAAAAGTATATTATTAACGATTGAAAATTTGAACAAGATATATATACAAATATATATAGGGAGAATGTGAACTAATAGGAAATGAAAAAAAGGTCATAATTATTAATTCAAATCATTGATGTGAATAAGAACTCAGCACGCAACTGGACCGAAACAATATTTGGATACAAAACTCATCACTAAATAACATCGATATAAAAAGAGAAATACGGAATTAAATAACATGATGAAACATCTGCAAACAAACACCTCTTTTCCAAATATTATTTGGTCATTAATGAATAAATAACTCAACGGTTCTCCGAAAACTCCACAAGCCATATCGGAAAACCCAGAAATAAAACTTCTGGAAGCAACATCAGTGCTTTCATTTTTATTCCTTGTTAACATGAAATCTTTTGATCACTGTCTTCGGGGGGAAGAAAACATCAAAAATTCTTAAAATTCCAGCTTTAAATTTTTAATGCACTAAAAGATGCAAATTCGGGCAACTCCACAGAATAACGCTCGGAATTTCAAAGCCTCTCCCTATTTCTTGAGATTTACCCACCTTCCATCCATTCCAAATTTGATTTTTCAGTCGCTACTTTGGCATTCACGAACAAGTATCCGATATTCTTCGAGGGGTAGTTCCCCCCATTTCCCTGCGACTAACTCCCCTCTCCCCTCTTCTTGTTCAAACAAACCGAAACAGCTGAGGTTTTCAACTGGATATTTACTTATTTTGGAAAACTTGAAAAGACTCCGGTTTTATTTAGAATTCACGTTTTATACATTTGCAAAATCGGGATAAAGATTTTTCCCAGTTAAGATTTGGGAAATGAACTATTGCTTATCGCGGAAAATGTTTATGCAAGCAGTTTGGTCTTCTAAAATTCTTCGCTTGAAATGGAAAATGAACATCAATTTTGATGCACTCGAATTTTCTTTCAGGGCTTTCTTCCACTAGAATTCCAATATGTTGGAAATCGGATTGAATAAAGCCACAAGTCGAATTAAATTATCTCTAAGACGCAGATATATACAATATCATACATACATAAACATACTTTTGTCAACGTTCTAATAAATTACTAAACAAGTATTCAATTGTATAGTCTTCAATATCAAATCTATATCAAAATATTTTAACCAGTTAGCCGTGGCGCCCCCGTTTGAGAGTGCGCAACTATGTGTGTCACGAGAATTAAGCGAAGACAAGTATACTAGTCAATCACAGAATAAGTGCCGCTGTTAAAACATTGGATCATAAAGATGGGTTTCTTTTATAAAATTGGCAATAATACTTATTTAGTGAAGACTTATTTATTTGGCAAATTAATACTTGTCCAATTTCTACTCTGTTAGCTCACTCTCTCTCTATATATATTTATCTTGTTCAAATTTTCAATCGTTAATAAAATACTTTCTATTCATCCAATCACGTTCAAATAACTTTTTAAAACTTGTACTGGATGATACTTGATGTTAATACAGTTTTCAAATATTAATTCATTAATTACAGGTTAATTAATTAAAGAAAGTTATTTACCGGTTTTCAACGCCAACTTAGATTCGTCTCCAGTGTGGTAGCAATGTAACTGTTAAAACAATGACAAAAGTTGGCGTCGAAAAACGATTTTTCAGCCAAACTAGCCAAATCGGGTGTGCATTGTTACATCAATGCAGACGAATCATGCTCTTTTTTTAATTCCTACTATTAGTTCACTCTCTCTCATATATATTTCTTGTTCAAATTTTCAATCGTTAATAAAATACTTTTTTATTCCCCCATTCAAAGTAGGAATTGACTTAATTTTTTTTTTATATTACTAGTTTATTTGGTTAACATATTTTATATACATATTACTCGAAAAACGCAAGAAAAATTAAATACGTATAAAGGTAAGAATTAACAAAAAATATCAGTAAAAATCAATTTACCGACTTATGTCTTTGCCCTTTTAGGTTAACATCTAAAAAACATAATCATCGTACAGAAATAAATTTACCAGGAGAACTTATACGCTGTTTCAGCCGGTGTGTTCGGAAACGCAAGAGCATATCTTAAATTTTTCATGTTTTTTTTATCTGTTTTACACCGGCTTGGCCACAAAATATTCTAAACATCTTAAAATTTGAGAATATGTTTTCTTTTTCTCAAAAATTGCAATTTAAATAGACAATGGTCACTATTTTTCACGCATGACGAGTATACTCGTCATGACACAATATCCTGAAACTTCTCTATGACGAGTTTATTCGTCATGACACAAAATCCTGAAACTTATCCATGACGAGTCTATTCGTCATAACACAAAATCCTGAAACTTCTCCATGACGAGTATACTCGTCAATCACAGTTGATTGGTTAATAGCTGAGGTAACCCATAATCATCACGGGTAAAACAGTCAGTGAGAAATTGAGTCGAGAAATTGTGCTTTATTGATTTTTTAGCGGCATAGTATTATGAAGTTACACAATGGCTATTGGCAACGGAACAGCAGTTCTCTTCGCACCCTTCTACTACTCTTAAGGGGAAATGCTTCCAATAAATTGTTTGATTTGAGAATCTCTTTCTGTAACGGAACAGTGACTTATGCAAAAAAGAACTATTGAAAAATGAACTGAGTTTGCACAGGAAGATATCTATTGGACGTGTTGATATAAGATTAAATTGCAGTTTATATTTGAAATGTCAGTGTATCCAGAAAAAGAATGAGAAATCTCGTGGATGGAGTTCAAGGAATAAAGCTGCCCCCCCCCCCACATTAAATGATAAGTAACTCCTCTCATAAATATTTGGAATAGGCTATAAAACTCATTCGCCCCTTTGCTTCAACAAAGTTGATAACGAGGGACTATATATTAACATGTTACTATAAAGAAACACTAGGGCTATTGGCGATGGAACTCGTCCTTTTGAACCTCGGTCAAGTTACGAGGACGACACTTGACCACACCACATTAACGGGAGGACATTGATCCTCGGTTGATTTAACACGCATCGGCCCCCTTTATAAGGAGGGTTTTCAGTAGCACAAGAGTTCGAACTCATGACAATCCAGTCACAAAGATGATAATAATTAAAAGTCTAAGTAATAAAAGTTTGTTGGCTTTTAAAGACGGCTCTTGATTCTATGAGCCCTAACACTAATACAAGTGGAAGTCGGCTACAATCTCAACATTTACGGCCTCATTTGACACCAGATGCCTCCTACTCTCTAAATTTACACACCATAATAATGCGAAGCCTTTGAACTTGGATATATACAGCGTGCATGAACCCCTGTATGTAAAAGGTTCTTCAATAGTACTAGAAATTCGACAGAAATGAAGCCAACCACAAGTTGACGACCATGACCATTAGACTACTACGGCCACTCGATCGAATGGTTATCAATAGGATCCAGTGGCGTAACGTAGAATGTTAGGGCCCCTTGCAAAGTCTGGTTTTGTACCCCAAGCCGGATCTAACAAAGGATTACAAAACCAGGAACAATTTTAACCTCCCTGCCGTCTTAGGCACTTCCAATTGTTACGCCCCCTCCCCTTTTTAGATCATCCCCCTCCTTCAGTTCTTATCTTGCCAGTTTTATTTCTGGGCGACTCTTGGTTCTTACTCTTTTTCCCTTTGGTTCTGTTCTTTGGAGATTTTTTCCGTTATCCACCATCTATGGACCAGCCTTGTCACAGACCGGCAGCCATAAGGAAGGAATAGTGGCCTGGTTTGACCACTCTTGTTCTCTTCTTACCTTACAACATCACGAACCATCCACTCAACCTTTTATAAATTAGTACAGTAAATAATCGAAATCGTTTGCAATTACAGTATAGAGTATGTACAATTATTACAATATAGAATATGAACTGTATTCTCAAATTGTTAATTATCATCCTGGTTATCGCTTTACTATCTTCGTAGCGGTGGTACGTTCACTGTAATTTTCATCTGTTCTCTTTTTTCGCCCTCCAATTTTTGGCGCCCCAATCTTTTGCGTACTGTGCCCGTGCCTAGCGTGCCTAAGCCAAAAGCGGCCCTGTGCAAAAACTCCGCGATGCGAGGGTGCTGGGGTGTACGTTACGCTATTCACAGAATCTAAATACATTTTAAGCTTATCTCACAGCAAAACATTGCAATACATAAATTTTCAAAATAAAAATTACAATGACTTACATACGATAAATAAAACAAAAATTTAGGTAAGTATATAAAGCGAATATGAGAAAATAAAATAAAGAACCATATAAGAAAAGCATCAAAAAGTAAAAAAATAATATCCCCATTGGGGAAAAAAAGGTGATATTGGTCGCCAATACGGTTATTAAGTTTTTTTCTTTCATTCATTCATTACTTTTTGAATAAGAGGTGCAAAACAGTGCATTCCAATCGATAAGAAAGCACCTTCTAACAGAAGAGGACAAAGCTAGGGGGTAAGAAAAGGGGCGGACAAGGGGTCCATACATTTATATGACAATCAATTTGCAGTAGGGCGAGGGGGATGAGATGGCTATAACTCTCACGCGCAACGAGGCATTACTGTTGAAAAGCGTGGTATGTTATAAAATCAATGAGGGAAAATTTGTTGCGTTCTAAAGTGCAGCGATTTTGCATTGATTTCGAGGGGGGGGGAGGGTGATTGTTGCGCCCTATAACCCCCGGTGGGAGTTTTTTAAAGAGAAGAAGGGGAGAGGATTGTATTTTATGGATTGAGATGAAGAGATTTTGCCTGGCAGTAATGGGATTTATAAGGGTGATGCGAAGGGTGTGCTAGATGATAAAAGGAGAGATAAGAGAAAAAAATTTGCGAAGAAATATGACAGTATTCAAAATTATTTATCTCAGCATCGATTTTGCAATAAAATTTATAGGTGGATTACTTCAGAATCATTACGGATGGTGTAAGTTTCTGAAAGACTAAAACGATTTTTTAATATTGATTATGCTTAAAATAATGGGATATGAAGGTTAAAACACCCTTGAAGAAACTAATTGTTGTTTAATATCGCTGGGATCACAATATAAATTTCTCCTTGATGAATAGAATGTGTTACGTCAGCTAGCAATAGCGCACTGTAGCGCCATCTGTAATTAAATTTGTAAAAAGGAGTCGAGAACTATACCCCACCACAAGCGGGTGTACGAATAAAATAGGCCAAGCGTTGCGAAAAATTGATTTTTTTATCAAACCAGATAACAGTCTACAAAATACGACGGAACAGAATTTTTCCTCTAAATTCTTTAATATACCGTAATACTTAGTATCGTAATACCGTATACTTTACTACACCGTACTACTTAGATTTTAATATAACGGAAGACGAATATGACGAACTTTTCAGGTAATCTAATAATGAAAGTTAATATGGTACGTCATATAACAGTATTTAGATTGTATGCAAAAATCTAATTTTTCATGATCATCTTCTCTTTATTTTTAAAGCCCCCATTTTTATATCCGGCGTATAATGCGTACCTGTAAATTTCGATCTTATTTTTTTTTTGTGTTAGAAGTGCGTGTTATACGCCGGAATGTAAAACGACTAAGCAGAAATTAATTTTCCAGTGTTTTTTATAGTTCTCTCTAGAAAATGACTCGGTAAGTGAGAATTTCAAGGTATTTGTGAGTGTATTTACCATGCTGACCATTCCATAACGGAGTTAAATACCATAAAAATCACTTTAAAAAGAATTTTTTCTTTTGCTCTTTTTACACTCATCAAGGTACTGAATCTTAAAATTTTCTGGAACAATTCCAATGCATTACTTAATTCCTGACACAGAGTAGATCCTAGCAGGTATGCAGCGAGTGTACCGCACTAGGGCGGGCCAGGCACTAGGGTGCACTAGGCAGGTTGCATATAATTCTATCCAACAAGCAAAAAAATTTTTTTAGGAATTTCTCAAAACAAAACTTATAATATGTCGAATAAATATGCTGAATTTTCCACATAATTGTCCTACATATTTAATGCCTACTCTTTGCATACAGGAAAATTCGTTACAGGGCTTGCAATACCACAATAAAAAAAAGTTTTCTAGCTTGTCGGCGAACTGTGTATCGATGCTTAACAAAGGCGTCTCAAAAATGACATTTTGCGAAAGTTGCTTTACGAAAACCCAATATGGATAACATTACCTAAGACATAGAGTATTTAAATTCAATATGCATTCGGCGAAATTAAGAGTTTTCAATTTAATAATAGATAGCCTTACCATTTAGAAAAACAAAATAGAGGAAATAAGTTATTTTTGTATCTATTTGTATTTTTATTAATGTTTTGCTTTTAACTCTTATACAGATAGATGAGTTTACAACGTCAACGTTAAATAATAGACAAAATGTGAAAATAAAACTATAGAGGGGCGACACATTAGGTCTTTGCACGTGGGCGGCCGACACCCTAGGATCAGTCATTCCCTGGCATTACTATTACTAATTCTAATAACATATTGAGAAATAGAATTTAAAACTTCTGAAGATCGTTTTAAATACCACACCGAGCACAAACAAGTACGCAAAAAATATCGACACATTTTCTTTCCCTTATTTTCTAAGAAAGTATTTCTATGTCTCACTCTTTCTAAATTGGAATTTTTTTTCATAAAATAAATATCACATACCATGAATTACCTTTAATTCAATTAAAATATTTCAATGCATCGAAAATAAGAATCAAATTAGATAAAAGAGGTATTTATAAACAGAAATATTTCAAGAATTTCTTTATTTTATGTTATGATTCGCGAGAAATTTAGCATAAGATAAAAACAATCATTTCCTTTTCACTCTTATATAATCGATATTTTTTAAGATTTGCGAACTATTTCAATTTAATATTTTGAATATATAAATAAACATATTTTAATATAGGGTTATTTCCCCTATTTATTCAATATTAAACCCATTATTTAAGTTAATTCCTACTACGCAACGATTGTATATTATTATAATACAAAGCTTTAACTATGATTGAATGAGTAATTTCAGAATGTTTCACACATAAATATTCATTAATATAAATTCCAAATTATTCATCATGATACATACTTGATACTACAGATGGCAGCAATGTGATAAACACGTATGCCACTCTCACACATTTGTCATTAATAAGTTCGACTATAAAATATATCAAATTAAACTGTTCTCCCCATTACAACTTGCAATTATTTAATTATTACTTCATCTAATTTAATAACAAAACACTTTCTGTATTACGGTAGTAAATCATTTTAATGAAAAGCTTCGGGAAAAAAATTTAATCAAGACAAAAATGTATCACCTTTCGTCATTTTAATTTCTTTCTAATGCACGAGTACTTGAAACACTTGTAACTTTTATCTCCATGTCATAATAATTGATTAAAAACTTGTGACGGATTCTGTCCAAGGCCCTCTGTTAATCCTCTTGGGGAAATTCTTCTTTAATTGTGGTTTGAGTTTAAAACCGCCTTCCGTAGAAAGAATTTAATTTTATGCTAATTTGAGTGCTATTTAAACCCTGGAAATGAGTGTGTTAGAGTAAGTTCTATCATTCAAGTAAGTGAGTTTAAGGAATTGCCTAGCGGAAATGTGGAAGTAAGACAGAAGTTTTGAATTGGAATATAGCCTACCTAGGAGAGATCAGTCAAGTGTTCTCCTGTCGGATCAAAAGCAGATCAGTGTTTAATCAACTGTCTTATAGCCTTAAGTTAGGAGAATATAAATTGGCTCCCTCGGTTTATATAATCTTTAATTGATCATAAATTGATTAGTCTTAAATAAAAGTATTGTATTTACTCGAATCTAAGCCGCACTATTTTTCAAGCGTTAATGCTGCTGAAAATCGGGTGCGGATTATAATCGAAGGCAAAAACATTTATTGGATGAAGGAAATTGAGTTTCCACCCCTTTCAAAAAATGTAACTGTCCATTCTGACCACTTGCATCGATGACTTAGCCCATTCCGCAGTTTATCTCCAGTATTCAGTCTATCCTAAATATCGTTGCATGCTCGTATCTAGAAATTTTTTTTTGCATACTCTTTCTTTTAATCACCTAAATATCAAAGATATCGGTAATAGAATCAAGATGAGAGTCCACTATGACGAAAGTATGAAAAAAAAGGCAATTTTAGATGCAGAAAAAAATGGAAACAGAGCAGCAGCTGCTAAAAATTTGACACGGATGAAACAAATATACGTCGATGGCGAAAACAAAATGATTTGATTTTTGCTAGTTCATGTTCAACAGTCTTTTATAATAATTCTTTTACATCTTCTATAATACATTCTTTAAAAAAAATGTTGCATAACAAATGCACTGGATGGCACGAAAGAGGAAATGACAACGCCGGCACCAATTCCAAAGTCAGCAGTGACAATGAGAGGGACGAACCATTTTCGAAACGTGATACGAACGGTTAGAGTAATTATAGGTTCATGTATGTATTTGATCAGTGGCGCACACAAGGGGGGTGTCCTGGGGGTCCGGACACCCCCCCCAAAGCCCTTGAGTTTTTTTCGATTGATGATAATCCTATTTATATATAACGTAAAATTTAATTAATTACTTGTAATTAACAATTTGTTTTATTAGTTAATGCTAACTATTAATTCAATAATTTATTTTTTACTGTTTTCTGTTGACAAAATCAGACGAATCAATAGGTATTGTCTTGAGGTATGATACGATTTGGGGAACTTTCGACCATGGATTCCCCCCCCCCTGAAAATTTTTTGTGTGCGCTACTGTATATGATAGCTTTTAATACTGGTTAAATTTTTCTTAAGTATCACGAACCTTTTACACAATTTTTTATTTCCCCCCCTCAAAAACGTGTAAAGAATTGGGGGCGCGGCTTACAATCGATGACAAAATATTTTTCACACAAACATTTTGAGAATTTGGGGCTGTGGCTTAGATTCGGGTAAATAGGGTAATAATTTTTATAACAACATCTGATGATTCGGTGTTCTCAAACTACACCTATAACCTGTTGCGACAAACTTACTTTATTAATATAACTTTTAATAACTAGAATTAATATTCAAAGATAGTAGTTAATTTAAGAGATTTTCTATAGGACGTTTTGGGGGAAGACGAAATAAACAAACTACATCCTTACACACCCATTATCATTGTATTTACATATAACTTACAAAATGATGTATTTCATCTTTTACACCTTGATCGTAACATCAACAACTACTTGTACCACATGATTATCAAAACTTAAAAGATATCGGAAAGATACCATCAAGAGGGGGAAAAAGAAGATATACAATTTTTTGTTCCTGTCTGTACTCACAAACATTTAAGATCATTCATAAAAAAAAATGATGATAGCACTAAACTTTTATCTCTTAAAAGACGACAACTACGACGTTTACAATATTATGCGATAATAATTGTTCACCTACCACTTCTTATCAAATACTCTTCTCAAACACATCAAAACCGATTTAATACAGAATAATTTGGTTTTTATGACGTACAGTTTTGCAATCTATTCAAAACTTCTCTCACGAGAGTTGATTCACTCCAATTTAAAATATTACTACACCATAGCACATACTTTTTTTCTTAAGCTTATTTTTTTATAAGAAATTTTATGAATTTTTAAAATAGGAAAAGCAATTTAAAAGGGAAAGGAATAGTGTAAGGATCAGGGGTGTAGCTACCGCCGTATCAATGATACGGGACCCCCAAGCTCCAGGGGCCCAAAATATGTCAGCATCAAATCATATAATGCTCTTTGGGGTCAAAAAGGGCCCCCAAAGAATTTTGATACAGGGCCCGCTCAGAACTAGCAACGCCGGTGGCAGTGGCGTAACGTACAACCTCGCATTGCGGGGGGGGGGGCAGGGACTCTACGGGGCCCAAAGCTTGACTGACACTAAGTACGTTTTGGGGCTTGGGGTCCAAAACCTGAGTTTGCAGGGGGACAATGAACTGGTAATAACATATGCAGGAAACAAATGGAAGTAAAAACCAAGAACACTCCGATTTTCTAATTTCCTAAATCAAAATTCGCGTAAAATCAACGTCGGTTACAACGATGGTCGGTACTGATATATTTAATTCTAATAATAAGTGCAATTGTGTGTGTGTGTCCATCCAAACTAAATCGAAATTCGTACTATTTACGTTAAATCAACGTAGGTTACAACGACGATCGGTACTAGTACATTTAATTCTAATCATTAGTGTAATTGCACTTCCTAACTAAATTAAATTCTTTTACGTTAATCAATCGGTTACAACGATGATTGGTACTATACATTTAATTCTAATCATTAGTGTAATTGCACTTCCTAACTAATTAAATTCTTATTTACGTTAATCACATCTTAAGATATTTATATAATTTAATTCTAATCATTATGTAATTGCACTTCCTAACTAAATTAAATTCGTTATTTACGTTAAATCAACATCGGTTACACGATTTGTACTTCATTTTTTAATCATTAGTTATTGCACTTTAATAATTAAATTTTTTACGTTAATCAACATCGTTACAACGATGATCGACTAATACATTTAATTCTAATCATTAGTGTAATTGCACTTCCTAACTAAATCTAAATTCGTTATTTACGTTAAATCAACATCGGTTACAACGATGTTGTACTAATACATTTATTTCTATCATTAGTGTAATTGGACTTCTTAACTAATCTAAATTCGTTATTTACGTTAAATCAACGTCGGTTACAACGATGATCGGTACTAGTACATTTAATTCTAATCATTAGTGTAATTGCACTTCCTAACTAAATCTAAATTCGTTATTTACGTTAAATCAACATCGGTTACAACGATGATCGGTATTTATACATTTAATTCTAATCATTAGTGTAATTGCACTTCCTAACTAAATCAAAATTCGTTATTACGTAAATCAACATCGTTACAACGATGTTCGGTACTAATACATTTAATTCTAATCATTAGTGTAATTGCACTTCTTAACTAAATCTAAATTCGTTATTTACGTTAAATCAACATCGGTTACAACGATGTTCGGTATAATACATTTATTATCATATGTAATTGACTCCTAATAAATTAAATCGTTATTGCGTTAAACAACATCGGTACAACGATGAGTATTAATACATTTAATTCTAATCATTAGTGTAATTGCACTTCCTAACTAAATCTAAATTCGTTATTTACGTTAAATCAACATCGGTTACAACGATGTTCGGTACTAATACATTTAATTTAATCTTGTGTAATTGCATTCTAATAATTATTCGTTATTTACGTTAATCAATCGTTACACGATGTTCTATACATTTAATTCTAATCATTAGTGTAATTGCACTTCCTAACTAAATAAATTCTATTACGTTAATCAACATCGGTTACAACGATGATCGATAATACATTTAATTCTAATCATTAGTTAATGCACTTCTAAAATTAACGTTATTTACGTTAAATCATATCGGTTACACGATGATCGTACTAATACATTTAATTCTAATCATTAGTGTAATTGCACTTCCTAACTAAATCTAAATTCGTTATTTACGTTAAATCAACATCGGTTACAACGATGATCGTATTAATACTTTATTTATATTATGTATTGCACTTTTCTAATTAATTCGTTTTTACGTTAATAACATGTTACAACGATGATCGGTATTAATACATTTAATTCTAATCATTAGTGTAATTGCACTTCCTAACTAAATCTAAATTCGTTATTATTTACGTTAAATCAACATCGGCTACAACGATGGTCCATAATAATATATTCAATTCTAATAATAAGTGCAATTATATACACTTTTTAACTAGCAGCATTAATTTTGCAAGGTTCTCTCCAATTTTTAATTTATCATCTGGAATATTTGTATTATGTTAAATCCATTCTACTTTTGAGGGAGCTGAGAAAGTTAAACAGAATCTTAGACAAATGTAATTTTATACAGAAACTCCACCGGATTCTACAATCTCTCTTCTAAAATGCATCTTAAGAACGACATTATAAACTACAATGAATTTCACTTCTCTTCTCAATATGTGAGCATTGAAAAAACTTTGGAAAATGATCACATCCTTCTTGGAAAAAGTAGAGTCAACAGAGCAGAATAAAATCTCACAGAATGAATTATATAAAAAATTTCATAATGTTTGAATTAAAATTATCAACATCAATCTGGTTTTCACATCTATTGACACTCCGAGCAACAACTAAATGCATGTTTATATGGTTTTTTATTATTCAAATATATTACGGGCTATACAAGATCCATGACAAAATATAAATACAATTCAACTGAAATAACAATTAATATACAATCATATTATGAATGGATAGTATTTGTATTTACTTAAATTTCAATGTACTTGATTTTTAACATTATTTTAATTGTTTGCATCATTGTCATCATTAATTTCAACAATACTTGGATTTTTTGTACTTTCAATTATTTCATTTTGTTCCAAAAAAGATACAATATGCTTATGGTAACTAAAGTAAGAAAGGAAAATGTTTGATTCAAATTTATCTAAGTATGGCGTAACAACCGCATCGATCGTCGTTTTATATTTTGTAGTACTAAGTTGTCCATCATTGGACATATTTCAATTAACTGTTTCATTTAGAAATTCAATTAGTGGTAGATTTTTATCATCTGCAAAGTTAATATTGAAGTCTCCACTTAAAATCATCGGTGCATTATCACATTTTTCGCCAAATCTTTTTTCGAGTATTTCAGAACCTTCTTTTGAAAAATCATCAAATTCTCGAATAAAAATTGTTGTATCTGTCTGATAGATTTTCCAGGAGAAATATGAACGACAACCATTAATATGTATTGCCCATTCTCGGAATCGCAACGAGCAATGCACAGTATATGCACATTGAGCTTTTAACTAAATCCATTGAATTTCACTTATAAGATATACACAGCACTATACGTCAGCTGTATAGCTACAGATATACTGCAATAAGCATGTCGGTGACGCGAACGCACGAGATTTCACCCATCCAAAAAGTTTTTAAGGCGAACAGCACACTGCGCGTGCGCCAGTCAGAGCATGTCGGTGACGCGAACCCATAAGATTTTCCCCTACCAAAAAGTGCCCAACGCCGCTAAAGAAGTTTTCACTTCAATAAAAATGAGTTTCATATTTCTTGTAATACAATAAAGATATATTGTAGACAATAACACTACATAAAGTATTCTTCGAAAAATTACTTTACAAGTACATCAAAAAACCAACAAAAGAAACCATTCCATTTTTGAAGTGAAAACTTCTTTAGCGGCGTTGGGCACTTTTTGGTAGGGGAAAATCTTATGGGTTCGCGTCACCGACATGCTCTGACTGGCGCACGCGCAGTGTGCTGTTCGCCTTAAGACACTTTTTGAATAGGTGAAATCTTGTGCGTTCGCGTCACCGAGATGCTTATAGCAGTATATCTGTAGCTATACAGCTGACGTATAGTGCTGTGTATATCTTATAAGTGAAATTCAATGGGTTTATTGAAAAGTTCAATGTGTATATACTGTGCATTGCTCGCTGCGATTCCGAGAATGGACAATACATAATAATGGTTGTCGTTCATATTTCTCCTGGAAAATCTATCAGACAGATACAACAATCTTTATGCGAGAATTTGATGATTTTTCAAAAGAAGGTTCTGAAATACTCGAAAAAGATTTGGCGAAAAATATCATAATGTACCGATGATTTTAAGTGGAGACTTCAATATTAACTTTGCAGATGATAAAAATCCACCACTAATTGAATTTCTAAACGAAACACTTTCTTTAAATATGTCCAATGATCGAAAACTCAGTACTACAAAATATAAAACGACGATCGATAGGGTTTTTACGCGATACTTAGATAAGTTTGAATCAAACATTTTCCTTTCTTACTTTAGCTACCATAAGCCTATTGTATCTTTTTTAGAACAAAATGAAATAATTGAAAGTACAAAAAGTCTAAGTATTGTTGAAATTAATGATGCAAACAATTAAAATAATGTTAAAAATCAAGTACATTGAAATTTAACTAAATGCAAATACTATCCATAAATAATATATGATTGTATATTAATTGTTATTTCAATTGAATTGTATTTATATTTTGTCATGATCCCTTACAGCCCGTAACATATTTGAATAATAAAAAACCATATAAACATGCATTTAGTTGTTGCTCGGAGTGTCAATAGATGTGAAAACCAGACTGATGTTGATAATTTTAATTCAAACATTATGAAGTTTCAAATTTTAATACTAAAAGTTCTAAGTTTTCACTTCTATCGGCAGTCTCTATAACTGCCAATTTTTTAAAGAACTTTTCTCAAATAAATCCACCATCTCGTACGTATACCATTACAAGTTCTTCAACATTTGATAACAACTAGCAGTTGTTCCAGTCAATCTTTTTTGCAGCATCGTCCTTTCACTTAATGCCAAAGGCGGACTGAAATCACGTCGGCTCCTCATCTGTCTCTTTTAACACCATCACTGATGGAAAATCCGGGTTTCCGAGATGGAATTTCCTGTTACCATAACGACACACGGCAGGAGTTCTTTGGGAGCAAATGGATCGTTTACGCTGCAGCACGTTAAAAGATATCAAGATCGCACGCTCACAAGTGAAATCATTTTGAAGTATTTTCTCGCCTAACTCAATTTTCGATGTCGTAGAATGAATGTTCAATGATCTCAATCAGGTGGTGGAAGTTGGAATGTTTTCTTTTCTCACTTTTGAAAATGCTGGTAGCGAAACTCTCAAATTGAAAAAGGGCTGAAGAAGGGGGGGGGGGTGATGAGAAGAGGAAAAGAGAAGGGATCACGTCTTTATATCAAGAATTAAAAAGAGTTGCATACTATTTTCACGAAATTAGTCTGAATGTTCTCCGGCTTGAAAAATATTTTAAATCAGAATATATTAAGCATGTATAATTAAAGGGATACTGGAACGATTTATGCAAAACTTTTTAATTTAACGAATTTCAGAATTTGTTTGGTTGTTTCCTGTAAAAAACAGATTTTGTACTCCAAATTTCATAAAAAGCTAGCCATTAAATTTTTTAAGGAAAAAACTTAAAATTTGTGAAGTGATTTCAAAATGCTAATCCTCCTACAAAAATTTATGCACGCCCATGAAGTTAGATTTACAAGTACGTAAAACTATGTATAACAAAAGTTGGTATGGGTTTTGCGATAACATCATTGGTATTCGTACAATGCATCTTTTTATGAATGATTATTGAAAATTCCTTAAAAAATGTATAGATTCTGAGTTCAATTATTTTTAAAAAAATAAGTATTGCTTTGCTTCAAAAATGCATATCAACTTTTGTTACATGTACTATTAGCAATAGGTAAAAAAATCGAAGCATTAGGCAGAATAAAGAAAAAGCCTTCGCATTTGAAATGAAGACAAACTAGTTATTTTATTTTTCTGAGATAAGTAAGTTTAAAGTTTTGATTTGCCATAGGAAAGCGAATAAAAATGAAAGTAAAAACTATCATATTTCTGCTTTTTTTAAGTTTAGAGCTTTCAAATTTTGTGAGGTAATAAAAAAATATATAAAAAATAATTTAAGCTAAGAAAAATACATTTGATTTTTTGACCGATTTTTGTTAATTGTGAATTGTACCGTGTCTCCTTAAATAGAAAAAAAAATTAAGTACCGTATAAGCCGAGAAGTTTCTGGGCTTTTTAAAGTAAGAATGCTGCGCGATTTATAAATAGATCCAGTAATTTTGAAAAAATAATATGAAGGAAAAACGGTTTTTTAAATTTTCTGTTAGACAAGCGCTACCGATTTAAATTTTTTTCAGCTTTTTTGGGTGTTTTGAATGGAGTTTTAATTGTAAAAGAAAAAAAAAGCATAGAAATGCTTTAAAAAAGCAGTAGCGTAACGTACACCCTCGCTACTGCTACATCGCGGGGGCGGGCAAGATCCTAGGGGGCCTAAACAGTAGCGCACACAAAAAATTTTCAAGGGGGGAGTCCATGGTCGAAAGTCCCCCAACTCGAATCATACCTCAAGACAACACCAATTGATTCTTCTGATTTTTTCGATTTTGTTAACAAAAAACAGTAAAAAATAAATGATTGAATTAATAATTAGTATTAATTAATACACTAAATTGTTCATTGCAAGTACTTAATTAAATTTTACGTTATATATATATATAGGATTATCATCAATCGAAAAAAACTGAAGGGCTTTGGGGGGGGTGTCCGGACCCCCAGGACACCTCCCTTGTGTGCGCCACTGGGCCTAAAGGCTATGGTTTTGCAATCCTCTGTAAGATCCGACTTGCGGCCCAAAACCTGACTTTGCAGAGCTGTGGCGTATAGGGCCCTACTGTGGCGTATCGGAGAATATTAGGGCCCCTTTGCAAAGTCAGGTTTTGGGCTCCAAGCCATACTTGGCGTCAGTCAGGCTTTGGGCCCCCTAGTATCCAGAGCCCTCCAGTGATGCGGGAGTGTACGTTACGCCACTGGGGCCCTAATACTCTTTGTGTTTCAAAGACAATGTCTGAATCCGAATTTTCGAATAGTTCGTAAAATTTACATCAATTCACTCGTTTAATGCATATATGATCATCCTCCTGCAAGGCCTGAAATATAGATCGAAGATCACATGCCATATACAAATTTACCTTCCCGCTTGTTTTTAGAAGAAAAGAAAGAAGGAAAAAATGGCACAGGAAGTATAAGTACACGGTATAACATAACAAATCAATGGAAAAAAATCTAATAGCTTCAGTTAGGGGTACCATAAACAAAGCTATCGTCATCAGCGCGCGCCTAGCATTTAAATTTATAACAATTTTACTGGAATTAAAAAAAAAAATTTTTTTTTTGAAGTTGGTAACATTTTTGCCCTTATGGAAACATATTTAAAAATACAGGAATTTTTTAAACATTTAATAAAAAAAAAAAAAAAATATATATATATATAATAATGAATCGCAGATTCACTCAAAACAATTTCTCTCACATGTTTGTTCCAAAAATGAATTGAAAATCGATTTATTAAGAGATTTAAAAAAATAAATCCCAAGGAATAAAAACAAAAAACCCCGATCACAGAAATTACTATTTTTTGTTTCTTAAAAAATCCTATTGAAATACGCTCTATATTTGAACCGAATTGTTTCTATGAATAAAACGTAAAAATAGATACTCAAAACAAAAAGTAAGAAGTTTCTTATTACGAAATAAACTGATTGGATATTAATAAATAATTTGAGAGTTTTAGGAAAAAATATTATAATATTCATTGTGGGTTGAAGCTGTCAAGTAAATAAAGAATATACGCAGAATTTCACAGAAAACTTTATTGAAATAAAGTATGTCGAGTAGTTTAAAAATGAAAAAAAAATTTTTATAACACCCTTTGACCCCCATAACGCCCCTTGCGGTTCGAATTTCGCAAAAAAAATCCGTTCTTAGCGAATCTCTACTCCCATGAAAGGAACATGCCTACCAAATTTCAAGTCTGTAGGTTGAATAGTTCCGGAGATAACTTGATGAGTCAGTGTGTGAGTCGCTTTTCTCCTTTTTGATGATACTTTCTTTTTTCTGATATACTATATAAATACATTTCACAAAAATTTGAACTAATTTTTAAAAAAGAACTTGAAATTTGTATACATTTTAAATCATTCTTTTTTAATGAAAAAAAAGGAACTTAAAAAGTGTTACATTTTTATATATAAACATAATTTTTTTTACATAAAAGAGTTAATATCAAATTATTATCAAAATTAATATATTCATTAGCATAATAATCTACCATGATATGTAATTAACAAACGACTCAGCAGTTGTAATTAACAAACGACTCAGACATTAATAAAGACCAATTTTTTCAAAAGACAATATTTTTTTCTTTCTTTATGAGAATCTTTTTAAACATTTGTCTGCATTATTAGCCCACCAAAATCTTTTTCGCAAGTCATAACAATGACAATTTTTTGTGGGTGCAACGGCCCTTCTTTTACGACTTTTACTAACGAGGCATTAAAAAAAGAGAAAAGAAGTGAAAAGGGATCCATAAATGTTGAATCTTACTTCTAATAAAGAAATTGAAGTGTTAAATGAGAACCCAAACGCGAAAAGGCGCTATTGAAATAACAACAATAAAAAAAACACAGAATGTGAAAAAAAAATTATAAATTCCATTGCATTCATTTTATTTTTCCTTTCCTTTTTTCTTCACTTCGCATCAACTAACGCACACACACCTTTCATAAAAATGGTCCATTTTTATCTATGTCCAGAATGACATCGTTCGGGGGGAAAAGAAAAAGGGGGAAAGAAGAAAGTGGGTTTGAAATTCTCGAGGAAGTGCCTGAAGAAGCACAGATCTTCCTTGGCGCGATTATTTCAACCACTTCGAGCGATTGGCGAGTGCCTCGCCTCATTTGGCGTAGTTCCAAATCTTGTCTCGATCAATGAACGGAGTGCCGTTTCTGCGTCAGCAATTTTATTATTTTTTTGAAATCATCCTTTTTCCTAAGCAGAGAGACACGTGTTTTTTAGTGCAGTCTATTATTATTCTTTCCAATGTGCAGATAAATTCCCGCACGTTCTGTTGGGTTGAGTTGTAACATTTTTACTTTTTTTTTATCTCGTAAAAAGGCAGTTGATGAGCAGTGATATAATCTTGACAATCTCGGAATTAAAATTTATTAGGATGACATGGCGAAATAGATTTCCACACAGTAGAGTAAGAGTGTAAAATAAACGATCGCAGATGTCTTTTTTTTAACATGACGGAAAAAGCGCAGTAATCAATCAGAATGAATAAAACAGTATATAAAATTGTTTAATTAATTTGTTTGAGAAAATCTTATTTCTTTAAATAATTTTATAGCGTGATTTTGAGTGTTTATAGTCTACGGATATTTATCAGCGACCCTTTTGTCAAACAAGATTAAATTTTGCGTAGACTTTTGATTGAATGGATAAATAATCTCTTTGTCTATTAATTATAGTCTGGGTTCAGACTCGATTTCAGGCCAGGTGGCCGCGCCTGAGTTCGGTATCTTATCGGAAAATCCTATGACCCAGATAGGTGATTGGTCATGGACACGGGCATTGTTTCTACCGAGTTTGGGGAGTGGGGGTAGCAGGACAAGTGTCGCCCCTCGTAACCAGAAAAGCAGCCCTCGAGTAGCTTCAAAATGCAACTTTAATAAAACAATCAATCAACTGGGAACACTTTTTAGATAACTAACATTTTCTTCTCAATAATAATAATAATAGAAACAATTAAAAAAGAAAAACCTCAGTTTTTACAATTGTCCTACACACCTAAAATGTCATTATTAATCTCAATACCACAATAAACAACTGAATAAGGTTAAAAGTTTCGAGTCAGCGATGGTTGAGAGTCTGCCATCTGCTATCATTTTAAGGAAGGATGCAGGCCTCTGCCTTTTGTGGTCTGGGTGAAGTGGCGCTTTTATTCAGAGGACAGAACCCGGGACCTTCGGTTCCGTAAGTACGTAACATACTGCTAGACCAAAACGATCACATTAGTCCGGAGGCTGTTACTGTCTAATATAGATGATACCAATACACATTCCCCCACCAGTGAGTCGGTGGATAGGCGAGCGAAAGATATAGTTGTTATTGCTAGTCGTCAGTTGTTGGGGTTAATTGGGAGTTGCGTCAAGTGAATCTGACGAGTATTGGGTTGCTCATTTTGCGGATAGAGGAGGTCATGACAGTTCAGAAGGTTTCTTAGCTCAGCCAGGGTCCCCAACGAAGTGACGTGCTTCGGTTCCGTAAGCACGTAACATACCACTAGACCAAAATAATCACATTAGTCCGGAGGTTGTTACTGGCTTATATAGATAATACCACTACAGTAACAATACAAGTCTATTGTTACTTGATCATGGTTCAAAATTATAAGCTACGTCACCAATAGCCATTGAAAAGTGTTGTAGAGTGACATAAGTAGAGCACTTTTGTTCATAATTACGCGATTTATTGCCAATATAACTCTCGTGTAGCTGTATGATATCATTCCGGTGGTTCTAAATTCAAAATCCTCATCATCGCGTTTTTCGGATATAAGTCATTATATACAATTAAAATAATTTATAAACCATTACAATTGAGCTTTAATCATTTTTAACAAACCACACTCGAATCCTTTTATTTATATAGTATATTTCCTGTCAATATTTGTATTAAAATGCATCTGCAGTGAAATTGGCAACTTAAAAGGTTATTTGATTTATACATAACATTATTAAACACTAAAACTGACGTTTAAAATTTCCAAAAATGTACATAATCATTCTTAATGAGTTCGTTTAAAAAATTTGCAGTGGTTTTACTCTAAATTTTTTTCCCTTTATATCTTATGAAATAAATGCACGTAAAGAGAAAGAGATCATATTATACGATCCAAACAGCGCAAATTTGTTAGTTATGTATAATGGTATTAGTTACTACTTATTTCTAACTAACCCAAGGGAACACTTCCCCCTCGTTCCAGAAAACGCTCGGTAAATACATATTCATTTCTTTTAGTGGGGTACTTCTGTAAATTCTACGACACACAATTATTCTAAAAATGCCATTTAATATTTCATGGAGAAGGGGGAGACTTAATTTGATTTCGTATTTCAGAAATGTCAACTTGTCAAGTCTTTCGAGGGGGAAGAGAGATAAAAATCGATAAATTAGTGTTGGGGGAAGACAAAAACATTTTTTCTAAAGAAGGAAAGGCAAAGCATGAATGGGATACAAAGACCCTTATTTACTCCTGGGTTCTGTGTTTCATAGCATTTTTTATACCCTACTAATTATTTGCTGTAGTAAGGTGGGGATCAGGGTTACATGGGGGGAGGGGATTATTATTAATTGGAATCTACCTCCCCGGAAAAAGATGTTTTATGGTATAGAGATTAGGAAAAAAATAATTTTTTAAAAATTTAATTTCAAATTTTATTATTGCCACAAGAGGGTTGAATTTAAGATTTAATTTTGGTTAGATGATTTTAGACAAAGTACATATTTATTCCTTTACAATATAAATAATCAGAAGTTATAAGTATTGATAAACAGGGACGTTTTAAGATTTGTTGAGACCCTGGGCCCTACGTAAAAATAGACCCTGGGCTCCTACACAAATGTAGGCCCCTCCTATGACCCTTACAAGTAGATACTACATAGCATACCTTGTCAAATACTCGTATAAACATTAACCCGAAACAAACAAATGTACATGACTTTCATAGTGGTGTAACATACACCCCTGCAACCTTTGAATTGCAGGGGGGGGGGTCAGGATTCTAGAGGGCCCAAAACCTGACTTTGCAGGGGGGCCCTAATGCTCTCCGTTACGCTATTGGACTTACGACAGCTAAAGATCGGCTTGACCGACTGTCGCTCTTTGACTTAAGGATTTTTGGTGTATGATGGTAGACCTAGGCCTATACATGGACGACGGTCATCACATAATAGTACAGTCATGCCACTGTTGCCAGCTGACATATAGTCCGAAATTCTCAGTTTTTCGAAGAATACAACCGGAAATAACACATTTGACCGTTAAAATTATTCGAATTAAGGCTCAATTGAAAAGGAGACGAGGCCCCCACTGAGGTGGAGGCCATGGGCCCAGTTGGCTTATGCCTTAAGATGTCCTTGTTGATAAATGAGTACTAAATAGTACAATGTACATTGCAACATTTCATAACCTAGCTCTCTCTCCCTGCACCATCGAATCAGTCTGATACAAATTTCCTCCGTCTTCTGTTTTATCGTGCACAATCATTTCTACAGTAGGTTTCTTTTAAAATTTAATACGAAAGAAGCTGATAAATGTACCTTATGTTTTGTTCTTGTAACTGTACAGAAGGTCCTCTCATTACAATAAATGTTAAAAAGTACTAAAATGCTGTTTCCGTTTGACATATTTTACCGTAAATAAATTATAGTTTAAAAAAAAAACACCCTTTTTTATAGTTAATCAAACTAAGCTGTAACTTTATCTTTTTGTCGCCAAATCTGGAAATGTGATCTGAAATCAGACGCCAGATGCGGGACGGGATCTGAAATTGGGAAATCATTAATCTTGATGTCCTGATCAGGACAATGGAACAAAATTACTAAATAATTGTACTGTCATCGGTCTTAGACAAGTGAGCAAAATTTCGAACTGATGTGACCTTTTAAAGTGGGTAAAAATTGGGTTCAAAAATTCCGTTACATACAAGTGAAGCTTATAAAAGGGCGTTAAAAACAATCTCAAAAGTACTTAAAACTTCATATCTCTTGTGGCAGTACTTTACATAAAAACTAGTTTTTTATTTTATTTTCCCTTTATCTTTTCAAGGTGATGCGTTACCAGACCGTCAAACTTGCAGGGTGTGTAGGGGGTACATAGACGACTCAGAAGCACTCAAGAATGCAGAGTCGTTATAACGCCATCGTTGTGAGCATAATGCAAGGGAGCAGGGGAAAAAAGAACAGAAGCAGCAACACATAATGGGACAGAAAACATTTTATTGAAAAGTTGTACTATAAATAGCTGTTTGAAAGTGCATGGACTTCTTCAGGGATCACATAAAATGTTTGGTGTACAAGACGCCCATTCCTTCCAGTTGAAGACCTTATTACTCCAATATCTATAGCTGCTTAGAGGATATGTGACATGCCAGGAAACTTCCAGAACTTAAGGAATTCCATATAGCGTCGCTGTCAGGCCTTCAGACGACTTTTGATCCTAATTTCGAGTACCTGTTATAGTATAACCTCTCAATAAAATGATTTCTGTACCAATAACATGTTGTTTCTGTTCTTCATTCTTATGTTATTCGGAATCATCTGTGTACCCCCTACACACCTTACAAGTTTGACAATGTGGTAGCGAATAACCCTGTATACCATATAACATCTTTTCCATAAGTTTGGAAAATCTGAAAAAACAAATCTATTCACCCTTATATAAAAGATGAAATAAGTCTGAAAAATAGTTTAAAATAGACAATCTTACTGAACTGAACTCAATGGCGCAACAGCCTATGGGGGCCATTGCACCTATCTCAGTTTACGTGACCTTAGGCGCTTGGGTGCATGTGCAGATGTTTCGGTCAAGTGGTCAGTTTGAAGCGAAACACCCAATGTTCAGTTCCCAGCAAGCTTGGTACTCATTTATTGACCCACTGAGTCGACCTTGCCCAGCCCGGGATTTGAACCCCGGACATGTAGCGTGGAAGCGCGATACACTACCATTCAGCCACTGGGCTTTATAGATATTGTGACGGATCTACACGCATCCTTCCATTAACCTCTGGGGAATTCTTTCGGGCCAGCAATTTTCAACCAACCTTCTCCGAAGGGCAGAAAGCGTGATATGCAAATTAAGTTTAATATATATATTCTTTATTCGCGAGTTTGGGAGTTAGTGAATTGTGAATAGATTGGAAGTGAAGTAAATCGGCAGTGAAACGTATACGTAAACAGTGTAAGAAGCCAGAAGTTGGAATATTAAGAAAGTGATTAATTTAACCATTGGAGAGATGCTAAAGTCAACGTGTAAGAAATAGAAGACTGCATAAGTTCAGGTATTGTGATCTTAAATCAAGACGATGTTTTTAAGTTAAACTAATAGTGCGGTCATTAAATACGTAAGCTCTGTATAAAGTTATCTTAAAGGTAGAGCTGCATGATTGAATATATTCTCCCCAAAATAATCTCGTCTCACTCCCATTCTATTACTGATTAAATTTATCTCGTTTAAGTGTTGTTTGTGTCTGAGTTGAATATAGTGATAAATAAAATAATTGAAGTTCATCATGTCGTCTGATCATTTAGTTCCTCCCACACCTCTAGCCGGGTCACAGGGAAGGGACGTAAATTCTTTTTAATGTTCTTACCTGTTTTTATTCCTTAAAGATGGGAAGAAAAAATGAGGGTGCATTGGTTTAAAAACATGCATTTTGTTTATTCGAATATCTTTCGTTGTTTTTTCTAATATATTAGTAAAATAATGAAATTTAAACTACAAACATAAAGAGGTTAATTCAAAAAAATCCTATTTAAAAATAAATATACATATATTACAATCTTTAAAAAAAGAATGCATATCTGAAGATCTTATTCACACTTTCGAATTCAATCTTTCAGCCTCAGGAACACTGAAAGATCGGGGGAAAGTACATATATTCTCCAGCATTTGTGTTCGAATTCAATTTCGTTTTTCAAATCTCGGAATATATGCAAAAATACCATGCCTGGTTCCTCACATACTACCGAAATCATACTAAACAACAGGAGAGAGAGAGAAACACATATATCTTGTATACTGCATTTCCTATTTCTTTACGATTCAATCTGCTTTTGATTGGCAGTAAATGTGATTGAAAGAAGGGAAGAAGAGTTTGGGGAAAAAATAGGATCGGTGAAAAGGGAAAAAATTTTTCACCATGCCGTATAGAAACAATCGTCGTTCTTAGAACACGATAAGACATTGCCAGTCCCATAATCCTTCGAACATTTTTTTTGCTGATGTTGTTGAAGAGAAAACGAAGTTTTCTCCACACCCGCATCAATACTTCGAGAAAAAGGGTTTTGAATAGATATCCCGAGTTTCTCGTGCTACATTTATTCGATAAGGAAATTGAAATTCACTTCACTTCTTTTTTTTCTGGTTACTTTTATTTTTACTCGACGGTGTACGGTTGATATTTTGAGCCGATTTTTCAACGAAAGCCGTTTTAACCTACATCTCTTAAGGAATGATAGACTGAAGAGGTTTTGTTCCGTTTTCCATTTTTTTTGCCAGTTTTTTTCTCCTCCTAAACTAAATGTAAGATAGTTTGGGGGTAAGGCTTTTTTTACATCCCTTCCTTCCTTCCTTATTCTTCTTCGTTTCTTTGATAAAGCGGAAAATAATTCGTTTTTCTATAAATTCGAGACATCGAATTTTACTTTCGTTCTATGAGATTATGATTACCTTGCTTACCTCTGCCAAAATAAGGTGAGAAGTATTTATTTATTCGAGATGTTTTTTTTACCAGTATAAATAATAAGAAAAAAATATGTCAATCGATCGTAGTGAGAACCCAATCCAGGCGAGTTCATTTTATTACAGGGAGTAACAGAGGTAAGTAATTAATGTAAGATGAATTATAACTGTGAGATAATTATGTGAATAATTAAAAAATAATTTTTATTTCTTTGACTTTAAAGAAGAATTTTTATTTTTAAGGCTTTAGTATATGGGAAAATGCATTTAACTGTGTAAAGGAGATTCGATCTCGGTATCTTCCATTCGCTAAGCACATAACAAAACCACTATACCAAAATAATCATCTTAGTACAGATGTTGTTACTGGCTAACATAGATTCCACCAACACATAGTCCCCAACCAGTGAGTCGGTAAGGCGAACGAACGATATCGTTGTTATGGCGAGCATGTGAGCTGTGGCGTCACTAGTTTGTGACGGATTTGCTAGTTGCGTCATTTGTGCGAGATGGCTTGTGGGTTGCGTCATGTGTGAGACGGCTTGTGGACGCTTGTTGATTGCGTCATGTGTGAGACGGCTTGTTGATTGCGTCATGTGTCTGACGGCTTTGGTTGCATTTGAGGTGGATAAATGGCGCCACAACTGCTGCGCGAAGGCTGCGTTGTTCAAATTTCCCAAGGTCACAAACGAAGGAGATTCGATCTCAGTACTTTCCGCTCGGCGTAAGCACATAACAATAGCACTATACCAAAATGATCATCTTAGTACGGAGATTGCTACTGGCTTATATAGATACCATCACCGCATGTGTCGCAAGGCAACTTGACAAACAAACGAAATCCGTCACCAATAACCTTGCGGTAACATTAAAATGCGACGTTAACTAGTCAGCTGTGACTGACGAGTATATTCGTGATGTAGAAGTTGCAGGATTTTGCATCATGACCAATATACTCGTCATGCGTAAAAAGTAATGACCTTTGGCTATTTAAATTATAATTTTTGAGAAAAACAAAACATATATATATATATATTCTCAGATTTCAAGATGTTTAGAATATTTTGAAGCCAGGTCGGAGTGAAACAAATAAATAAAAAATGTGAAAAATTTAAGAATTCATGCGTTCCCATATGCCCCGGCTGAAACAACGTATAAGTTCGCATATCGAATTGATGTGCAATGATAATGTATTTTAGATGGAAGCCTAAAAGGGACATAAGGCTGAAGTCGGACAGTTGATTTATAACAAGGTTCTTTCAGGTATTGTCAGCCATAGGACAAATGCCTTAACGCCAACCAAGGGCTGAGTCCATTGTGATAGCTGCTGGGTCGAAGTTACCTAGCTATCGAGTGGTGTAAATAGCAATGGTTTGATGACAGGAACCATGCGCTGACATTACATTAATGTCCCAAATGACGCACTGTCTAAAGAAAAGTTATTTTACTTGGGTGGGGTCTTACTATATGTACCTAATTTTCTGGCGCAAATCTCGCCAAGCAGGCTTTATTGGCGACAACACACAATATACACACACAAAAAATGTTAGAAATGTTAGTTTTCCTTGGTTGTTCATCTATTTTTGATGTTTTATGAAAAAGACGTTACTGATAAGAAAAAGAGAAAAAAAATTACGGCTTGTTTTGAAAATGTGGTGGTAAAAGGTTACCAGCGGAAATATTTCGTTTGGCGTCGGTTGTATCACTTTTAACGACTTTATCGCTTGCACCGGCGAAATGGAAAAATACCGACTGTTTCAAAAAGAAAACCGTCCAATAAAATTTGAGGGTGCGTCTTATCTTCCGGTCAGTCTGAAAATTCGGAAAATACACAATTACTATTCTGAAAACAATTTAATCCAAAGACACATGTAAATTATGACGATTCAGTGAAAATGATATACAGTTCTAGTTTATCATATTCACATCAAAACATTACAGAAACACAGAAAAGTTATTTAAACAATTAGAAATTATAAAAAAAAGCAGGGGATGAATTTTTGGCTATCATAGCGAATTAAAATGCATAGCACAATAAACACACACACAAAACCCTATAAAAATGTAAAGCATAAAAGAGAAAAAAATAATAAAAAAAATCTTCTTGGATAACATAATTTAACATGAACGTTTCCTTCGAATAAATTTAATGGAAGTTTATCGAAAACTACGCCATTTTAATCCGTAGTGCAAACATTACCTGTTATAACTTATTCCCGAAGCAAAAGCGATAAAGAATCTTGCCCCTTGTAACATCTCATTTATTTTTCAGTCATTACCCTTTGTCCACGTCGTTCATAAATTGGCAAATGTTGAGTTATTTTGTGCACAGACTAATTTCTTATCTTGCGTAGGATTAAAAAATAATAAAAGTATGAAATTCAAAAAAGACGATATACCGGCGAATTTGCGGGCCAGAACTGTTTGATCTGCTCAGAATGTTGACAGACATAATCAAGTAGCGGAAAGATTAAATTAACTTGTTCACGGGAAAAGGAGTATCTTGCAGTATAAACAAACAAGTTAATTTTTTTTATCTGAGTGAAATGTGGAAATATGAATAAATTGGAGCGTTGACAGTAAGTACCTGCAATAAATCAAGGATTGAAAAGCATATTTTTATCGGATTTCTTTTTAATAAAAAAGTGTTTCTGCTTATGTTAACGAAGTCTGAAAATAAAATGATCCGCCTAATTGGAGTGTATATTTCTGCTTTTAATCAAACAATGAATTCCCTTATACTATTTTATTTTGAAATATTGTTAGATGAATAAATTTGTCATGCAACACTTTGAAGAACATTTGATGCAAGAATCCTGAAGTCCCTTTTTAAATATTTCAACAACTAAAGTAACAATGAATTCAAATAAACAAAAAGGGACATCTGATTAAATTAAATAAATCATTTCCGAATTCCTGTGAATCAAATTATACATATGTCACGATTTGTTTTTTGAAAAAATTAACTTTGCACCCAGCAACGTAAGGACTATTGGCAACAGATTTCACAATTTTGAATTGGCACCCTACTTTCCAAACTTCCACACCCCACCAAATGAGGAATTTGAGCCAAGAAAGATTTAATGTTGTAACGTTTCGCACCACACAGCTGAATAGGCTTCTTTGGTGGATATAATCATCACGTACAATGAACATCTGCGCCGTTAAAATATTGCGCGGACTTGTCTTGTCTTGGACATTGCCCTGACAATCTTTGACATTTCGAGGAACCCCTACTCCACCCACGAACCGGATGTAACTCGAGGATAAAGGTGCCGGCGACTATCAATTAAAAAGACCCTAGAGAGGGCCGAGAAAGAGACGGTTGAAAACTTTCGTAGAGACGAGATGGGAGTTCCACTCTCGCAAACAACAGAACTTGGACTCTAATAATTTTAAACAATATTTTTTTGAATTACTAAGGTGTACATACTTTAATTAATACTGCGACGTAAATAAACTAAATATTTAAATTAATAAATATCAGGCTACCTTTATTTATCTCAAACACCACAATGTGCTTTAGCCCTCTACACGGCATGTCTTCAGCGGCACTATGACTCAAACTCACGACTTGCCGGCTACGAGTTCATGACCATGACCACAGTTTCCGCGGCCTAGATGCGCATGTCAAGAAGACGATTTCAGATAATGAAGAGACCATCCAAGTAGCCTCTTCCGAGTCAAGTTAAGACAAGATATTTTATCGAGGGTATCAAATTATGTGCATGCCAAGAAACAAAGAGAATATCCAAGTTGCTTCTCTCAAGCAAACATTGAATATTAATCGAAAACTAAATTATGCAAATAATAGAAATTCGCTTACCATGATTGATGAGTACATATGTGTGTGATCCAAGATAAAATAAGGTGAAACTACGATACTTCATCGAGAATTATGCGCTTGCCACAGTGGGGTAACGGAGAATATTAGGGCCCCCTGCAAAGTCAGATTTTGGGTACCCTAGAATCCTGGGTCTTTCCGCAATGCGGAGATGTACGTTACGCCACTGGCTTGCAAAGAAAGCGCATACCAAGGAACAACGAATGTACCCAAGATGCAAGAGTGGAAATACTTATCTATCCACTTGCAGTTGTCGTGTACATAATAATATACAAACCAATGGCGTAGCTAGCTCTGAGGGGCCCCTGTATCAAAATTCCTTCTGGGACCCTTTTTTAGATTTGGGAGCCCTGTTAGTGGGGCTGTAGTTACACATGTTGGGGCCCCTATAGCTTGGGCGGCCCGTATCATTGATACGGCAGTAGCTACGCCCCTGATACAAACTCTGTTGTGCCAAGTAGAACACGTGATATCTAGATGAGATTTCAGGTGAGTGTTTTTTACTTCGAACTTTAAGGTAGCAACACGAAGTCAATAGGCCACGGACCTCGTGTGCTACTTAATCCCCAATTCTGTATATAGCAGAGGGGGCATTAAGTAGAACACGATAGACCGATGGACCGTCAAGACATCTTTGGGTGACCACCTGAAAATTGGCATTTTGTAATTATAGATTGGCTGAAAGAATACACAGACAGTTTTCCACTGACTATAAGTAAAAGAACTAACTTTAGAATAAAACGTTTTATTTTTTTAAATGTATTTCGAATTGTTTGATGATTAAATGCATCATACTTGATATTACTATATTAGCAGCTATTATTAGTATATTTGTATCTTGCGCTTTGCTTTAAACGCTATTTTAAATTATGAATTTTTTAAAATTTTTAATTACGTAGGTAAGTATATATATTCCGTATTTATTTTATTAAGTTATAACAAATATTGTAGACCTTTTTCTTACCTCACCACACCTTACGCCACTGGGTGAATCGCAGCACCATGAAAATATTGGAAGTAGCCCGTGCCCTGGAAAAGTCTGCCTACCCCTGGTAAACGGCATGCATTTTCAAATACTCGCACAAAGGCAATTTGAAACAAATAAATGTGCACGACTCAGAAGCTCACAAATCCATCCACAATCCGGCTCGACAAATGGCCACATTTCGACTAAATGAGTTAAGTAATTGTTTATGGTATTAGGTCTAGGCCTAGACTTGGACAACGGTCATCCCTTTTACAGTCTTGCTACTTTTGCCTGTTGACAAACAGTTTGAAATTCCTTGTTTTTTTGGAGAGTATGTACGGGAATAATATTTGACCATTAAAATTATCCGGATCACGATCTTATTAAGGCTGAGCCGAGTCGAGACGAGGCCCCACAGAAGGCGAGGCCCTGGGCCCAGTTAGCCAATGCCTTAAGACGTCCCTGCCTACCATTATTACACTTTTGGTCGATAGGCAGCAGTCGGTTTGTGAGATGGTTATTTATGCATATTTATTTGTTACAGGTTACTGTTTGTACAACTATTTGACAACGTATGCTATATATTATCTACCTAAAAGGGTTGCAGGTGGGCCTACTTTTCCATAGGAGCTTAAGGCCTCAAGAAGTCTTAAAACGTCACAATACAGTTAAAGCTTTTTTAAAGTAAATACTGAATTTTAAATCCTGCTATACTATAGCAGAAAACTGACACTCGGAAGAAGCCATGAATATTGATCAAGTAATATTTGGATTATTATACATTTACATCATTACGCTCCCATATGCATATCTTTAACAAATTCAAAACAGACGTGGAAGCTATCATTGAGCAAACGTAGAAGCCAAAAGTAAAATAATACCGGTGATCACAAAGAGGAAAACTAGAATACGTAATAACATTCGAAAATTCTACACATATCACGTAAAATCACTTACGTAATATCTTCTGCAAGTTCTCATTCGATATTCAATCTTACCCTCTCGCCCAAAATCCCTGTCTTCAATCACATCAACAGATAACCATTGTAATCCAGTTCTTAAAAATTCAAATATTCATTCCCAGACAACTCCGGAATGCATAAATCGAATGGCACCACATTTCTCGTCGCGGTTTTCATCAAGACTTGCCTTTTGTGCAGACGACTCTCATTTCCTTCCATCCCACTGCAAACGATTTTTATTTTGACATCCCCCTTCCATTTTCCCTTAGCTCTTTTCCGCACTTAAGTACCGTGTTCTGCCGAAATACGTGACTTTTCATGGCGCTCAATACGTCGATACCTTTGATCTTGGGCACGGTACATTCTGCCCACACGGGAATACAGGAAAGGGGGGAGTGAGAAAGGGATGTTGCATGATTCATGGGCCTGCCGACAGATCTCCCTATTAGAACCCAATATCCGACACCCTATGGGAATATAAAGGGCATTGATTTGCAGAAAAGAAGAGAGTAGACTAAATTAATATTGGTAATTGTCTTCCCATTGGCAGACGGGGGGCGGAGTTGAGATGCACCGACCCCTGACGTGGCACACATTGTGGGGAGGTTTTACGGCCGCGTCATATTCCAGACTAATCTCGGAGGAGTGTTCTTGTCCACACAGCTGGGTGCAATCTAGGGTTCATCCCGCGAAATGCCCTTAACGGGTAAAGGGGTTCTATCTTTAAAATGCAATTAGAGTCACAAAATGATTATGAACCCCGGTGCATCATGTAGGTCCACTAATTATGCAAATATTTAGGTTGAATACAAGCACTATTTAGGTTTGTCATCAACTAGATGCACCATGGCATGAAATATGAGCGAACCATGACAGGTAATTGTTAGCACGAGTACTTTTAAGGCTCCTGCTTTAGAATTTTAATATCTTAAATCATACAGAATGCTATTAATGTCTCCGGTAAATTTTACTATTTCCTACCAAAAAAAAAAAGGAAAAGTTTACTATCATATACCAAATCAGAATCACGTTTTTAAGCGCACAGTATTTAAGTAAATCATAAACTGGCGTTTTCCACCCAGACAAAACAATATCTTAATTATTGATGAAAGAACGAGTGTGTTTGTTACAGTCGTACGAAAAACAGTGTCGTGCCCCTGTCCTATCTTGGACTGGGTTCACATTGCCCGGCGCGTCTCTAGGTGTGGAAGGGAACATATCATCACCAACGAAAGTCATAATTACAAATATTTATTAACAACACACAAATAACAAATAAAGGTTCAAATTACAAGTAGAAACCCTGGAGTGATTATCTAAACCCTATATTAATCCTGATACTCAAATCTAGCATTCAATTCTAACCTTTAAATCTAATATTCCCAACTAAGTAATCTCAGCTATCAGAATTGACAAAGGAGACGAACCCTTACTAACGTCAGGTCGGTACTAAATCTAATCTCTTTGATTCCTTTAATGATTAATAATATCAAATACTATCCAATACGCGCTAAGCTCGCTGAAGAGATCCGCAGTCGATACTTACATTTAATTTGGCAATTCCTTCTCCTACCTCTTTCTTACTAAATCTAGACTTTATATAGTCGAATTCATTAGCATAACACTATCTCGTGTTTTTCCCGAGGAGGCTGTGAAATAGAATAATTGCTGGCCCCAAAGTTACCCAAGAGGATTAATGGAAGATTGACGCGGATAGACCCGTCACAACAGTACGAGGGTATTGGCGACGGACTTCATTATTTTAAGCCTCTGTCAAGTGACCAGAACAACACCTGAGCTGTGTGTGTGGCACCTCTTTCCAAAAAACTACCACACCACACCAACAGGAGAACTTTGATTTATCGACAGATTTAAATAGCATCAGCCCTTCTATATGGTGGGTCTTAAGTGTCACTAGAGCTCGAACTCATAACCATAACTACTGAGCTACCACAGCCACCGTCACAAACAACAAGAGATAATATTGAATCCATAAAATGAAATTCACACAGTTGTTGTTATACAAATTTGAGTTATGCGGATAAATTCTATTTTACAATCCAGTAAGAGATTTTAATAAAGGAAACAGAAGTCACATAGTTCAAAAGTTTCAAAAAAATAATAAAGATACGGAACTAATCTGAAATCGGTATGCTACAGATTTCCCCAAACTTGTAAATTAACGTCATTGCAGTAAATTTTGCGCCAAGGGAGTCACGCCATTTCCATCAAAGACTGACAAATGATTAGGTTTTTTTTCCCCAACTAAAGCACGTGGGAATCTTGTTTTGATATAATAGCGCCGCGATTCGCGTGGCGCAAATTTTGCTGCTGTGACGCTTATACGTAAAAACCATCATTTTTTTTATTTTTAAAGTTGCACATTTTTGCCAATTTGGGTCTTTAGCATGACGATACCATTTCATTAATCTAACAGCAAACAATCCATTTGGCGCAATTTAAAATCACGCCAAAAACGAGGAGCGTGCCAATGAATTAGTTCCAAAGATATAAATTTAATTCATTGATAAAAAACGGAATACCAATACAATACTTACGCGCTTTAGAGTAATGATCAAAATTGTGAGTGATAATTTCACCAACTTACGGCTTTGGTTCGAAAGTATTTTTCACGCCACAAATCATTTGAATACCTTTCGAATATTTTTTCATTTAATCTATTATAAACATACATTTCAGTTAAAATTATTACTCAGCTAAATTAACATGATTTTAATTGATACACGCGGATATATTAATTGCAAGCTACATTAATATCTTTAAATATGTTTATTATCAAAACAGAACATGAAAACTACAATAATTAAAACAAATATTTCAGAACGAACGAAATCCCAACAAATACCACAGCCCTGGCATTATTATTTCCCAAAAATATAAGCATTCTTCTGTAAATTAAACGCAGTTTGGCATCAAATGATACTTTTTGTCATTCATACTATCTCCGGAACTAAATTTTTAATCAAGCCGGGGCGTTTAAATGATTATTTGATGAGATATGACTGAGATGTGCCGTAAGAAAAGCAAAGAAAGAAATGAAGTTTAAACATTAGCTCGCGGCAGAACACTTCTCTATTGATCGATCGCAATGAACTGTTTTCTCAGAGTCAACATTGATTAACTGTAAACAAGAGGAAATATTACGAGTTTAAAATGAACCGTGTTCAGTCTTGTGTTCAAAAGACATGTTCGATTGGGGGGGGGGGGGGTCGTGTTCCTTTCTTTCTTTTTTACCCTTTTTAAGAAGGCAGTAATCAAGTTCTGCGTTGAGAGTTTTTTTTTTCGTGCGTTTTTCTCCCCCCCCCCTTTAGAACTTTTTATTTGTAATAATAAAATACATTATTGATTTGACGAAAAAAAAAAAAAATTCTCGTAACGAAAACATTTGAATATGTGGAATGAATTAGCTTCTCCTTTTATCGTTTAAATTTATCGAAAAAATGTTAAAAAACCCTTTAAAAATTAAATATTTTACTATATAACTATAGAATGCATATTAGTGGTATTCAATTTTGTATTTCTCTCTCTCTCTCTCTCTCTATATATATATATATATATTACATAGAATTAAAATTCTCTACTATAAAGAGATGAATCATCACTAAAACTGATTTAAAAAAAAACCGAACATAAGATTTTAGGAAAAATATATTAGAAATTATAAAAACAATATAATTTGAGAAATATATATACAGTCGACTCTCGCTAATTCAAACCTTCGATAATACGAACCTCTCGCTAATTAGAAGTATATGCTCAGCCCCTAGAAAAACTCTTGATATTTCAAACTAAACAATACATTTTGGTACTCTAGATATTTCGAAATAAAATCTGTGGCTGGACAGACTACAACACGCAATAATTCGAAGTTATCTTATGAAACTCTCGACAATTCGAACACTTACCTGTTGCAAACAGATTGGAGCTTAAATGTTTTGTGTTGTATTGTTTCTGTGTGTCTCAATTGTAACGTAACCTCATTGATGACCATCAGTCCGCTACCCATTCTTTGTGTTTATCGGTTCCTCAGGCGAAAATGCATATTTATTGCTTTCCTTCTTTAAGTGAACAGCTCTGGTTACATTTGTTGTCAGCCGTCCATTTCTTTCGTTTAATACGTGGACTTGCTACACATGTGTTCAGAAATGATGGTCCGCTATTGTGTAGAAGAAATGCGCAGGATTGTGTATTTTGCGTCTCACTGATATGACGATTTATGGCTCGTCTGAGTAACTTATAGCATGTGGCACCAAACAAGGCATGGGCAGGAACTAGAACCTGCCTTGAAGAATCAATAGTGTTGGGGACAGTATCTGAGAGAACCAGGAATGGAAAAGATTTGTTGTAGCGTGAAAGAGTCCTGTTTGAGAATTACAACATAAATGTATACCTTTAATATATGACTTTTAAGTTTTGTATAATATTTATACTGTATAATATATATACCTTTTCAAAATACTTTAAAGTAATATTGTACAATTGTTGTTTTATTACATAGTTTAAAATTTAAATGGGTTACAAAAAATATTTCACTTCGTGTATTTTGGGAGTTTTCTCTTATCCTTCTTGATAATTCGAAGTTTTTCATTGGTCCCATTTCGAATTAACGAAAGTCGACTGTATTTGGATGCTGCAGTACTATAAGCATTGCTGACGCAGAACAGTTCTTATATATAAAAATAATTTATACATACACACACACAGACACACCCATACATATATAAAAAATATATAGGGTGTCCAAGGATCATTGGGACAAACTTTAAGGGAAGGTAAGGGACATTATAAGGATTAAGATTTGCATAGCAACCCATGGTCGAAAACATCTTCGCTCGGCGCTAGGTGGCGTGTTCCAAAGAGCATTTAAGGAAACAGTTGTGCATTAGCGTAATCATTTGAGCTGTTTTAACTCGCAAAAGAGTATGGAACGTTTTACAAACACCGATCTGGCAAATATGCACCTGATTTACGAATTGGTAGAAGGAAATGCACTAGCAGCAGAAAGATTGTATCGCGAAACCAACAGAGAGATGCACCGGACCGCCGGATCTTTGCTAATTAGCATCATAATTTGATTGAATATGAATCATTAAGAGGTTATAGGAATAGTGATTGTGGGCCATGCATTCTAACGGGTCACAGTATCCAACAAATTTGTTCCATGAGTGGGATAAAATGTATTGGATACCGTTCGAAGATCCTAGTACCGTGTAGGGATTTCGAGTCACTCGTTGTCGCAACTCCCTCCTTCCTCCTTGGGAGTCGATTTCTACAAAACCCGTTCAAAGGAATCTCTATTCAAAAAAAGAAACATGTTTACAAATTTTAAATCTGTAAGTCTAATTATTCAAAAACGGGATTTTTTTTCTTCAAAACAACCCCGCAACCTTCGAGCTCATGACTCAACAGAAATAACGCCGATTGCGAGCTCTCTTTACACTACGGAGTAGCATCAGGACTCGATCAAGAACTCGTTTGGAGAGTGTGTGCGTTATGTGTCATTTATAACTTAACTACTAACACTTACTTACAAGGTCTATCCCCAAAAGCCTCATCTAAGGCCATCTGAGCCTCAAGTTTATAAGTCAATAAGTGATAGTATTAAAGCAAAAGGAAACTTTTTAAATAATTTGAAAATGAACTAATTATCCAACCTACAGTACTTCGTTATACTGAATGCATTAAAGAATTTTGGCAAATTTTAGCATTTACTAAACGTATTATTTGCACAAAATCATTTTTTTCCTTCCTAAAAGAAGTAATTTAGATTTTAACAGAATTTCTGCTGCATGTAATGGTCTAACTCACGCGCGGTTTCCCTCTTAAAACTAACTTGATGGCTTTTTTAATGTTGTTTAAGAGTTGTTAAAGGTCACCTTCTAAACCAGGGGTGGGCATTAAATCATTCGCGATCAATCGATGGACCACCAAGATATTTTGGGGGCACCGCTTGAAGATTAGCAGTTAGTAATTATATACCGAAATATTCAAGATTGGCTGACAGTATGCAGGCTAAGTCTTCCACAGACCATAATTATAAGCACTAACTTAAGATGAAAATATTTTATTTTTTAATAAATTTTGAATTGTTTCGTCACAAATGCATCATTTAATATTATTATATGTGTGGGTATTATTATTATGTTTGTATCTTGCGTTTTTATATAAACACGGACTTAAAAGTGCAAGTTTTTTTTTTACTGTAGTTATGTAGATAAATACATCTTCCGTATTTATTATGAAGTTATTACAAATATAGACCTTTTTCTTAGCTCACCACACCTACGCCACTGGGTGAACCACAACACCTTGAAAAAATTAGAACTAGCCCGTACCCTGGAAAAGTTTGCCCACCCCTGTTCTAAATATTAACCAGAGGCCAAATATTTTTTACCTCGGAAATTAAAAAATAATATCTCACAATTAAACAATTTTGCCGTATGAATTAAATTAAATAGAAGGAATAAAAGCGATTGAGGATATGTTAAAAATATGCACACCATAAAATTTTTTATACAAATTACCTTTTTAATACCACACCAGGCTCAAATATAAATCATAAAAACATAAAAACTAAACTTGACTGGTACTTAAAAAAGTTTCGCACTCCAATCCATCAACGTTGCAAATAAAGATAAATTAACGACTCCAATAACCCACTCCCAACCGAACCCATCGTCCTAATACATCAAGTCGCCCATCACTTTTTTCCATCCTCTTCTGGCAAGCCGTCAAAATTAATACCATCTCTTTCAATGAGGTGCAACTCAGATTTATGTGCGCCATCATGTTTCTCCATCAACTCCTGCGAGTGACATGTCGACCGGGTCCATAACACGGTCAGTTTCGTCCGGCCATACATGCATCCATCCAGCGAATGGCCAAAAGAGCCGTGAATCACGGTTCGATGTGACAGCTTCCTCCGAATTAGTGTCCAATACTCAAGGACGGAGCGAGATTGCAGCTCGCCAAAGGGGAAGGGTGAAAATATTTGTTGGATTGGGTGCTCTGCGATGGATTCCGGGGTCGTAAGGTTGAATTTACCCGGGGTGGAAATTAAAGATTAATCCCCGTTTTTGAGCGTATGGGCACACACAAGGGGGGGGGGTGTCCTGGGGGTTCCGGGGCCCCCCCCCAAAGTCCTTGAGTTTTTGTCGATTGATGATCCTATATATAAAGCAAAATTTAATTAAGTACTTGAAATTACCAATTTATTTTATTAATGAATGCTAATTATTAATTCAATAATTTATTTTTTACTGTTTTTTGTTAACAAAATCGACAAAATCAGAAGAATCAATTGGTGTTGTCTTGAGGTATGATACGAGTTGGAGGACCTTCGACCTTGCACTCCCTCCTTGAAAAAAACTGTGCACGCTACTAAAAATTCCTTCATTTTGGATATTTTTTGTTGTTTTATTAATTTGTGATAAATAAAATCTGTGGTCACCAGTAGCGTAAGCAGGACTTTTTCAAGGGGTGGGAGTCCAAGGTCGAAAGTACACAATTCTCGTATCATGCTCCAATACATCGCCCAACATATTCTTTTGATTTTGTCAATTTTCGGGAACAAAAAATAGTAACAAATTAATTATTGGATGAATACTTAGTATTAATTAATAACAAATACTTTATTAAATTTTACGTTCTTTTTACATAGGATTAAAATCAATCGATAGGAAAAATCAAGGGCTTTGGCGGGAGTTCCGGACCCGAGGACTCTCCTCTTGTAGGCCACTGGTGGTCACAACACACATCTGAGTGAATTTTTATAAAAGTCGCATTTGAAGCAATACAAGAGCTACTGGCAAAGAACCTCGTAATTTTGAATCACAGTCAAGTAACAAGAATGACTTCTAAACGGGCACCCTCTTTCTAAACTACCACACCATACCAACTCGAGGACATTGGACCTCGAAAAATCAGTTCCTCTACACGGTACGTCTTCAGTGGTACAAGGGGGCTCAAACGCATGACACGCCGGCCACGAGGGAACCATAACCATTTGTCTACCACGGCCAAAAGTCCACGGCAGATTTAACGTGCATCAGGCTCTTTACGAGAAGGGTCTTCAGTAGTATCAGGACTCGGACACGTGACTCGACAACGCTAGCCACGAGTTCGTGACCATGATCACTAGGCTATTGTGGCCAACACACAGACACGTACAGGTTGATTTTTAAAAATTGCCAGAAGTTAAAATGTTTTATTTTCAATGAAACATGCAATGGCGTAGCGGGAAAAAAGCCCCCCTCTGCAAAGTCAGATTTGGGCCCCAATTCGGATCTTACAAGGGATTGCTAAGCCACAACTCTCCCCCACCCACCCATGCGATGCGGGGTGGGGGCGTACGTTACGCCACTGGAAACATGCAAATTTAAAAAAATTGTCTACAGCAGGAAGTGGGTTGTTTGCAATGAAATACATATTTCTTAATCGCAATTAAGGGACAAGAACGATAGCAAAATGGTGCCTTTTCCTAACTTTAACATCACAGCACGTTAGGACTTTGAAATACAATTTCATTTCCTGTGCGAAGACTCATCAATTCCGGAAGGGGTAAAGGGGATCGACTTGCAAATCATCGGCCCCGTGTGTAGTCAGCTATTGTATACATGCGTAACATACTATTGGACAGTTTTCGACATAGATTTAATTTTTTTCACCAGAAAGTTCAAAACATCACAAAGGCGCATTTTACTACTGTAATATGTATATATATATATATATATATATGGGGGGAGGGTAGAGGTTTTTATGCGCGTGTCTTAGCACTATATACATTAGTATAAAACATTTGCATGAATGAAATAAAACTCTTCATGGCTGTATGAATCATTATGTGTTTTCGATAAAAGCAATTATTTGTTTTGGTATATATTGAGCTGAAACACTCTGTGGTCTATTAGATCATGAACCTTGATATTCTGTACCACCTACTGTTGATGAAAATGACCCACTGAGAAGATAATCCTGTCGTTTAAAGTAGTGTGATAATTCTATGATATTTTCGGAATTATAGTGAACAGCTCTTATTTGGTGAAACCAAAATTCAAAAAGCACCAGTTATGCAGCTGAAACCTTTATCAAAAAGCTAAATAAAGAAGATAAAATAATA